>JAOQGH010000077.1:21736538-21749717 GCA_025769975.1 Gallinago jamesoni | reverse complement strand
CCTCCTGACACCCTCCCTTTAAGTATTTATAAGCATTGATCAGATCCCCCCTCAGCCTTCTCTTCTCCAGACTAAAACGACCCAAGTCCCTCAGCCCCTCCTTGTAAGGGAGATGCTCCAGGCCCCTTGTCATCTTTGTAGCCCTCTGCTGGACCCTCTCCAGCATTTCCCTGTCCTTATTGAACAGGGGACCCCAGAACTGGACCCAGTACCAAACATTCTGAGGAGGGGATGATGTTGAAGAGCCTTGCAGAGGGAGTCAAAACTACTCTGCTGGTAGTCCCTGATTGAAGAAGCCAAGGCTGAACAGAGAGCAGCTTTGGTCTCAGCAGCCTCCCATGGGGACAAGGCAGAAGTGTCCCTTGGCGCCTGAAAACCTGAGGGGGGGAAATCTGGGGAGGGGAGACACACAGAGACAACAGGGACGTTCAGCCAGCCACATTACCTGCGGAAGCATTAATAAAGACACAAGAATACCCTCCGTCCTCCTCAGGGAGAGCATCACACGGCAGAGGCAGGCGCCCGCCAGCCAAGTGCATCCAACACAGGTCTCTGACGGCCTCGCAGAAGCCCTGGCATGGCGGGGGGGTGACAGGGACTGAGGCGCTACACCCGGGGAGCAGGAGCAAGCAGAGAAACCACTCCACGTAGCGATGGCACCGCGACTCCAGCAGCCCCTCCCACTCCTGCAAAGCCGCCCGAATTTCCCCCTCGCTGCCATGGCGGAGGTAATTGGGCAACCGGACGTGCCTGGTGCCCAGCGCGCTGCAGGAGGACAGGCGGTTCGGGACGGGCAGGCACTGGCCGGCCGGTGGCATCAGTCCGGGCAAGAAGGACACGAGCCCCGTGCCACCACCACTGTAGAGTCGGGCAGCAGCAGCGAGTAGATCAAACTCAAGAGGACGGGAGTTATCGGCAAGAGAGAGATCCACACGGTCGGCTGCTCTCCTGAGAGGCAAAGAGGGGCTCCGGCTCCCATTCAGCCCCAGCTCCCAGCGGCCGGTGCTGTGCCGTGGGCTCGGGGAGGTAGGTGATGCTCCGTGACTGTGCCGGGGCGGTGGCACCGTGGGGTCCCGGGGTGGCACTGCCCGCTCATGGGTCCCATCACCTGGTGGGAAAGGAAAAGGGGCACTACCTGGCTGAGGACCTGCTGGTTTCTGCAAGGACACCTGCGTCCTCATTGCTGCGGGGGTCCCTATCCCCAGGAGCTGCGGATCCTCGGTGTCCCCTATCCCCAGGAGCTGTGGGTCCTTGGTGGTCCCTGTCCCCAGGAGCTGCGGATCCTCGGTGTCCCCTATCCCCAGGAACTGTGGGTCCTTGGTGGTCCCTGTCCCCAGGAGCTGCAGATCCTCGGTGGAGCTGCTGGCTGCATCCTGGCCAGGGGCAGGTGACACACCGTGGGGAGGAGCGATGCTTGGCCATGCCGTGCTCTCCACCAGCCCCGTGGCATTCCCATCCCGCTGCTTGCTGGTTTTGGCCACGGTCCCCTCGCCTGCAGGTGCTGCTGTGCTGGGATCAGGCTCCTGGCGCTGCAGGCTGGTGACATCCTCCACCACCAGGACACCCCACGTCCCCCCCGGGGACGACGTACTTTGCGTGGAAGGTGCTGCAGAGGTGAGCGGCTCCAGCCCTGTGGTTCCCACGCTGGATGCTGCTGGGTTTCCCGTGGGCTTCGTCCTGCCCCAAATCCAGTCCAGGAGCTGCGGTTGGGAGGAGGAGAAGCAGCCAGCCAGGAGGAGCAGAAGCTCCAAGCGAAGTGGAAAGGGGGCCATTAGGAAGGGAAAAAAATGAGCCCCGCGATACGGAGAGGCAGGAGGAAGGAAAGAAGAGGCAGGAGTTTTGCCTGGGCCAGGCTGCTGGAGCTCTCAGATCAGTCTCTCCTCCCCAGCTCCGGCGCAGGACCCTCGGGACAGCCCGGGGCGGGGGGGAGAGGGAGGAGTAGCCGCGCTGCCCGCCCTGCCAAACCCTCCTCTTCCCAGCGCCAGCCCCCCCGCACCTGGCACAGCCCCCCGGGACCCCACCGCCCTGCTGGGAACCCACCTGAGCTCCCCAAAACCTCCGGGAGCCCAGCCAGCCCTCTGACAAACCCCGTTCCAGCTGCTGCTGCTGCTGCCAGCTTTTTAACTCCTTACTGCCCAGAAAATCCTAAATCCTCTTTCCTCGGCTCTGGTTAAGCTGGCGGCACTGGGAGCCGTGCGGGAGGGGGCTGTGGATGGATGTGATCCCCACAGATGCCCAGCTTTGGTGGGACACGGAGGTATCCTCCACTGCCCATCTCAGGAAAGGTTATAACAGGATCACAGAATCACATAACCCCGGCGTAAAACCGAATGAGGAAGGAAAAAAAAAATCCCAGAAAACACATCCAAGATTTTCCCCGGCCAGAAACACAAGTCCCAGAAATCAAGTGCTTTTGAGCAGCTTTCCCAGCTTGGTTACATGGCCAGGACCCCCCAGGTGCTGTTGCGGGACAGTGAGGGGAGCACTGGTGATCCTCCCACCACCGCCAGGAGCATCACACACCAGCAACATCTGGAAGTCAGGAGGTCTGAGCAATTGTACCCTGAATACTTGCATTTTGCTGAATCTCCCCTGGGCAGCACCAGTGCTTTCTCTTGCCCCATCAGTCCAATCACTCTGCTTCCCAGCTTAAAAACATCACCCAAAATCCACTAATCCAGTCCACTTCAGGACCTCAAAGGCGCCCAGCTCTTAAGATGACAATCCCTCATCCCTAGGGACCACCAAGTGCCCTGTTGGGATGCAGCACACCCGTGGACCACACCACCACACTGCTCTTGCCATGACATGGGGCAAATCATCTTTGTGTCTCACAAAGTGTTCCCAAGAAGGAACACTGATGACAGGTAGGTGACAGTTTCAGCTCCCCCCAGCCGGGATGCTCCATGGCCGGGGAAGCCACAGTCCCCGGTAACGTGTTCCCGTGACATGGAGCACGAAGGGATGCAACTCTCCTAACACTCCAGTTTTAACACATTCAGGAAAAACACCGAAACAAATGCTCTGCTCTCTGTTTGACTTTCCGCAACACTTGCCATGCAACTTTTTAAGCGGGATGGGTGAGTTTTCCCCTTAAAATGGCAGCTGGGATGGTGAGGATGCCATTGCTAACCGGCTTGCCCCCACATCTGATGCTGCAGGGGCGCGTGCTGCGGAACAGCCTGTGACTAATCAAACGCAGGACGTGCTTTGGTCCCTATGTCAGATTTTCCATCAGCCTGACGACAGGAGCCAGCCTGCCAACCCACCCCAGTGTGTTGGGACGGAACCCCGCTCTGCTCCCCTGGGCCAGGGGTGCCCCGTCCAGCCACTCACCCTGTGTCCCCAGAGTGCCCAAGAGAAACGCCGGTGTCTGCTCCTCCTCTCCCTCTGGTGGGGAGGACAGACAGAAAAGCTCAGTGTTCCCATGGCCTCTCCCCTGAATTGGGGGGCAGACAAGTGGGGTGGGTGCCCCGCAGCGGGGATATGGTCCAAGCCCCCCAGAGCCACGCAGCATCCCCAAGACACCTCCCATAGCCAGGGGGGAGCATCACGAGCCCCGATGAGCCTCCTCATCTCAGGCAGGAGAGTTTCAGGAGCGTGGCACTGTGCTAGGGTACCCTAAGCCTGTGCAGACACAATGCCCAGACGGAAAAAAAATCCCATTTCTCCCTTCTGCTGGGATTAGGCAGCTCATGCTAGCAGAGCAGAGCAAAACAGCGATCCCGCAGGACCTCCCCACAGGCAGGGCTGCTGCCGCCAGCCCTCGTTAAGTCAATGATCTTCATTTCACTGCACACCTCCGTGCCAGCAGCTCCCGGGGAAAAAGCCAGGGCTGGGGCATCCCAAAATAAGGGACTCAGCATTTCCAAAACAAGCATTTGGAGGGTGACCCAACGGCACAGGTGGCACTAGAGCATCCCAACCCCGAGTGCTCAGCTCTGCCACCAATCAAGCAGCAAGGCAAGGACAGGGAACATGAAATATTTTGGAGAAGTACTTCCCCAAAGAGAAGCCGTGGCAGCTGGCTTGCTGGCAGAGCAGGGATAGGCCCTTTTTTTCGCATCCCATAGGCTCAAAAAAGCCAGGGAATGTTGCTGGAAGGTCATCATGACTTTGCACTTCTTTAAAACCAAAATTGCACCCTCAATCTGGTCCCTCCTGAACAGGCTGGCTGTGTCTTCCCACTGCTGCCCAGCATCTGCTGGTCCCACAGGAAAAGGGGGATAATGCTACCCTGTTCAATGTCAGCTCAGTCCTGTCCCACAAGGAAAGAAGAGAGAGGAGGGAAAAGAAAGGGGGAGAAAAAAAAAAAAAAGAGAGAGAAGTGAGAGAATACAAGAAAGGAAGAGAGGAAAGGACAAAAGAGGAGAAGGAAGGGAAAGGAAAAGGAGAAAGGAGAGAATGGAGAGAGGGAAGAAAGGGAAGTGAGGGAAGGGGGAAAGGGGAAAGTGGGAGAAAAGAGAGAAAAGAGAGAGAATGCAAGAAAGAGAGTGAGAGAAAGGAAAGAGGAGAAAAAGGAAAGAGAGGGGAGGGGATGAAAAAAAGAGAGGGGAAAAAAAGAGAAAGGAAAACCCCCAAGCCAACAAGAAAAAAAAAAAAAAAGAAAAGAAAAAAAAAGATAAAATAAAGCCTGTCACTCAGGTTTCCAACCTGCAGCATCCTACTGGTGGTTGGATAGGGATGGGGAACCTGCCCAAGCCCAGCTTAGCAGCATCCCCTCTCCCTCCACAGTCCAAGGCTCGACCCTCAGCAAGAGCCGAGCGCGCAGAAACGGACAGACAGACGGACAGCAGAGGGAGCCTCAGGCTGAGCAGAGCACGGACCCATCCTTGGGCACCTGCTGGAGGGATGACAACCCACCCTGGTTACAGCAGGAACCCCTCCTATCCCCGTCTCCCCCACCACAAGGTCAGAGCCCACAGAGGTCCCGGCAGTGGTTGTGGTCCCCCAGTGTGGGATGCAGCCAGACAGATCTCCCATCAGCTGTGCCTTCCTTTCCCCCCTCCCCAGCTCACATCCCGAGGGAAGGTCTCCACAAGCCAGGGTGGAACCCCAGGTGCGAGACATCTGAGGTGAGAAGCCTTGAGCCCAAAAAATTAAGAACTGCAGAAAGGGCTTTATTGCCGACATCAGGTCTCGCTGCCGAGAGACTGAGCCCCCACCCAAGGCAGCTCCGCCAGGGATGGACAGATGACACATCATCCCCCCGGGCACAGCTCCCAAAGAGCCTCCCTTAGCAATCAGCAGTTACATTAACAAATTTAATTTGTTTAATTAACAAATTTGCCCATTACCAGGCCATTTTCATCCATTTTCTGTTTGCCAAGTCCAGCTCTAACCTCCTGCAGTCCACAGGCAGGGTGGCTGCAAATCACCTCTTGCTTTTGGCCACCCCACCTCCCTGGTCCTTCTTGGAGCAGCCATGCTGCCCCCCTCCCCCCAGCATCGTGTTGAGGGGGTACTCCATGGAATGGCCTCCTGGGACCAGCAGGATACCCGGGATCAGTCCCTGGGATGCAAACACGCCGCAGCTCCACAGCCTTTCCAGAGCCCACCAGCACCTCAGCATCTTGCCGAAAGCTTAGCACCAGCGGTGGCAACCATTGCCACGGGGGCTTGAGAAAGCATCCACCCCCAAAAGGGCACAAAACCTGCAGCAATTGGCCCTTGAGGAAAGGACACTTGGGACACTGGCACAGGCCAAATGCTGGAGGAGGCAGCGCTCAGACACGGAGTACAAAAATTCAGCATCTGTCAGCAGCAGATGGTGTCTATAAACCCCATTGATGTCTGGGATTTTAATCTGGCCTTCATCTAAAAGCCCAAACAACAGTTAAAAGGCCCTCACGGAGACATGTGCCCGGAGGATATTGCCACATCCCAAGCCACTGACATCCCACGGTGCAGCCCCCCGGGGACAGGAGGAGAGACCCCGCCTCCAGACGGGCACCCAGCCAGGGAGCTAGGAGGGCAGGGGCTGGGGATGCGGATGCACAGGGGCTGAGCTGGCATGGGTGATGGCACCCATCATGGCCCGAAGCACCACACTGGTGATGGAGGTGCCGGGACCTGCCTCCGGGCCAGCATTTCACCCTTTCTGGCTGTGCATCACCACCGAGCCCCTGGGACCACAGCGTTCCTGAACATTTACTCATGGAGAGTCAGAAACACGCTCTCAGCAAATTCCTCGATAAGATAAACCATGAAAATGTCACCACCGCCTTGGGGAGCCATCAAATAACCCCGGGGAAGAAGGGCGACTGTGCTCAGCCCCCCCCACCCTTACCTGCATCCTGTTCCTGAACTGAGGGGAGATGGAGGCACCAGCTACTCTGGGGCATCCATCCCACTCATCTGAGAAGCATTTTTAATTTGTCATCCCTCATGGGAAATTACATGGGCAACAGCAGTGGGTAGGGTGAGCAAAGCACAAAGCAAACAGCCTTTCTTCAAAGTGTGGGTAGAAATACCCCCGGGGATCAAGCCCCAAGGGAACAACACGCCAAGGAGCCAGTCTCACCAAAGGCATCTTGAGTTTCCCTACTAATCCGTCACCCTCTGGAAAATACCAGGATCCTCAAGCTGGAGAAGGGACAGTCAGGAGATGCTGGTGTCCCCTTTTCTCCCCATCCACATGGGCAGGAGGGCAAGGCAGCGCCTGGTTTATGTGGCAGCCAGGGCAGGGAATTGGGGCTGGCATGACATTGGCCACCCCATGAGGTGGCCTGGCCACTACAGGGGATGGATGGTGGAGAGGGGCCATCAGCCTCTGGGCACAACCAAACCCAAGAGAGGTCTCTAAAAGTGCAAGGAGGTCTTTAAATGCCAGGTGACCTGTAGCCTCTAGCCACATCACCATCTCCCCCTGCCCTGCCTCCGCAGGGGCCACCAGCTCTGCTTCCCATCACTTGGATACCTCTGGGCCCACCAACAGCCTGGAGATAAAGCAAGGGGAAGCAAGGGAAGGAATGTGACCCCCTCACCCACCCCCCGCTCCATTAATAAATCACCATGCAGACTAATTGCTCCTTGGAGGGGGAAGACTCACCCTGCTCCTCACACCCTCCCAAGGTCCCAGCTCAGCCTGGGAGCCAGGCTCCTGGGAAGCCCCGAATTTCAATCGCATTCCTGGCATTCCTCCTCCAGCACACAGTCAAGGAGCCTGCAACCACTGTCTGGGAAGGCACAGGGGTCTATCCCAGTTATAGGAGAGGGCAGTCAGCGAGGGACTGAGCGGGTTCGTGGCTGGGGAGCGCATCCCTATTCCCAGGCACCAATTTATGCCCAGAAATCCAGGGAGACCAACTCCCAGCATCCCTGCTCACAGGTGGGTGCCAAGCCACGGGATGAGGGGAGATCAGGGCTGGGATAGAGGGTTTATGAGCTGACTCGATGCCATGGCAACCTGCTCATTTTCACAAAGCAAAGTGGAGAAGAGGACAAGGTACCCAGGCCGGGTAACGCCTCCCCGGAGCTCAAATGAAATCTTCCAGCATCACGCAGCAGAGAAGCCAACGAAGCCTGAAAGGTTAGGACACAACTCCCACGAGTGTATTTCCAGCCGTGGAGAGGGCTGAGCACCAAGAGGGACTCGGAAAAGGCCCATGGGACAACATGTCCACCCCTTGACCACGCTCGTGTGCTGCACCATGCCAGGATGGTAAGGCGCTGACATCAAGGAGAGCTGTCAGAACCCTGGAAGATACCCGCTCCGAGCTGTTGGCACAGAGGAAAATGCCAGCTAAAATAAAGCCAAATTCACCAGACAAAGCATGGAAGATCTGCCAAATGAAGTAGTACCTGAAGCGACCAAAGAACGCTACAGCATCCATCCCACAGCACAGCCTCATCCTGCATCCGCCGCAAGCCAGGGATGCCGGGTGCTGGCTGGTCCTTGCTGCTGCCAGAGAAAACCACCACAGCTTGTGGAGGCTTTGCAGAGCCTCTCCACAGCTTCACAGCCAGAGAAACCCACACAGCAGTTCATCAACCTCAACCTTAGCTTGGTGCCTCCAGAAGCCCCTCACTGTGCTTGTAATAAGACTCCATGCCCGCTCCATGATCTTCCACCTCTCTGCACTCCTCGGACAATAGTCCCCCTGTGCTGCTGACTTTGGCATCGTTTCCCTGCTCTTTCCCAAGTGTCCTCTATCCCAGGCAGCCAAGCTTTGGCGTCGCATCCCGCTGCACCCCATCCCGGGCTGTCTGCTGGCCGCCGCATTTCCTGCCAGACCTCACCGTGGCTTTCGGTCCCCCAAGGGGACACAAGGGGGTGAGATACCCAGCAGACCCTTTTTGGGGGGTGGATGCTGTGCTCGAAGCTATTTAATGCCTTTGTTAGCAGCCTAGATAAGGGGCCACTGAAACAGGGAAAGTGTCGTCTGATCCTTGAACCTACCTCACTGTACATGTCCCAATGCTAAATAAAAAATAAATCAGTTGAAGGCCATGAAATTAAGTTGAACAATGACAAATTGATACTAGCCAAGGCTGAATCCCTCGCTCTCTACCAGATGACAGTCTATGTCTCCACTGGCATGGGAAGTATTTAAACAGTAAAATGTAGATCTTTGAGAAAGTCCAAGCACCACTTGGTGAGGTCAAACAGGTCAATGTTGGTGGTGGCTGCTTTGCTGCTCCAAGCAAGTGGAGAGAAGCTTCCTTACCTTCCTTCAGCATTGGGGAAACCAGCCGAGCCCTGGACAAGACCAGAAAATACATCTTCTCTTTCCAACCAACCACCAAACCCATTGGGCAAGAGATCTATTTGTCCTCAGCACAAACAGGAGATGGGAACCAACTATACCCTTCAACAAATCATTTGGTTTTAAAGGCAAAATATGATGTCAATAAATTTTTAATCCACTGGAGTTGACCATATATAACATGACAGATATCAAGAACAAGGATGTGTGTAAACTGGGTTGCGGCTTGCATGCAGGTGGGGATTCATAAGCAGGTTTGCCCCTTACTGATGCCGTAGTCAGGCACTGTCCCTGGCATCGGCATCCCAAAGTGAAGGTGCCCAACCCATGGGGATGCCATGCCACCCTTGGCCAAGGCCAGTCAGGCAGCCACAGAGATGGGTCCCCGCAAGTTGTTTTCTGGGACGATAAGGGTTAAAAAAGCCAAATCAACCCAAACCACACAAAAAAAAAAAAGCTGCAGGCATGCCTGAAGGGGAGGATTAGAATAGGGCCATTTCTCAGCAAAGACTATGGAAATGTAAATAGAAAAGTAACATTAAGCTCTGCTCAAGATGGGGGCCCTTTTGCTTTGCTCCTGCCCTACAATGCCACTATTGTTTTGCTGACAACTGGTAATTATCCCAAGCCGCACACACTGGTATTCCCACCCTTTAACCGGGAGGGATTTTGCTGCTGCCGACCTTCTGACACCAGCAAAAATTCACATACCACAGGGTTCAAAGGGGGGGCGGGCTGGAAAAGCTGGGCAAGCAGCATGGGGACCTCCCTATAGTCATCCCTAAAATACAAAGCTGGTTGGGATGTTTTACTCCACGCTTGGGGTTCAAGGTGCCCCAAAAAGCAGGGAGCCTTTTCCTCCCATCCTGAGTAAATAGTACCCACCATCACCCCAGGACGAAAAAACGTTCACCTCCCAAATATCCAAGTCTAGGTGGCGTGTCCTTTCTCAGCCTGACACCGAAGAAGAAACTGGGGAAAAAAATAATAATCCTACAAAGGCATAGTTTTCCTTCCCTCCTAAAAAGCTCCGGCATCCTTGGGGACTGTGAATCCCTGGGCTGAGCCCCTGCAGGCTGTGCTGCCCACTGCGTGGGGACTGCGATGGGGCTGAGTCAGACCCATCGCTTCTCATTTATGGGATGGGGGAGTCATGGTCCCAACCTCCCCAGCCCACTAGGAGTCCAGCCTGGTGCTGGCACTAGCTCACAGAAGGTGATAACAAACACTGGAAACTGCCTCAAGGTGGATTAAAACACCCTTATGTTAAAAATATAGATATTTAATTATTTTTTTAATTTTTTTTTTGCTGGTGCATGAGCCAGAAAGACCAGAAAAGGGGAAAAAAATATGCATATTTTTTTTTCTGCCACTGGCTGCTGACTGTGCAGGCAGCACAGTCAAGGACAGAGCAAGGCAGGGTACGCATGCGGCCCCCAAAAGACCTGGCTAAAAGCACCACAACCAGCTGCTCTGGGATTTATTGGTCTTTTTTTTTTTTCTTCTGCATTTTAATTACACAGTCGCAGAAGTTTCCTTGTAACAGGAAAGCTGGAAACTAGTTTTTCCTGCAGCACAAATGCTATCAGTGACCTGTAAAGATAAAAAAAAGCCCCATAAATCAGCAGAGCAACATCTTCCCTTCCTTGCAGCATCACCGGCCTGTTTCGCTCCTGTTGGGTTTTATTTGTTGTTGTTTTAAGCACTCAAGAAAAAAAGAAATCACTCCTAAAACCCCACTTAACCCATCCCAGCTGCAGAAAAAAAAAAAAAAAAACAACAAAAAACCCCCGAGATGCTCCAGGACTCCCAGCAAGCTCGAGCCTGTCCCAGCAGCGCCTGGCCGGGCTTTGCGGGGAATGAACACCCCCCCCTCCTTCTCCCAAGCCTGGACCCCCGCCAGCCCCCTCGCCTTAATTAAAGCGTGTGGCTGCTTGCAGGGAAGAAAGCCAGCAGCTGGAGCAGGGAGGCTCCAGCCCCCCACCATTGCACCACCCCGCTTTTTAAGGATGCTGAAGAGTGGAGGAACTCCATCCGGCCACAGCTCCCCCCCGTCCCCCTCCCCCGGGTCCTTGCTTGGCCAGAGCAGCGACAGGGCTGCAGGGCAAAGATTCAACCCAGATTTTGTTCTTTGAAACAGCATTTCCCCGGAGGAGTTTGCTTCGCACCCACCTTTTCAGGGCGATGGGAACACCAGAGGACAGAGGAGTAGCAAGGAAGGGACAAAGGCTGGCACCACTCGCGGGGGAGATGCTCACCAGCCCCTCTGCAAGGAAGGGAGGGCAGGAGAAAAGCCCAGAAGGGGCCCTTGGGAAAGCAGAGGAAAGGCTTAAAAGATTAAAATGGGACAATGTTATCAGCGGGCGGGTAGCTGCCCTCTGCCTCCGTGCTGTGAGCGCGTGGGGCCTCTGATGGGCAGCACCCACCAAAACTCTGGGGTAGCCACTGGGCTACCACCCACTGGGTGTCAAGGTGCCAAATGCTGGCACGGGCTGCACCCCTGAACCCCGGTGCGGGCGGTGGAGCATCGCCAGCAACGCTTGGAAGCAAACCAGGGGAATCAAGCCACCGAACAGCTACACTGCAACAAAAAAAAGATTAAACAGCAAAACAAAAGAAACAGGGAATATTTTTACTCCCTACCCCAGCAAACTGTTTTTTTGCTGGTATTTGCGCAACTGCAGCTCATCAGTCCAAAGCACATAATGGGATCACAGAATGGTCAGAGTTGGAAGGGACCTTAGAGATCATGGAGTTCCAGCTCCCCCTGCCCTGGTCAGGGACACCTCCCACCACACCAGGTTGCTCCAAGCCCCATCCAGCCTGGCCTTGAACCCCTCCAGGGATGGGGCAGCCACAGCTTCTCGGGGCAACCTCTTCCACTGTCTCACCACCCTCACGGCAAATAATTTCTTTCTGGTATCTAATCTAAATCTCCCCTCTTCCAATTTAAAACCACTCCCCTTGTCCTGTCACTGCATTCCCTGACACAGAGTTCCTCCCCAGCTCTCCTGGAGCTCCCTTCAGATATTGGGAGGCTGCTCTACAGTCTCCCCGGAGCCTTCTCTTCTCCAGGCTGAACACCCCCAGCTCTCTCAGCCTGTCCTCATAGGAGAGGTGCTCCATCCCTCTGAGCATCTTGGTGGCCTTTCGTATTCACCAGCAGCACCCTGAGGCCAGAGAGATGCCAGTAGCCTAACAGCAAGCACTGGGGATGCACTGGGAGACCCGTTTCCACCGTGAGAATCAGGTGTACAGTGACACAGGTTGTCCTGAGGTCCCGGTGGTGCTGGGGCGAAGCTGGTGTGATCAGGTGAGCTGTACCTGGCCACAGAGGATGCCCCCCCAGCGCACTCCCAAAATCAGGCTTGATGTCAATTCACCAACGACCTACCCATCCCTGGGTGCCTGCTGGGTTAGCAACCATTCCCCAAATTTCCGTGCTGGGGGGACCGACGCTAACCACCTGGAGCTGCGCGGGGAGCAGGGCCAGGGCTGTCCCTGGCCCCAGGGGGCACGTCTTCCCCCCGCCTGGCCATTGGGACCATCACGCATCCACACCACTGGCCCAGGACGGAGTAGACCCAGCCAACTTGGGCATTGCACCGCTGCATGAATGCCATCGCTTGGACACCTGCGGGCAGAGACATCCAACACTCGAGGGATTAGCGTCTAGACTGGCTGACCTTTCCCTCCGCTGCTCCGGAGGTGGAACCGGGGTGAAAAAATCAGGAGCCGTTGGCTAAAAGGAGGAGGTGGATGGTGGTTTGGGTTGGTTTTTTTTTGTCACTGAAAGAGCCATTTTAGTACCTGCCGCCGGAGAGGGATGCGCAGGAGACAGACCTGGGTCTCCTAACCTGCTGCCAAGCCCGGGCTCTGCCCAGCAACCCAGCCAACAAAAGAGCCTTTCATGAGAGGGGACAATGTCAACTCCGCAATTAGCAGGGGAAAAGAAAAAAGAGCCAAAGGAAGATTATTACCTCCAGCAGTTGCCTCTGGGGGCCCCTCTCCAATGGTTTCATTAACTCTTTTTCAGCTGAGCCCGAGGAGGAGAAGGTGGGGAAGGAGCCACCAGTGTCAGCAGCAGCCTGGGAGGATGGATGCCATGAGGAGACCCATCTCCTTGGGCATTGTGGGTGCAGACTAGCAGGGAGCGATGCACTGTGCACCCAACCTGTCCTGGTGCTTGGGGTTATTTCTCCCCAGGTACAGCACCCTGCACTTGGCCTTGTGGAATTAACCTGATGAAATTCAACAAAGGTAAGTGCAGGGTGCTGCACCTGGGGAGGAATAACTCCCTGCACCAGGACAGGTTGGGACTGACCTGCTGGAGAGCAGCTCTGAGGAGAAAGACCTGGGAGTCCTGGTGGACAACAGGATGATCATGAGCCAGAAATGGGCCCTTGTGGCCAAGAAGGCCAATGGCATCCTGGGGGGCATCAGGAAGAGTGTGACCAGCAGGTGGAGGGAG
>JAOQGH010000077.1:21712947-21727054 GCA_025769975.1 Gallinago jamesoni | reverse complement strand
ATGCTCCAATCCCTCCATCATCTTTGTTGCCCTACGCTGGACTCTCTCCAGCAGTTCCCTGTCCCTCTTGAACTGGGAAGCCCAGAACTGGACACAGTATATTCCAGTTGTGGCCTCCCCAGTGGGGAGCAGAGGGGAAGAATGACCTCCCTCCACCTCCTGGCCACACTTTTCCCTACGCAGCCCAGGATCCCACTGGCCCTCTTGGCCACAAGGGCACATTGCTGGCTCACGGAGAGTTTACTCTCCACCAGGACCCCCAGCTTCTCCTCAGAAGTGCTTTCCAGCAGGTCCATCCCTAACCTCTATTGGTGCCTGTGGTTCTTCCTCCCCAGGTGCAGAACCCTACATGTGCCCTTTTTGAACCTCATGAGGTTCAACAGTTGTAGGTCTATGATGACAGAGGGCCATGAGCCACACCTTACAACGTGCCGGCAAGCTGGCAACGCTCAGCTCAATCAGAAGACAACCAGAACATCACCCCAGAGAAAAGTCATCCTCACCTGGTTTCTGATCACTGCTTGCAGCTCAGCTGCTTTCACAAACACGGGGTCCCTGGGCTGCAAACGGGGTTGGGGGCTCCCTGTGCCAGCCAGGGCTCTCTGCCACCGCACTGGGCACGCACCCAGAGGCCGGCTGCAAGAGGAGGAGGGCTCTCCACTGGCCTGGCAGCCAGGAGGAAGCTTCCCCCTGCGGCAAGGTAAAGTTCACCAGGAAAACAGGAAGCTCGTGCACTCAGGCAGCGGGAGAACCGGCTCACATGCCCCATGGGGAAAGAAACGTTGGAAAGCTGTGTCAGCACCAAATTCCCCACTCCCGGGGCACTGAGCTGCTCGAAAGCCAGACGAGCAGGTTGTTCCGCAGAGCCCCGAAAGGCAGAGGGAAGCCAGCGAGTGGCGTGGGAGGTGTTGCCTCCTTGGGGCACACACTTGAGGCTTCCTGCTGCTCACGAGGCTGCTGAAGATGTGCAGTCCTGGGGACAACTCCCGCAGGCATGGCAGAGACCACTAACACATGGGAGCACAGCCACCCCATCTGTCTCACAACCACAGCGGTCCAGAAGAACCACTCCAAACCCCATTAAAGGGGGCTGCAGCCGGGCATCTTTCTTGAGGTTTGCCAGGCACGGTGTTTCCCCTCCCAGCACCCTATTGATGAGATAGGGCCCGTGGGACCCCAACCCTGCCGCCCCCAGCAGCCACGGGGGATGGAGCCATTGAAGGGGTGCGTGGAGGGAAACTCCTCCCGTCACCCTTTTCTTTGGGGAACAGCCCGGGCTCAGAATTTGGCCCGAGGGAAGACACAGCCCTGTGCCTGCAGGGGAGCAGGGCTGCATTCACATCGCATCCCAGGGGACGGGGGCTTCAGGACAGGAACGGGGTCCGGGACCCCAGCACCCCCCCTCCCGAGCATCCCACGCGTCTTACCCGGCTCCTGGGAGGCGACGGGGACCAGCAGGAGAAAGAGCCCGAGCAGCAGCCGCCGCGGGGGGCACCTGCGGGAAGAGGAGAAAGCAAGAGGTTACCCCGCTCTCCCGACGGCTCCGGGAGGGGTGCCCCTGGCCGGGCCGTCGTGCCCTCCGCTCCCGCAGTCCCGGGGAGCCCCGGCACCTCGGGGCTCCCCCCGGTATATTACCGCTGCCCCCCAGCTCCGGCTGCACCGGAGTCTCGCTGAACCCCCAAACCCCAGCGGCCCCCCGGGGGGTTCCCGCGGCATCCCGGTGCCCCCCGGCCCCGCTCCTTCCCGTGTTCCCACGGCTCACTACGCCACCGCCTCCCGCCTCCACCGGCTGCCTGGCTCCCGCCGCACCGGGTGCCTCCCCGCCCCCGGCGGCTGCGGGGTCCCGGTGCGCCCCGGCCCCGGCTGCTCGGGCGTCCCCGCTCTACCGGATCCCCACCTTAACCCCAGCAGCTCCGAGTCCCCAGCCTCCCGGCCCCATGGCTCACTCACCCTGGGCGCATGGTGCCCGCTCGGTACCGGCGGCTCGGCGCGGCTCGGCACGGCACGGCACGGCACGGCCAGGGGGGGCGGGGGCGGGGAGAGGAGGGGAGGGGAGGGGAGGGGAGGGGAGGGACGGGACGGGACGGGACGGGGAGAGGAGGGGCGGCCCGCCCCGAGCCGGCGGTGAGAGGCTTATCCCGCCTCCAGCCCCGGGTCACGGGGCTTAACGCCACCGCAGCCGGGAGGGGGCCAGGGATACCCTCCCCCCCCCCCCGCGGAGGCTAGGCTCTGCGCCAGCCCTCCCCCCTTCCCCCCCCCGGTGTGCGGATTCCCGAGGACCGTCCCGAGCATCCTCTCCCCGGGGGCGACGGGGAGCACCCTCGCCCCCAAAGGGCACCGGGACCTGCCCTGGCATCGCCCGCCCCATCGAGCGCATGGGGCTGGGCTTGCGAGGCCGAGCCCGGTCTTGAGGCAGGGAGTTGGTGGGCAAGCTGACTTCATCCCTTCTCCTTCCCCCGGGCTGCAACAAGCAAAGCAGGGTGCTTCCATCCCTGCACCCTGTGCCCTCCTCTCCTGGGCCCTTCCCTACCCCAGTGGCCTCTCGCTCCACCCTCATCCCCCTCTCCCCCCCAAGCCTGGATGTGGGGGGCTTGGGAACCCCACAAGCCTCCTTTGATGCTCTTGTGATGAACCTGGGGGGATGGAGGGCCTGGAGGACCCTGGGCACCCTCCCAGGACAGTCTTTGCCAGGGAGCTGGGGTGCCAGACCCCAGGCGTAGAGCCCCTCACCTCACCTTCCCCTTGCAGCCAGTCCTGCTGCCCGCTTTCACCTCCTCCCCGTACCCCAGCTTTCATCTCCCTCCAGCCCCGGCCCCCTTCCCCTCCCCCTTCCCCCACCTTTCATCTCCCTCCAGCCCCAGCCCCGTGGAGGGCAGGATAATCCCCACAAAATTCTGCCACACCTTGCTTTGTCTTCCGCAGCATTTTAGCGCCTGCGGCAGCAACCTTCTGAAATCCAAACCCTGGAAACTTCCAGGAGATCTAGAAGTGATTCACCGATGACAGAGGCAGTGTTTAGTCTAAGCCAGGGTTTGGATGTCATGGAATAAACCATGACATCCAGCTGCTCGGCTCCGTGCTCGCAGAGGTGCACGCTGTCGCCTTTTAGCTGTAAATCTTTTAACACCGCCTTGCAGCAAAGAGCCAAAGGCAGGCAGCCCCTCCGCGCAACCCCAGTCTGGGACAGAAGAACAGACACCAAAGCTGCCTTTTGTTTGGGGGCACAGTGATTTCACGTGGCCAGGACTGTTAAATTTACGCTTTCCCGCTCGGACGCTGACTGATTTCCCACCCCTTTCCTCTCCCGCAGCTCAAGCAGATTCCTTTCCCCCAGGTAGACACGGACGGACGGACGGACAGATGTGTGCTGCTGGAGCACCTGAGCTGCACAAAAGGCAACACGTGGCAGCCCCGAGTCACCCGGGCTGCCATATGGCGTAGGGGTTTTCGGAGGGGCTGCAGGAGGAGTCGTGGTGGCACTGGGCCTGAACACTGCAGAGAGAATGGGAGGAGAGTCCTGGGGCGATGACGGTGAATGGAAAAATCTCCTTGAAAACAGAAAATGATCCTCCCTGATAGGGGCGGTACCTTCAAAGACTTCTAATGGGCTTGATGAGGGCCGGCAGGTAAATGCTCCTGCAGGGTGGGAGAGGCCATGGGCAGCTCTAGGCAGCTCCTCCAGACACTGCTTTAACTCAGTGGGGAGACACTGCGCTGGCCCTTGCCATTGTTATCGGTGCCACACGGGCCAGGAGGTGAAAACTGGATTGCCCAGGGAGGTCGTGGATGCCCCATCCCTGGAGGTGTTCAAGGCCAGGCTGGATGGGGCTTTGAGCAACCTGGTGTAGTGGGAGATGTCCCTGCCCATGGCAGGGGGGCTGGAACTTGATGATCTTTAAGGTCCCTTTCCAACCTAAATGATTCTATGATTCTATGAACTTGGTTGGGGCTCCCCTGCCCACCTGCCTGGACCCGTGGCAGCCAGTGCTTCGCCGGGAGCAGGGATGCTACCACGGAGGTGCAGGTGAAACGTGGAGCTGCTTTCCAGCCCCGACCTCCTCCTCTCTGCACCCTTGGGCTCTGCCAGGGCTGGCCATGCTCCCCCAGCCCCTGCTGTGCTGGTTTGCCGGGGAGGAACGTGGGGCAGGTGGGAGCCCAGCAGCTTTTGCCCACCTTCCTGCCAGCAGGTCCCTGCCCCAGCGCCGGCCGTGGGGCCGCCGGGCCCTCTGCCCCCCTCAGGCGCCTGGCTGACACCAGGGCCGGTTCCCACCGTAAAACTTCCTTCCACTGTGCTAAAGCCTGAGAGTCATGAAGGACAGACAATGAGGCTCAGCTTTTCCCAAGCAGACGCTGCCCACCACAGAGGGGGGGGACACGCTGCCGGCGGGGGGGAGGCAGCTCTTTCGAAAGCCACACAAATGGAAACCAGCCCTGCTCTCCCATGGCGCCTCAGCTCCTCACAGCCGCGACTTCCCAAACCCTCCCCGGCCAAAGAAAGCCCTCCTGCCCCACAGGCTTCCAGCTCCAGCGAAGCTTTGGCGTTTTTCATCTCTGCCCTGTTCCCCCCGGCATCCTGCTGTCCCTCTGCCCCTGTGCCTGGCTCCCACCCGCTCCCCGCTGGCTCCATCCTGCGGTGGCTTGCCCCCTGCTGCTGAGCCCCCCCCGCCATGCTGCGGGGGGCAGAGGGGCTGCCCCAGTTCCCAGCACGCAGCTCCTGCCAGCTCAGCGGCCAAAAAAATGTCATCCTGGCTCCCCTGCGAGATGACTGGCCTGTTTTTTCCCTCCTTTGGGCAGAGGGGAGGGGTTGGAAATGCCAGCCTTGCGGCCCAGGCACATCCCTGCCAGTGGCTCCAGGGCTGGCACTCACAGCCCGCATCTACATCCCCCCCTCCTGAAATGGCTCTGGGTGACATCTGCCTATGTGCCGTGAAGGGCAGCGTGTCCCCACACTGCCAGCAGCCCGAGGAGCCACCACCTGCGTGCCATGGGAGCGGTGGGGGGGCAGTAGACACCGTGACCTGTCCCCACTGCTGGCAAAGGGTTGCTTGGGTAGACCTGCTTTGAGATGCTCCTCTGACTTGCAGATGGAATGCAGGAAGGGGGCTTAGCCCTGCTACCCCCTTTCTTTCCCACGGGGGCCTTATTGAGGAGGCTGGGGAGCAGCAGGAGCCACAGGACCAGGGCCGAGGGGGCAATGAGGGAGAAGAAGGCAAAGGACAGTATTTGGCGAGCATCTGTGCAGCAAAACAAAGGCTGCAGCAAGGGGAGGGAGCAGAAAGCCACTGACAGTCAGGGCCGTCCCATCTGCGCCAATCCCCAAATGGTGGCTGTCACCAGTCCTGCCACTTTGATGTGCCATTTGTCTGTGTTAAAGCCACCTTCTCCCAGCTGCAGCCCCTGGCCAGCTTTGCTCTGCCCCAGAAGCCTCTGTCCACTGACGGCCTAGACCCATGAAGACAGTGGTGGAGGAGCTGGTCCGGGGGGGATACCTGCTGCGAAGGGCAGCACCGTGCTCTCCCTTCAGCTGTCACCTCCAGCGAGGACCTGGCGAGGGATGATGCAACAGCATCTTGGTCTGCAAAAGGCATCTCTCCTTTCCAGAGGTGAAGCACGCACAGCCGTGAAGGTGGGCATTCGGGAAAGACTCAAGAAGCACAGGCAGGGAGTAGGAATACTTGGAAATCCAGATATTCCCCCAACAAAGAAAGCTGGCAGATACAAGAGCTGGGCCAAGTGGGGAGCACGTTTCCAACCCGTGTAGGCAGGGGATGAGGTAAGCCAGGATGGGGTGCCAGGAGAGACTCCCATCTGCAGCCCCCCACCTCCCGTGACACAGTCCCACCTCCACGAGAGACCAGAGCCCCTCACGTAGAGCTGGGTGGGCAGGAAACCCCAGCCCTGGCCACATCCTGGAGCTGCTGCCTCTCTCCCTGGGCCATGTGCTATGGAGAGCTCTCATACGGCAAAGTCACAATGTGATGGAGATGGCCTGGTCCATTCCCAAGCTGCACATTGGCAATAAAAGAGCCAAGAGACTCACGGGAAAGAAAGGCAAGCAGGAGGATTTGCTCTGGAGCCAGTGGATACACAGCAACTAACTGAGCAAAGACAGCACTGCCTCGCACAGTAACGTCCAGGCATGGTTAGTAGGAGGGGGAACAGACGAGGGATCCCCCTTCCTACGCCAGGGCCGGGGAGCAGTGTCGGCAGGCAGAGAGCCAGCCCCACACCTCTGCACCACGTACATCCTTCCTGCTCTCTGCCTGCACCCCTGGGCACTGCTTGCTCCCTCCTGTGCAGCTTTCCCACCAGACAGGGGCACCTGGGGTGTCCTGGCAGCCTCCGCTCCCTCCTCCCAGCTTCTTCATGACTCATTCACTCCAGGGGAAAATTAATAGTTCTGCACGCGTTAGACGAAGGGCCGAGAGAAGCATTCCATGGGAAAAGGGACAAGGCGCATGCTTCTTGCATGCCTCATCCCGGCAGCTCACCCTTGGGTCTCTGCCTCCTGGCTGGGTGTGGGAAATGGCACTGGCTTCCCTTCCCGCTGCACAGTCACGCTCACGCACGGCCAGGGGAAGATGAGGAGGGCCAAGCTCGGGAGCTGTGTGAAACCTGGGTGCATCCCCATCCCAGGTAGGAGGTGCAGGGCTGGTCACCCACAAGCTTCAGAGGGAGCCGGTAGAGCTGGTGTGAGGAGCATCTGCAACGACGGAGGGGATGGAGAAGCCACCTGAGGGGTTGAGATCGCCCGTGGGGGTGGCCTAGGGGGCTCTAGGAGGGGAGGAGGGGGTAGAAGGTGGGATAATGGAGGGCTACACGCTCACAGAGCTGGTGGGCGCTGGGATGCGAAGGTGTTCCTGACCCCAGCACCGGCTGTGGGGACATCCTCTGAGGCTCTGAGAGCAGACCTCTGCATGCGTCTCTGTCCCTAGCCACACTGCTTACTGCCAGGGAAGGTGGATAGAACCATCTAGAAAGGGAGGAGAGGAATTTACAGTTATGAACAGGTCTTAAAGACCCTGGACAGGCATGTCCCTGACAATATCCTGGATGCAATGACTAAAACCACTATGAGATTACCAGGGGACCAGCCCACAGAGTGCTCGTGTTTATGGCATTCCCCAGCAGCATCTTCTCGCTACCCAGGGAGATGTGTGCCACCCTGTGCCCCCATCACCTACCCAGGGGAGTATACTGGGTCTCCCTCTGCCCGTTCCCACTGTGCGCCCTGCCCGAAGCCACCTCTGCACGGCTGGAGCTCACTGGGAGCTTCGGCAGCCTGCAGCTCTGCCAAGCCTAAGCAGGTCTGGGAGAGCTCCTCAAGCTTTCCCTCAAACTTTCCGGTGGGCTGTGATGCCTGGATTGCTCATGGAAGGGAGGAGTCCTCCCACACTGGGACACCTTGGTTGCCAGCTCCAGCCCCTCTATGTCCCTCCTACAGCTGGTGGGGGCCACCCGCAGCCTCCAGCTCCTGGTCGGGACGGGTTCCCTGGGCTCTCCCTCCCCTTCCAAGACCTGCCGACGGGTGCTGTGCTTCAGCCAGCTCTGCTCACACACCCTCCTCCACATTTTCCCCCAGAAAGTGCTGCTCAGTTCAAATCAGTGGCCCACCTGCCCTGCTCAGTCTGAGCTGGGGCCAGCAGCCGCAAAACAAGAAAACTCATCTAGATTTCTACTTCCCTTTCCCAGCCCTTCTGGAGGGACCTCTTGAAAAACAGTTTATTTTTAATATGAGAAAGAGAGCATCTTCCTCCTCCTTCCTGTATTGACAGACAGGTACTTGCTCGAGGGAGAGCCTTGAAATTGGACCTGAAGAAGAGGTCTGCCGGAGAGAGCCAGCTCTGGCACAGTAACGGGGCTGAGCCCAGGCTGCCTTTTGGGGCAAGGGCCCCGTAAGCATCACCATGGGCTTGCCAGGCACAATGGTGATGGGCTGTAAGTCAGGGCTGTCTCTGGCTCAGACATGGGGAACAGGATGTTGGCAGGGGGACACGGGTCACAGCGCAGGGTGGTTGATGGAGGAGGGACCAGCAAGACCCTGGAGATGCTGTGTGGGTGGTGGAACGGGCCTGTATTTCCTTTGTTCGGAGGTAACGCCTCGAAAACGGAAAGTCCTGGCATGTGGCAGTGCTGCTTCCTTGGGGAGCATCCTAGCAGCCTTAAGGTTGTCACCTCCTCTCTCCCAGACTGTACTCAGCATCTCCCCTGGAGAGGAATGGTCAACTTTGACTCAGCTGGAAGGAGAAGAAAAAAAAAAAAAAAAGAAAAAAAAAGAAAGAAATCAAAGTCCTTTGGTCCAGCAAGACTCAAAATAGGAGCTGTTTCCTCCCTGAGAAGAGGAAATTCCCAGCTCCCCACAGAGAAGCTTGTATGCTGGCTGGCTGGCTCTGCGGGAGACCGGCCCCGCCAGGCTGCTGAATGGCTGGATGCTCTGAGGTTCTTCTGCTTCAGTTCGCCAGGCCAGAACCCACTGAGCAGCCTGGGAAAGGGTCTGGTCACCAAGAAGGATTGCTCCTGTGAGGATCCTCACGCTGGAGGATCCTTGAGCCACCTTGAGGATAGTACCACTAGGACCTGACCACGTACCTGCTGGTGGTCAATATGCCCCATTCCTGTCTGGTCCAGCCAGTTCTGGCTGCTTCTGAGCCATCCAGGACTGACTGACATTTAGCTTGTCTCTCCGGGATAACTCCATCAGGATTTGTATTCCAATTTATGAGCCCCTCCCACCCACCTGGGAAAATAAATTAGGTGGGATGGGTGGGGGTGGAAATGCCTCCAGGGCAAAGACCTGTTCTGCCGCAGCCATTGCATCCCTGTGCATCCTGCTTACCTCCTGCTCCTTGCACTACATGGTCCCCACACCTCATTTGCCGAGCTGTTCACCACCAGTCTGAGCATGTTTGGCAGGAGGGTCTTCAAGCCTGCTCGTAGCCCTCTTGCTTCCCAACCTGGTGCGTTTTTTCATCTTTCCTGTTCTTCTGGCAGACCTTCCTCTCTTCAAAGTCAACCTTTTTTCCTCTGCTCCTCTTCTTTCCCATCAACTGTGCAGGGGGTTGACAGAATTGCCCTATTCGCTCTTCGCTCCATGTTTTACTAAGGCTCTTAATAAGGCATGTTTTTACTGCCTCCAGGCAGCTTGGAAGCTTCTGGCTTTCCGGACCACACTATTAAGAGGTTTGGGATTGGCCTGTTTTTTTCTTTTTTGACACGTTCCTTGATTTTTACATGGTCTATTGTCTTGAAATTGAATAACCACATACTGGATTCATTCAGCCTGCTATTCCTTACTATAAAAATAAAACCAAGAGGTGTCACAGGTGACCTAGACCCTCCCAAGCTAAGCTCCGTGTCCTGTGGAAGAGCAAAAACATCTTCTCCTGGTTGTTCTCAGGCTGCTTCTGAGGGGATGCCACCATGTACCACATTCAAAGGTTTTATCCTTACATCTTGTCCCCTGACACTTTGATCCAGTCTGCAAGGGGGTAGTTGAAGTACCTGGTATTGGTGGCGGAGTGCTTGCAGGTTTGCCCTTGTTCTGTTGCCCAGATGTGCTGGCTGTTCCCCTGGCACTGCAGAGGAGCTGATTTGCCTTCCTTATTTATTGCAGTCATGTTGTTTCTTTTCCTGCTGGCATTTTCAGAAGTGTACTGATCTGCGTTCCCCAGGCTAGTCTCATCAGAACAGACCAGGTGGTCTCCCCCAAACTCTGGTTTAAATACAGGATTAACTGGTAGTTATCAGTGCCAGCAGCCTGCTTCTGTTACAATGAAGGAACAGCATCTCTGACCTCCTCATTTCCCCAGCACCTCAAGAGGTGCTCCAAGTCCTACCATAGCTAAACACCCTCTCTCTCCCCCATCATCTCATCCCCACCCCAAGACTCCAGCTCTCTGCACGTTTCCTGTGTCTCACCCCTGGGACCGGGCAGGTTTTCAGAGAGCACCACAGGCAGGTCCTGGGCACCAGTATCTGGCCAAGCAGCCTGGATGTAGCTGCCAGCTCACCCTCCAATACTCACCTACCACACGGCATGGCACCGTCAGCTTCTCTGCTGGTCAGTGAGCATCCTGGTGGAGTTGCTTATGGCATACAAAGTACCACCAGGGACCACTTTCCTCAAAGAGCCTGACCTGCTGTCTAACCCCAGGGATGAGAAAGCGGGCTGTTTTCTTCCAGCACTTAGGAGCTGCCTTTGGCTCGTCTTCACTTGCTCTAGCAAACGCCCCAGAACAGGTCAGCACTTTCTTCACAGCTAAGCTATGTGAGGAATTTCTCCTAAGGCAGCTGGACCTTTTCCAAAGAAGATAAGCTGCCAAATTCCCACCCCCTCAGCCCCCAGCAGAGAAACAAGGTGCAGACTTGGACCCTGAAGGCTTGCTGTGCACTTCCACTTCTGCCCTTGTGTCCTCTGGAGCTGGGGAAGAAGGAGGTCTCCACTCCCCTCCCACGCTTGGGTTGACTGCACCAGGGAAAGGACTGGTCCTGGTCTGTCTTTCCCAGAGAGACCCTGAGGTGTCACAGCTCTGCCCAAATGGAGCAGCTAGAAGTCACAAATGGGTGACTTCTGTGGGTTTGCAGCTCTCCTCTCAGCTCTCAGGAGGTGCCTGGCACTGCTGGGCAGTAGACAAGAGGAGGCTCCTGACATGATGGCTGCATGGGGCTGGGGGATTCCAGCACTTGCTGGTATCGTTGCCTCCTGTGATTTTTTTTCTTTTTTAATTTCACTGAATTTCACTGAATTATTAGAGTTGGAAGGGACCGTAGAGATCATCCAGTCCAACTCCTCTGCTGAAGCAGGATTGCCTAGAGCTAGAGCATGTTACTCAGGACGGCATCCAAGTGGGCCTTGAAAATCTCCAAAGAAGGGGACTCCACAACCTCCCTGGGCAGAAGTTCCAAATCTCAAATTGCTTCTCAAAGCTCCAGCTGTTGGGCTCATGTGCTCAGGCGAGACAACAGGCTTTCCCATAAAAGCCCATTCCCAGCCCTCCTGGCACGTAGAGACACCTGCAGATGTGTCCCCACCAGCACACTCTCCACCTGCTCCCTCTCGGTGGGTCCTGCAGAATTTCTGCTGGCAAGGCACAGCCCTGCGAAGCATGGCCAGTGGCCTGGCCCAGCGGAGGATAGACACACTTGGCAAGCTGGAGAAGAAGCATACCCTCCAGGCATGGATACCAAACCACCCCCTGTGTCTGGCAAAACCAACTGTAGTTGAAATTGCTTATCCGGATATCTGAAACTTCCTGCTGTTTATGAGCATGGCTGCTGGCTGCAGAAAGAAGGCTGCTTATCTGTGTTGTGCGATGGGTTCATGACTTCTCTGCTTTCCACTCCTCTGCCAGCCTCCCTGAGGCCCCTGGGGAAGGTGCAGCATCCCCCCGCCTGGCCCCCAGCTCCTGAAGTTGGCTTTTTGGCACAGCTGGACACTCATTTACTTCATTTCTCTGGCTACACTTCATGGGTAGGAAAGTTGGCTTGCTTTGTTGGAAGGTGAAGAAACACTTCCAGGGGATATGATGCCTCTGTGTATTCACTAGGAGAGTGCTGCGGACCCTTGAAAGCCAAGCACCTAGGAGAGCAAATAAGCAAGTCAGCCTTGGTGACCCAACAATGTCACGAAGCTTGGTGACCTAGGATTTCACAGAAGGAACGATACCAAGTGTTGGAGCTACTCTGGGCTCTGATGAAGCATCTCTACAAACATGCTCTTCTTCCCTCGCTCAACCAGGAGATCACCACCAGAAAACATCCTCAAACTCCACTGTTGGAAGAGAGGTGCAAGGCAACAGGTTACAGGTAATTGACCACAACCACATACAGGGACGGGCACTGTCACCATACACCTCTAATCAACCCCCATCTTGAGGAACAGCCCCAACCACAGCTGAAACCTTGAGTCACAGGGTGACCCACGCCTTGTGCTCGGAACTTGGGTTGCTCTAAGTGTTGGGCCCCTAAGGGCTCTAAGGGGTCTTGATGACCTTGAACAGCCTCAGCTGGGATCTCCACCCACACATCCTCCAGCCATGGCCTCTGCGCTCACTTCAGTTCAGCCCTGAGTACCTAGTTCTGGCCTGAGCTCTGTGAGTGCCTGTTTATTGATGTCTCTGCCTCCAGATGGACCTTGGGCCTATGTAACAGGTAGCTTACCTCAGGTGCTATTTTCTATATGGACCTCATACTTGTGTGGAGGGCAGATTGTGTTCAGCTCATCTGCTGGATAGTCCTTGGACAGACATTGCAAGTAGCTGGTTTTCATGTGTGGCCCCATCTCCTGGATGGAACCCTCAGGTCCACACCGTGGCCTTGCTCCTGGTGTTGCCTCCAGTCCCCTCTCCTGCTGCTCCTGTCTGGACCTCGGCTCTGGTCTATCCTCTTGCTGTGGCTCCTGCACAGCAGCTCAGGTCAGGTCTGGAGCATGAGGGACACTGGCTCTCCTGCCCTCACTATGGGGACCCTTCGTACAAGCCGGGCCAGCTGCCGGGGCAGGGCTTGCCTCTCACCCAGGGTGGGCTTGTTTCCTTTGTCCCACAAACGAAGCAGGTTTTAACCCGAGTATAGGATCTTGGGCACCTTTGGTTGGCCCCTTGTCCGTCTTCTGGCTGCACCCTCCTCGGGGAGGAGGACATCTGGGCAGCCTGGCCTTCTTTTCCTTGGCAACTGTGCTGCGGTGGGATGCCCTGGATTCCGGGAATTGTCCTCAGTCACTCTCTGGTGGGATTGCTCTGCCCTCTGCCGATCTCAGCAGCGGCAAGGCGGGAGCTGAGGGACAGGCCACAGTGGTGAAAAACCTCTACAGATGCCTGGGGTGTGTATGTGTGTAAATATTGTGGAAGAAAGCAAGCAAGATGCACTCTCAGCTGCTCACTTGCACGTGCCCTACAGGGTAAAAGCACACCTCTGCAGCCAGGGAACCCTTTTCCCTGGGTGCTTGCTGCCTTGCTAGAAAATCAGGTGGGTTTGATCTCGGAGAAGCAAAGAGCAACAGAGCAGCATCAGCGATGCTTACCCTCCTAATCCAGTGAGATGCACTGCTGCTGTTGTCCGGAGGTGCAGGAGGCTTTGGGGGTGGTCAGGATGGGGGTCATTACCCCTGCCAGCAGCACCATGCAGGCTGCAGGGCAGCAAGGCCAGGTCCTGGCAGCTTCTGAGTATGGCAAGGCATTTTCTCAAGACCTTCTGGGACAAAATGCCTCCACGGGGCAATTACCTGGCAGGTGAGTAGTGGGGCTGTGGGGCCCTGCAGGTGCTTTTGGAGTCACGCAGGCCAGCTGTCCAGGAGAGGAGAGGCCAGCTGAGAGCCAACATCCCAACGTGGAGATGTGCACCCCACTTTGCCACTCAAACATAAGTGCCTGAGTCTGTGCATAACGTCTCTGGTATGGTGTTTGCTTCATGAGGGCTGAGCTCATGGAATCACAGACGAAGGTGATCATCCAGTCCAACTCCCCTGCCAAAGCAGGGCTGCCCAGAGCACATCACTCAGGACGACATCCAGGCGGGGCTTGAAGATCTCCAGAGAAGGGGACTCCACACCCTCCCTTGATAGCCCTGACCAGCCCCTCTGCTGTGGCCTCCACCCACAGCCCCAGCTATGGAAGCTCAGCCCTGTATCTACAGAGCACTGGGGTAGGAGTGCCAATTGCCAGCTCAGCCAGAGGAATGTGGCTAGAGTGAGTTACCTAGATAGATAGGCTTTTCCTCACCCTCACTGTTTTTCCACTCCATGATGTTGCCATGGGAAGCACAGGAAGAGCCTTTGTCCTCTCCTTGTCCCTGCTTCTCTCCTCCACTAGATCTGGAGTTCAGTTCTGCCTGTATTTCCACTATGGCCTCTGCCTGAGTGGGGGAGCCCTTGTTACACTGGATTGCACAGGAGCAATCAATGATTGCTATGTTCGACCTGTAATGCCACATGCTGGCCAGCACACATTCACAGAATCAGGGAATTGTCGGAGTTGGAAGGGACCTTCTAGAGACTATCCAGTCCAACTCCCCTTGCAAAGCAGGGCTGCCCAGATCACATCACTCAGGACGGCATCCAGGTGGGGCTTGAAGATCTCCAGAGAAGGGGACTCCACACCCTCCCTGGGCAGCC
>JAOQGH010000077.1:21643123-21702419 GCA_025769975.1 Gallinago jamesoni | reverse complement strand
TTCAGGGGTCTGGGCACTTGGGGGACACCCTAGTCCACTGCTAAAGACTGAGGCAAAGAAGGCATTCAGTACCTCAGGTAGGTGGAAGTAATCTACAGGAAAATTAATCTTACTGTATAAGACACTGGAATATGACTTGACAGAGCTAGATTTTGTCCCTGGTACTCACACGCACATCCAGTGACATAAAAGTTTCCAAAATCAGGATCTGCAGAGTATTCATTTTCTCACCTACTGATGATATTACTTCCATAAAAATACAGTTATGTGGGCTGTTATTCCTGTAGTGACAGTAACAGGCTATCAGCCATATCATAAAAAACTCAAGAAGTAATCTCCTTTACTGAAATCCACAAAAGGGGAGGGAAAAAATGGGAGTAAAAAGAAGTGCAAAAGGTGTGTGAAAATGTAGGATGAAGCAAGCCTTGCTGGTCATAATCAATATCTTAGAGGACAAGTTAGCCAAGTAGTCCAGTATCTGAATAAATGGATCAGGGAAAAAAATCCCCAACTTATTTTAAAATTCACCTTGATCACTTGGGCTGGGATATTTTTCTACAGTATTTGACAGACTGTATTTAGGTTTCGGTCTTCTCAATCCATATCTTTTTTCTTCCTTGAGATTTTCTGCTAAAAACTCATGGTGTTCAAGTATCCACAAAAGCCACCAGAATCTGAAGAACATCATTTGTTTGGTTTCTGTTTCCTAAACAACACAAATAATAGTACAGAGGTACAAGGACAATAAAACATTATTCAGTTTTGTTTCAACAGGTTCCATAACAGGTTGTATTTTAAAATATCTTCCCTAAAAATGAGCCAATTTTCTTTTTTTTTTTTGTAAGATCATCTCAAAAATATGTAATAAATAATAAGCAGAGACATACTGGCGTGATTTTCAAGCATAGTGCATATATTTCTAGCACATGACAAACTGGAGACATTTTACAAACGTACTTCAGTTGTCTCTCACTGCCTGGTAATGTTTGTACAGCCAGCACTTCTCAGAAACCTTAACCTTGGCTGTACCTGTGTGGATGCGGTGTGAATTCCAAGTGTAATTCACAGGGGTGGTTTTTTTAAACCTGCTTTTTCCAGAGCTGGCATGGAGAGAAGGAGGTACAGAAGCAGATCTGAGATTTTTCCCTATTCTCTTTATTTAATAACTGAGGGTCGTGCATACTTCTCCTTGCTATCCTAGCCCCCCTGTCCTCTGCAGTTCCACGGCCATGGCCTGAGGGTGTTGTCCAGGCATGAATGTACCTGCTGTGCAACCCTCGGGACGCGAAGGCCCAAAGTGCTGAGCTAGAGGCTCGACAGCTACCTATTGATAAGACTTTTTCCTTCTGCAGGGACTGGAGCATTTGTCCTGGGCTCACAGACACCCCCGGAGCTCACAGGCTGCACAGGGACTGACAAATGAGTCCTGACCCGCTTCGGTTTCATTGTCGTCTCCTTGCAAGCTTTCCCCAGGTAGGCACCGTGCATAGCAAAAGGGCAGCTCAGTGGCAAGAATGAACCGTTCAGGACTGAGCATCTCACAGAAGTCCCTAATACAGCTGTGTCTGCAGGGTTTCTCAGCTCCTGTTAGTTTAGGGCAGGAATTCTGGTGTCCAGACACAGAGAGGACAGGGGGTACTTACCTTGATGCTCCTAAGCAAAAGCTCTTCGGAGATGCAGGAGGCTGCCCTGGGCTTGCTGTCAGCTGAGTTGTCCTCCCTGTGCTGGATGCTCTGTGAGGAAAGGTAGGAGAATTGGGCTGTGAGCTCCTGTAAGAATCGGTGTCATGTGTCAGGAGGGGCCAGCACACAGAGGCAAGGGGAAATGGGAAGAACAGCAATCCTGGCTCCCCTGTCTCCCCACCCAATCCTCTCCTCCTCCCTAGGCTATGCATATGCATGCAAGCTTTAGTCCCCACAGCCATTTCCACACATAAATCCTCATCTGTGCTTGCACATGTATGGAGTAGGACTGTTCTCACCCCAACATGCTTCCCTACACATGAGCCCAGTTGTGTTCACTCTCTTTTCCAGTCACTACCACATCCCTTTCACCCCCCATACTTCTGCACATCTGTTTTGCTTTGGCAAGGCAGCTTTTGGTACTGGGCATCATACTTTCAACATCATCATAGCAGTTCATGTCTGTAGGACCCCTTTGAGACCTAAATGAATCTCCTTATAATGAGGAATTCCTATCACTGCTGTAGGAGAAAGATGTTTGCTCTCCCATGGACTGGGCCAACTGAAATTTCAGTTGCTGGTGAGATTGCCCAGCATGAGGAGGTCAAAAAAGACAGATCAGTCTAAAAGTCATACAGTTTCTCTGGGCTTGTATGTCACACCTACCCTTTCAAAAACTGTAATAGAGAACAAGTACCAACATGTAATTTTATGCCCTCAAAACCTAAACAAGCTGGCTATGGATTCTGAAGGTCATCTCTTTTACCAGTGATTGCAGCTTGTCACCTAATTCTTCAAGTATCCTTAGAAAGTTTTTGCATTACAAACAAACATATCAAACAAGTAGCTCTTTTACACAGGAATACATACTTTTTTTTCCATGTGGTCCCATCATTTTCCACCTACATGCACACAAAGAGGACCCAATGCTAACTGCTGTCCTCCTTTCCAACTTAAATGTCCACCAGCTCAGTCCCCGTATGATAGTCACAGCCAAGGAAGCTGAGGGGACTGTGGGGAAAATGAAAGGGTGCAACTTTGGCTCCAAATTAAATAGGTGTGAGAGACTGGTAGGACAATTTAGCTGGATGCTGAAGGCATTTGCTGTGGTTCAAACCCTGTTTTCTGTTTTCCATCTTTACCCGTAATTAGTGCTAAATTGGTAAATTAGGATGGCTGAAGTGTAACTGTGTGTATGGTATGGCTGCTCATCCTTACCTAAGCTGAAACTAACTCAGCTACAGCTATTTGTGCTACAGTTACAGCTAACAAAGAATCTTCTGTCAAGGTTGGAAAGAATTTATGTAGATTTCTCTTCAGCCACTTTTCTTTTTCTATGCTACGCTGACATATTTAGATTTTGATTAAGGCAAGGAAAGAGAAGGCAATTTTTGCCCTTTAGGGAATACAAATAATGTGGTGTTTAACTGAAATAGATATAATAAATCTCACATGGCCCCTAAATCGTGCTGAGAAAAAATCTAATTCTAACAAGAAAAAGCATGTTAACTATGGTTGGGATTGTGAGCCTCCCCTAAGCAAAACATTGTCAGTCTTTCATTTTCACTGCTAATTCCTACCTTAAAACATAGCTAGCAAATAATTTCTTAATTAAGTAGCTATTCTGCTTGTACATTTACTAGCAAGTTCTTGGCTTCAGGATATTTGCTTTTATCAATGAATTATGTTTACCCTCAGGACAAATTTCTCTTCTTTTTTGCCAGGTGCAACTTTAAAAGCTTAGTGGGGCCTCCACATTTTTATAGCTCTTTGCATGGGATGCATGGTATTATTCTGTCCAGAATTCCAGGTATGTGACGTACCATACAGTACACTTCTAGACTTGCTGTCTTCTGAAGTTGTGTTCTTCTCAATACCTGCACAGTTCTTATGGTGACAGTTTATGAAAACCTAGACGATACCAATGTAAAATATATATGCATTGATGCATCTGAGATAACTCTTAAAAATAAAACAACAAGCTTTCTTGCCTTATTTACTGAAAACTTTACCAAGTGCTTATTTAACATTTTAATGTCATTATAATGTATATATATTCTTTTAATAGAGTAAGTTTCTTAGAAGCTACTATTAGGAATAATTATGCTGTCATTTAAATGTTAGAAATTTACTGCTACAATTAAATTAATTTTTATTCTTTTTAAGAAATAAAAATGTTTCATGTTTTATTAAGGAATCTAGACATTGGATGCTTCAGCACACAATTCGTTACATTTCTATTCATCTACTATTTAAACATATCTAAGTATCTTTGATGTTTCTGGGAGATGCACTACAGACTTGCATACTTAGTTGACTAAATTGGGCCCAGTACCCCAGCTCACATATGTTTCCAACATGAGACTAATTGGCATTAAGATTGGTAATCGTTTCAGGAGTCAAAGATTGAAATTAATATAGGGGCTATGTTACTATTTCACCAACTGAAGCTGAGGTGACAAATATTGCTGCATATCCAGATCTTAGGATTTTTTCCATCACTGTTGGAAATCCAAGAGTTCTTAGCTGTCTGATCTCAGTATCTCAATCTGAGAAATTAGGCCTAACATTTTTTCCAAAGAATAAAGGGGTATATGAGAACTATTTAAAACCACAGCTAAATAGACTATACTTAAAGAAAATTCCTCAACCATGAGGAGAGATACCATGAAGAAAGATACACTCTTCCTGCAAGTGAATGTGTTTAAGCACTATTAAGAAGGGAAGCCAAAGGGATATTACACCCCTTTGTCATTGCTGTTACCATTGTGTAGCTGGAGACAGCTTCAGAGCTACATGGGGTTGCAAGGCCATTTTGAAGGGACACTGAATAAAGAATTGGTGCATAGAAGTGCCAGTTGGTGTGGTATAACATGACCTCTTGTGTCAGCAACAGCCTTCACCATCGCTTCCCAATGGACAGAAGTAGCAGCGAGTCTGACTCTTTCAAGCATCCTTCCTGGTGCTGTCTTCTTCATCTATCCCTCTCCTCTGTCTGTGGATGCCCCTCTTACAGCCTCATCTGGCTCAACTGTGACCACTTCGTCAAATGGTTAGCAAAATTCAGTACGTTACTGAGAAGCCTTGGGTAATTTCTGTTAAAATGGATTAATTAATGTCTTCTGGCACGGTATCTTGTCACTAGAATGTGACAGAGCCCTGACTAGTCCTTCTTCAGCTGTCCAACAAGCCCACGACAGGACTGGAGATGGAGTAATTAGGAGCCAGCATAGCAGGTAGAATACCATCTGAATATTTCTGTATGCTAAAGGAATACTCAACCACCAGGGAGGCCAGTTTTTGGGAGCAGCCTGAAGCAGACAAAACATGCTTCTAATTTTCCTCTGCTCTGCTCGTAATTTTTTTTTGTCCCAAAGAGCTTGACATGATGCTTCTGAAATGTGTTTTCATTTTTTTTGCCACCTCAGTGGGAATAATGCACATATCTTGTCTGCAGTGAACTGTTAAAAATGCACATTTCACACAATCTTCTAGTGTTTCATGGCCTCAAGATAGTCTTGACCATTTAACCTGACTGCATCATGCTGTAATGGTATTTCAAGAGTATTTATTTCATTATACTGTACATGCCAGTACATGACAAAAGTGCCCAGAAGAAAAAACAACTACCTGACTTGAACTCATAAAATAATGAAAGCACACCATTGACAGTATTTTGAATCCTGATATTAAAGAGCGATGTTATAAAGAATGTGGTTTACAGTCCCTTAACTTGTATCACATGTGTGAATTTTAGGAAAAAAACAGTTAAAAAGTTCAAATGCTCAAAGAAATAAACCAAGAAAATTTAAAAATTAAGAACTTCACTGAAGATTGTATCTGAAGAAGGATAAAATAGAAACATGTATTTTACTTTTTGACTGCAAAATGTGTTTTAGTGGTTTTGACAGCTCAGGATTCGGGCTGAATAGTCATCTGAGTATGGTAAATCTTGACAAACTGACTTCTGTTTGCAGTCAGTTTTAAATTTTAAAATTTAAAAAAATTTTTTTTTTTTTTTTAATGTGGACCTATATTCTGTGACAAACCCTGATTGTTCTATATGAAAGATGATTTTTTAATGGCACAGCCTTACAAAAACCTGTAATGAAATTTTGGTGTATGCTAAGGTAGTGGTAGGACTATTGATTCCAGCAAGGCCAGGATTTTATCTTCGCGTTTTGGTAACAAATCTTGAGCATGTAGTCTGAAAAAGCTGATCAAAGCAAATCAGCTTTATTGTGTTTTCATCTAAACTCACTGCCATGGAAAATGCTGTAAGTAAGGTCTTTGATGGCAAAGAGTTACTCTTTTTGTGGCTCCCAACAGATTTTATTGATTCTTTGGGACTGGAGTGGTAAATGTGGTATTCTCTTTTGCAGCTGGTATGAACCTGGCTCTCCATTTCCCCTTTTTAAATATTGCTCTTCTGCAACATTTTTTCAGTAGATGCAGTGAGAAAACTTGAACTCTAAGGAGGCATAGAAGGAAGGAGGCTGTCTTCAGTACTTTTCCATTTAATCTCCATACAATACAGCCAGAAGCTCACTCTGAGCATTTTGATGGTAAGTAAATACTCATAATCTGTCTTTGTGTAGTATCAATATATTAGCTTTTGTGTTGTTTTGAAGATACTTGCTTATTTCTACTTTTATTCTAATAGTTCTCCTTTCATTTTAGTTGCTCTCACCAAGAGATATTTTCTACCTCACAGCCGAAGTATCTAAACACATCAATACATAAGTTATTTTCAAAAGTATTTGTAGCATTCAGCCGAACAAAGAAAAAAGCATATAAATAGAAGAGTAGATACATTTTTAAGATACTAAATACTTGACTGAACATTTGATGATATCGAACATTTAACTAGATCAAGAATCCTTTTAAAATGAAAACTAAACCAAATCTTAAAGATTTGCTGTTGCTACATTGGTACCAATGAAAATATAGTTAGACAAGTAATTGGTCTGAATTTGCTGCTGCACCTCCGTTACTTCTTGTTGTAAAGTATACTTTGCACAACTATTTTCTTACAACTGCCTGATTTTCGACAGCATGATAACTGTAATTAGCAATACAAAACTCTTTTACACTATTCCTTTTTAAATACATTTTTCAGGGGTGGAAGGTCATATGTTTTGATGGAGTTGCAGTAAAAAGCAGATGCTTTAATCTCACCTAGCACATTTATAGAAGATATTGTCTGATAACTGGAAAAGGAATTACTCTGTTGGAAATATATTTAGCAAGTTAAAGCATGTTGCTGTATATATTACACAGTGTTTTGCAAATGATAATTACAAGGATTTGTTAGAAAAGTCACATTCTATACAGTTCTAAAGTTGCAATCCTTTTAATATTGGGAATAGATTTTGTGTTTTGGAGAGGTGATTATTTATAAAGTTATAAAAAGACAAACATTTATCTTACAACTATTACAGAGTCACAGACTCACAAAATGATAGGGGTTGGAAGTGACCTCTGGAGATCATCTAGTCAAACTCCCCTGCCAGAGCAGGTCCACCTAGAGCAGTTTGCACAGGAACGTGTCCAGGCGGGTTTTGAATGTCTCCAGAGATGGAGACTCTACCGCCTCTCTGGCCAGCCTGTTCCAGTTTCCAGTAAGAAATTTTGAAATTGATATTGGTTAGGTTTGCAGCTATCCATGCCGGAGCTCCTGAATTCAAATAAATGTGGTAAGGTAGTTGGGGACTTGATAGCTCCGTATGCCAGAGAAGGAAAAAAATTAGTAGGGCGCTTCCTTACAGTAAACAGATGTATCCTCTTTCTTTAGCAATGCATAAAAACATCTAAATATTAATTTAAGTAAAATTTAAAATGGGATGGCATGGATTTACAAGTATTAAAGTCAAATGTTAAATAACCCATAGAAACACAATGTGAAGAAGTTGTTTTTCCTACACCTTCTTTTTCATTTTCATCAAAATACAAGATACCAAGAAGTCTGAAAGTTAGAATGACTTTAGGTACTCTAATTGCCACATGAAACATATTATTGTTAACTGTAGTCAGAATAATATTTACTTAACTTCAAGGCCTTACCTCATAGTGAAATTCAGCTGCTTTACCTTTGTAGTATAGAGGTAGGAAAAAATCCTGGAAGTAATTTTTCCAAGTACTTCAGGTACTTTCTCAGATGTTCTTTGTGCAAATGATTGGAGCATCACTCTTAAAGGAGCGTTTCCTCCCTCAATCCAGGCTATGGGGACCTTGTTGGATACCAAAAGGGGCCGGTAGGATGCTTCCTGTCTCCGGAGCTGTCCAGAGATTAGTACCAGGGCAGTTACAAGGTACCTTGAAAATATCAGCAGCTTTTGTGCTTATGGAAGATGAGACTGTTTGGCTGCTGAATAAAAATGGTCTAGGGGTTCAAAATTATTTACATGTGATCACTGAATGAATGTGGGACAGTGATAGGAATTATTCAGCTGTGTACATTACTCCAAGACAGGGAGGCCAAAAGGAGTACCTTAGAGAAAACCTTTTGTTTTACTGAGCTCATAGTTATGTGTCCTTGTACTTTTCCAGGTATGTGTGCTTCTGGCTCATATAGTTTATCCTGTAGGTTATCAGCCATTGCTGGCTACAGACATGGATCCAATGCAGGAAAGAATAATTGCTACACAAAAGGATCTTTATGTCTTTACTGGTATTAGCAGCAAGTTTCTGATTGAGTTTACACAGAGTAAAAGTGAATATAACATTTTGCACCAGATATAGAAGGTACGCGCACTAAATTGTAGACTCCAGTCTGTGTGCTTAGTGTTATTCTCCACATTTTAAGCACCAATATAAACAATTTCTGACAAAAACTACTGATATTCTGAATGAATTGTTTCAAAGTGGTTTGTGTTACAGCAGGTGATCTGATTGACCTGCCTGCAGATAGTATTTGAATGCATAGATGCTACATACAATCAAGTATGTGATTAAATCTATCTCTTAGATGTAATGATACTTCCCCAATCAAAATAGACTTGTCTATTATGGTATGGATGCTTTTGAAATAAATGAAGCAAGAGATATAAAACGTAAACTAATTTTTCTGTGTATAATGATCATTTTACACGTGTTCTGTATTCTACTTGACAAAAAATTAGTTCCCCTGGTGTTAGATTGAAGTTCAATGGCTAAAACCTGTATATTAATTCTGCATCAAGTGAAATCAGTCACTAATTAATCACTAATACATGAATCTAACACCATGCTTACAGTCTGTAATCCTTGTAAAAAGAATTGTGTGGAAATACAGAAAATAGATGTCCTTTTCTGAAGTAGTTAACCTACCACAGGGCTTTAATATCAAAACATCTTCCACGTCTACTTCTGGTATTATCACCTATTAACCATGGTTATTAGAGAGGTGGGACTGGATTCTCCACATTTTTTAAAGCCTGTATTCTTAACTTGTTAAATGCACGTGTAGAGCGCTACAAAACATCTCACATTAAAGATTCTCAAGGAAACAAGTAAGTTTATATATAGTGTGAGTCTTCAGCGGATTTATTTTTATATTACATATAATATGAAACAACTGAAGCTTTTCAAGTGGTTTTCAGAAGAGAAGGCTGAATGTCTCAAGTAGAATCTCACCGTGGAATCTGTTTTTAAAAATCACGTTGGCATAGAAAAAAAAAAACCCAGGTAAAAGATATGGCCACTGGATGTCAGCCTTGACTCAAGTATGAATGTCTTGTGGGTCTTGCTGGCTGCAAAGATTTGCTTTGAGATGACTGATAGACCAGGACTACAACAAACACACTTCATTTTTTAAAACTTCAGGAAACTGATCTGTCATGTAGGAGTAACAATGTAGCCTGTAGCCACTTTGCTTCAAAAAGCAACTAAAACATGTAATGTTGTGGTTTTTATAGTTGTTGGGTTGTTTTTTTTGAATGATCTGTTTGGGCATTGCGGTTTACCTATGAATCAGAAATACATAGATGGGAATAACTGATGTTTCCTCCTCCCTGTCCTGTGGAGTGCTGTCATAAGTAACTGCTGAGCAAGCGCTGGCTTGTAATGGAGTGTGGGCTACCAAAGGTGTCCTTGAATGAGAAATAAAAAGGGGGTGGGTGTAAGACCTTTTGAATGAATTGCCTGCTGGAATGACTGAGATACAGGCTTTGTTAATGAATCTAGCCTGCTTAGTACATTACTGCCTTTTGCATGCACTTTTCCTTTGTAGAAGAACTTCGTCCTTTTTAGGGTTAATCTCATGTGACAGACCTTCAGCCTTCTCTTCTGAAAACCACTTGAAAAGCTTTATTTTTTCTGCACTGCAGAAAATAAAGTGTTTTTTTTTTTTTAAAGATAACATTTTTACACTCTCTTCCCAAAGGTATTCTTAGTTGAGGATATTGGTTGTATAATAAATGTCTAAGGCTTTATTACATTTCCTTATGTTGTCTGTATATCCACCTGACAGATGGGGAGATACAAAAAATTTTTCGGGAACATCAAATAGTAGTAAATGAGCGTTGCCAAGCTCTGTTTGTAAATGGGGCTCAGACTATAAGTGATTCAGCTGAAATGGAAATGCTCATTCAAAATATTCTGTGATGTTTCAATTTTTAAAGTTAATTCTGTTTTGAATCATCTCAGAATATGAAGACTTTTAGAAAAGTATAATAACATTCAAGGGAATGCGTAAAGATACAGTGCTATGTCATTCATTTAGTGGCTGGCCCAGCGTGAACCACTAGTTAAGCAAAATTAATTTCAGAAGCTTTCCAAAATGAGCAAATTACAAGGTCATCTTTCCTGTATTTTTGGAGATCCAAAGGCATTCTATCAGTCTACTCCTTCCCCCGCTTCTTTTAATTACCTGCACTTATTGCTTATGTGTTCAGGAAGTTTTTTTCCTGATGAAACTACTTTTCAAGAGTGAAGTGGTAGTACTGAAGAAGGTGACATAACAGGGAAAGATTGTTCCTCACAAATACTTTTTTATGCTGGATTTCATATATTCTTGAGACTGTATGTTGAACTAAGAGAACTTCAAATACATGCTAGCTGAATATTAGAATGTTGAAGTACCTTCTGTGAGCAGGATCCTGAAGCATCTTCATTGCATCTTTTATGTTCTAACTGAGCAGTTTTTTATGTGGATGCGCCTGCTGCAGATACATATCTTCAAAGTAGTGGCTTTTTTGTGGAGCATCTTTAATTGTTTCAGATTGGTTTGTTGAGACTAGAGATGCTAGGGGCACTGTGGGACAGAACTGCCAAAAATATGGTTCAAAACTCACTTCCATGAATTATTTAATGACAACTACTGCATGCCTGTAGAGGTTGTGGGATGATGCTTCTAAGCTCTAATTGGGAATTGGGAGAAGATGGATGATGCAGTAAGGTTGGGTTGAATGAAACAGTGGTACGTTTTTTTCTGCATGCTCACGGAGCCTGACGTAGACTAAGTAGCAAGCACTTACACCTGCAGTGCTTGTTGCTTGTAGTGTGGTGCAATGTAGTGGATCTTAGACATTGTTGCCTCCTTGGCTTGAGAACCTCTTGAGATATCTGGCCTGGAGTAGAACTTCTTACCCCAGTCAAAATATATCAAGTTCTAGTGAAAGCATTTTAAAATAATATTTTTTTTAAAAGTGAAATTGCCTGAACTAGATGTGGTTGCCCCTGGTTCTGATAATTGTATCTTGCAAAGCATACTGCTGCATAGTTAAGACAGTTACTCTGCCAAATGCAAGCAGGAGGAATTTGCAGAGTTTACAAGGATTTTGAAGTAAGATTTTTTGAGTATTGTGTGTTTCTTTCCTACACTCTTCACTGTATCAGGTATTTGGTCCATCTCAGCCCTGGTGGTAATGGTTACTATCAAGAGGAAGATAAAGTCAAGAAGGAAGAAGTCCTTTGTGAAAGAATGAGACGTTAAGTGCACTGAATGCATTGCTACTTTATTTGCTTTTAGAAGTCATTCATGCTATAGGCGTTCCTCAGTAGACCCTTGCAGTCCGTGTCTGGTTCCCAGGTCTGTTAAATGTCACCTCAGAGATCAAGAAAAATTTCTCCTCCTCCCCTTAAACCCTTTTAGCCAGGGGCAGCTCAAGTAAAGATCACTTCAAAGGCCAAGCATGGGTTTGTTTTGGTTTTTTTCACTTGGCATGGCAGTGGCAGTAGATGGTAGCCCTAATTTTACTGTCACATTAAATGTTATGACTGTGCCTAGTTCGCTTCATATTTGTGCATATCAGGAACATCTCTTGTAAAGATGCTGTAATTGCAGTAGCTTAAAATTGGTGTTGCAGAAATGGGATCATTCCCCATATATGATAACTCTAAGGCAGAAAAGGCATGTAACTCAACAGCCCTTATCTTCAACTGTAGCTCCTTTCAAAAGGGCTTAGATAAGATTAAAAAAACAGGCTTCCTTCCAACCATCTTCCACTTTTTCACCTGAAATTTGCTGAGAAAAGTAGCAGACTCTAGCTGCAGAATTTGAGTCAGCTTCTAGCATGATACAGCGCAGATTCAAATTCAAGAAAAATAGGGCTCATTTCTGCAAATGTACATGTGTAACTGGGCTCTTTCTGATGTAGCAATTGAGTTGATAGAAAAGATTCTATTGACTCCTTCTAGTCATTCATTCTTTGTGGAAAAATGTGTAAACCAAATACTGAAAGAACTGCAAACCAAAATTTGAGAGGAGTCTGCCAGATAGTTTAAATAAACCAAAACCAAATTCAACAAACTGTTAGAGTTGCAAACTTGGGTCGTCTGACAATGTAAATGCTACTGTTGCCCACAAAACTTTACCTCTGATCCTCCTTTCCAATTTTTTTTTTGTCTTAAGGAAGCACGTGAGAGCAGTAAAGATCTCTGCTTTGTTTGGCAGATAGAGAAATGCAAATAAAAACTAAAAGGGGGTATTTTATTATCTTGCAGGGTAAAACCACCAAACCAATATTTAGTGCATTCAAATTGTTTATAGTGATTTGCATTTATTTTTGGCCTCTCCTTTCTATGACTGGTTTCTAAATGGAGTGATGAGTTATGAGGGTACTACAAGAGCAATAGTGTACGATGAAGTCCCTAAAAATATTGAACTGTTTTGTACAGGAGGCTCAATACAGCCTACTGCCAACTGATTTTGTGCTTCAGCAAGATGCTTATCTGGTTTTTAGATCCTGTTAATAATACTTCAAAATGTAGTAGCGGCTTTTGAAATTTTGAAACCCATAGGTGGAACTTAGCTAGCCAGCAGAATTATTATTATTATTGCTATGATAGCAGAATGTTTTTATCATAAATCTGTGTAAGTAGGTTCCAAGCATCTGTTAATATATTACTCTGCTTTCCAGAGCAGAAGATAGCATTTAAAATTTGTATTTAGAATCTGTCCATGTCCATACGTATACGTAAAAATCAACATATATATTAATACCTAGACTACTTAAAAATGCTGGAAATACTGGTGTCCTGTGGAGTTACTATTCAGGCTTTAGAAATAAAACAATTATGAGAAGAATTTTACATGCTTATTTGATAGAGGCACCCAAAAGTTCAATTACGATGAAGAGTTAATTGGATGGAACAGTGTAAAAATATGATTAGTCTCCTAAATACTAAGTTTTAATGAAAAGCATTACTTGAAATATCCTTATGTCCTCTATTTAGAAACAGTGAAACAGGGATGGTAGATTCTTTAGCCTGATCTTGGCAATGCGACCCATGGAAAACTACCTTTTGTGATGGGGGAAAAAAGGCATCTCCTACAACATATGATTGAGGGCATAGAGTGCAGTTATGTCCCTGTGGAAATTGGTCAGTTGTGACAGGAATGTTAATCTCAAAAATAATAGTGGTTCTCTTTGGTATTCTAGAATATGAAAAATTCCTTATTTCTTACATTTAACCCTTAACTGAATTCCATAGAGAATGATATTTTGAATACCTTCTTTTAACTTAACCTGATTATTATACTGTTAAAACCTAAAGGTCAAACTAAAATGGGAAACTGCCCACAAATCCCTAGTCTTTCACTGTGTTTAACTCAGGATGAATGTGAGATGATGACAGGTGGCTTTAAAGTACCTTTTGTCCTTTCCTAATCCTGGTTTATGGGGATTTAAACATCACAGGCATAGTAAGTAGTCAACAAACTGCTCCGTCTCATAGATAGGTGTCCAGGAATTGCTGGGAACTAGGAAAATACAGAGTCTATAGTGTGGTACCTTCATCTCTTCCTGGTATGCACTCTAGGATCTAAAGGATCTAAAGGAATAGGATCTAAAGTAGTAGTGACCCTAAACCATATTCAGTTTGTATAAGATTTTTATACTGGTCAGTTAGTTCAAATTGGTATCTTCATAGTTGTGGATCTGACCTTATATTTTGTACTGCAATTTGATCAATATGTCAGTTTATGTAAGAAGTAATTCTGTTGTGCTATAAGAAGAACTCTAGGAACTACTGCACTTTTGATTACATCTTTTTTGTTTGCAGTCCTGTTTGCTGTCTCTTGTAACTTAATCTTTGAAGAAGGAGATTAATACCTGCAAGGAGATACTAGTAAGACAAGAATCTATTGGGAAAGAAGGAAAAGAAAATGGCAATGTGAAGAATGTGTGATCTGTATGGAGATAAATGAGGTTATAGCAACAGAAATAAAGAGAAGAGCATGATGTCCATTAAGAGAACAGTAAATTGTTCTTGGTGCTGTAGCTCTAAGAGCAAGATTTGGCTTTAATGTTCTCTTTCATCAAAAAGACCTTGGTGCACATATGGAAGAGTGCTGGTGATAACATGATATATAATTTGAATCTTTGCTAATTGTAGTCAGTGCTTCAGTATTTGAAACAGTTGTAGTCTGATGACATTTGGAAAAGTTGGATGGTAGTAAAAAATGAGAAGTTTCATGTATTTTGAATGTGTTCTGTAAGTTTTATTGAAGCTTACTTATATGAATTGATTTAAAATATGAAAAAGCTCATCTAAAGCTAATGTATTACATTAATGAGATTTGTCAAAGCCCAAACAAGGTGGAATTCAGTGATAGTCATCAATGAGGTGCATAAAGGAACAGATATGGGTAAATCATATTACGAGGATAGTGTGGGATGTTTGTGTTGATTACTGAGGATGTAAATGTTTGTCTTGAATTTTCACTAGGTTTCTTTGATTGCTGGATATAAAGAGAGAGGTATCTGCTGCTGGAAGAGCTAAACGTGGATCAGCAGAGTTTCTATTCATTAGTCTTCAGCATTTCTCAGAATCATCATCTGCTTGTCAGATGATGACAGCTTTTTAAATGAGAACTTCACCATTCATATATAGGTGCCTTTGCTCTTCAGGTTGAATCACTTTATTATGCTCGAAAGGTAACAAGCCTTGAAGACCACTCAGAAACAACAGCTAATAAAAACTCAGGGGACTGATTATCTGAAAAGTTGACTGGAAAAAATGACTGTTCACTACAATGAGTCCCTGTTTGTATGTAGGACAACTAGATATCTAGCTTTTAAAGTCAGGCATTGGGTTTTGTAATTTTTTTCTTGAAAAATACCTTCTTTTCTTCCTGCAGTAGGTCCAGCCATCTTGTGTTCCATTTAAATAATGGTCACTACTGATCTTTGGAGTTTTCCCTTTTTAGTCTAATGGAGCCAGAATTTAACCAAATGTCTAATTATTTTTTTATTTTTTTTTAATCCAGAGGAAAGCTTTTTAACTGTGACCTGTGGAAATAATCTGAACATTTCAGGAACTGAAGACTTACTTATTGGTATATAGTTGGTCACCCATCGACTTTTCACAGGTAGATGGCAATAGTAATGTATCAGGACTGCTTGAGTCTCCACTCTCCTTTTTCCATGGTAAAATAATTAACTAGGTATCCAGCTTCATAATTCAAAGGTCCAAGATTTGAGGCTTGTCTTCTTAATTATTTCTGGAGTTTTGACTACAGCACTACAATATGAATAATACATTACTTTCAGGTCAGTATGAAGGTTCAAACTCATGGCCTTCAAATTAATAAACCAGCTTTTTTTACTGTACCTAATCAGCCACAAAGGATTATGGGGACCTATGGCATTTTCGTTAGTATCTCTTAAAGTGCCTGACACAAAGTAACATAGCTCCAGATTTTCTGGAAAGGCTAAACATTAAGCAGTCATTCTTGAGGAACAAAAGGAGTTTTAATATCTAAGAGAATGTTGTATGTAACCTTCTATTTACTTTTAATAGCTTGTGGCTCTGACCTACAATGACGGTTTATCTTAAAGAGGAAAAGATCAATGAACAACCCCCTCAAAGCCTTCTAAGACATCAATAATTACAATGAATATGTTGCATAGCTCTGTTCTTGTACATTTTTTCAAACTCACAAACTACTGTTCCTGTGGAAATTTAGGCAAAATGACTAAAGAATGTGTTCCACTTTCTTGAATGTGCCCTTCAGCTTATGGTGCAGTGCAGCTGCAGTAGAAAGTCAAGTGTGTATCAGAAATTTCTTAAGATAAGCAACAGAAAAGTAACTTTCCTGTTGGTTTTAATTTAATCTCATCCTGAATAATGGTGATCACTCTGTATTCAAAACAGTAAAAGAACAGGAGGTACCCTTTACTGTGCTGAGGTCTTTAGAAGTATCCTGTTCAGGACAAATCTTAAATTTTGCAGCTGGATTATACAATAATAACTTCTGTATGCAAGAATGAGTGCTGAGAGTAAGGAGGAATTCAGTTAAATATCTTGCGAAATACAAAACACACCATTAAGATCTTTTTTGATGGCAAACTTCCACCTCACAAATCTCTATTCCGTGAAGTGGTTATAAAAATAACACCGTATGTTTGCTGTCCTGATGGTAGCTCAGGTGGATCTAGCTTCTCCAGGCATGTGATTTTGTTCCCCCCAGGTTGTAAAGTACAATCTGATGAGAGGTTGGCATGAGCAGTAAAGTTGGTTTAAGGGTGTTTTGTCCCCTACTGCCATTTACAGCTCTATCCCACGTTTGTGGGACTGTGCTGTAAGGCAGGCAGAGCAGTCGGTACTCTCTTGAGGACCTGCACAACTGAGGGGACAAAAATGGAGTGTGAATTGCAATGCTGCAGCTCCAAGGGAAGATGAATAAAGGGGGAAGGGTGGGCTTCTCAAGGCAGTTACCCTGCTTACCAAAGTCTGTGCTCACTGAACTGTTCTATATCTCATTCCTGTGAACAAGTCCCCCAAGGAGGAGAGAGGTTGGTTTTTTTAAATTATTGTAATCCTTTTGACCTCATGCATTCATGAGTTTGGTCCTTTCTTGTCAAAACAGTTTTGCAGGTTGGCTGAACCAGGTACTATTTTCAAAGCAAATATTTTGGGTATTGTTCCTTAGCAATTGGTTAAAAATTGCTAAAATGTGGCTTATCTTGAGCTATCATTTTCTTCGTATTTTTCTGTTTTAATTTAATATAACAAAATATATTTTTACTGTAAATATCAGTATACAAATTAATGATTGGCATGCACAGGGTGTTGCAGGGTAGCTATATTTTGGTGATCATACACTGGGTAACTTTGTTCTCAGAAAGACTGTGTTTCATAGGCCTGCTGCTGCCTAGTCCTCTTTTTCAATTAGTATGAAGGCTTGTTCACAAAATTCATTGAGTAAGACTGTATTTTCAGGTTTTCAGTTATGTAGGCAGTGGTTAATCTCTGACATCAAAAGTGTAAAAATCTGTCACCTGCAACCCCTGCTGGTTGCTAAACCATGTTCTCATTTGCTTGCTGTTATTACCCTGGGTTTGGTCTGAAATTCTAATTAATGGTACTGATCTAAAGGCTTATTATTTATCTTTTCTCAGGTGCTTTTGATGGACTGCTTTTGTGATCTCTCAAGCATTTCATCCTGACTGTCGGAGGAACGAGACATAACAGTTCTTAGTATGTGAGAGTCCTACTTACGAAAATGTTTATCCTGAAGAGACTTCAAATCTGTTATGAATAGGGATGTATACCAAAGAAAATAGATAAACATATGACATGCGACAGATATTGTTGCCTATTTGATAATTAAGTTTTTAAACTAAGTCTGTGGGAAGTGAAAGGAAAATAAATTTGTAGGACATTCTAGCTTGAATGATATATAAAAGAATAGCGATCTTGCCTCATACTAGATTCACTCAGTGTTGTTTCTTATAACATCTGTGTTTACTTGTAACAATAGCTGAGCTAGATGGTGTATTGTTTTCTCCCGCTGCCTTTTATACTACTTATTTTTTCACTAAGAAGCTTCCTAATTTCCTCTCAGATTTTTTTCTAGTTCTCATATGTAAAGTACCTGAGAGATTGATCTAGTTTTGTGCACAGGAAACTGATGCATAGAATCAATGGTTAAAATATCCTTTGGATTTAATATAGGATAAGGATATAAAAGTATCTTTTCATGGGCTCAGAGTTTTAGAGTAGTTAGTATTACACCTTTAAAACACCACTCTCATCAAGTTTGGTTACAGCAATGAGCACTTCAGGTTTTTCTAAACAGGCCCAGGTGTCTTAAATCAGAAAATAATGAATGCTTCAGAAGTTTTAAGTGACTTCCTATCATATTAAAAAAAAAAAAAAAAAGGCTGTGGCCTAGGCAGAGTAGAGTTTCCTAGTGTAGTAAGTTTTCCTCCTGGTTTCGTTTGCTATTATGTTTCTGTAATGCATGAGGCAGGGTCTTTTCTTCACTGTTTTATTCTTGTTGACTACCCAATAGCAGTCTGCTGGTATATTGAATGAGTTAGCATCCTACAAAAACCAGCAGGTCTCTGTGTAATTAAACTGTTCCTGAGTTATTGGCTTCAGAATTGAAGACATGTTGGCTCTTATTTTGAAAGGCGTGCTATGTCTTTCTCACCTTTACGGAATACTATTTTGAGATGCGTAACTTTGGAAGTGAATATTATCATACAGAACACCTAAATAAATGTAGGAAATGCTAATGTTTCTATTGTTTTTGTTTTATATGTGACTGCACTGAAATCCAGGGTAGATATTCACAGAGTGATTATTTTCTACCCTGTGTGTGCTCTTGTTATGTGCAATTGTGGTTTTGCAATGCTGCCTAGGCTTGGTTGGTAAAGTGAAGTGTTGTTTGAAAAACATCAAGAAGATAAGAACTCCAGTCTCGCTTTTTCTCAGCATAGCTCAATTTGCTCTTGTAAAGGGTATTCAGAGTTATTCTAGCCTATCCTATTTCCCTTGTTAGTACCTTAAGAAGTTTTTAAAACTGAAGTAATTTGGAAATGCCTCTTTACCTCCCATTTCTTTTCAAGTACACATTCCATCTGTTGCTTCCTTGCAGGGCAGAACAGACAGTGAAGAGCCACTGAACTGGAGCAAAAGTGAAGACCTCTGTTCCTCAGTAACAGAGAAAGTGCCTAAGAAGTCTGCTTGCAGTAAGGCGAGTATCAAGAATCTAAAGATACAGCTGGCATAAAGCATACTTGCCCTTACTTGTGACTGTGTCTCCAGGATAGGGCACTGGGATTTGTGGGCTGGACCAGACAGTGCTGACCAAAGGGTGGAGGGGACAACTGGAAGCTGTTCAGTCTTTCTCCTCTTCCTTCTGTCTTCCAGGTAAATAAACTCTTCCATCTCTATATCATTACTGTTAAACTCTACCACAGGCCCAGTTCTGCAGATGAAATAAACAAGGGGTGTTTGGAAGCTCATTTAGTAACTCTCTGTCTGCTACTCTCGCTTCTTCAGTGGTAGGTGTACGGTTGCCATGTACTGCTTCTTGTTCCAGGACATAGTGATAATAATTCCAGGTTGAAAGAGAGAAGTTGTAATGTGTCACTAACCAGGAGACCTTGAGGAAACTTCTTGCCACAGTGCCAGCTGTGTTGTGCAATCCTGACTCTCTGGTTTCTGTTCTGGCCCAATTCACATATCCTCAGTTTAATGTTTCTCACATTTATGTGGGCTGGGGAACCACCTTTGATCCAGTCTTCTAGAACTCTGTGCTCTAGTTATTAATATGCATTACAAGTTTGGGAACCATATCAACTAAGGCCCTCTTTTTCTTACAGATTAGGTGGGTTTTGTTCTTTAAATCCTTGGAAAAGAGGCCTCCCTGTCAAATAAGTGCTGTTGTTTTAAATGCTATGAAATGTCATATGGCTTATATCAGAAACTTCATTAACTCAGGGTTGTTTTCTGCTTTTTCTCTTCCATATGTTGTAGAGTTGAAATCAATACTGGTTCTCTGTATAAGATGCATGTCAGTTCCATAAAACATGACCTTTCTATTTATGGAAACTTCTGCTCATACTACATGTACTAGGAAAGATTAAATGATGAAGTCTAAATACACATTGCTGCTGTGGACCCTCATGAAAACAACTAAGTCTGCTCTCCCTGAAGCCTGAAGGCTTTGATGGGAACTGAGTTGGGCCTCCTGCCATTAATAGCCTGTTAAGAAAAGAAACTTCTAACACCCCCACACAAATATTGCTGCTTGCTGTAAAGCAGAGGTCCAGTTAAAGAAATTGAATACTTTAAATTGTAGAACAGTAAAGTTGGATGAAATCTGAAGAATTAACTGCTGCTTTTGGGTACTTATCACCCAGGCAGAGAGACAGAGTCTTTAGTTCAGGTTTGTGTGTCTTGTCATTACCAGCATTCTCTCCAAAAATGAGCATGGCTACAGGTACCCTTGCTTTAGGATGATTAAGTGAAAATTACAAAATACTTTATCGTGATAAAGGCATAGGATTTAATGATGAAACTTAAATGTGAAATTGGGAGCACAGCTTGTAGCATAAATGTTTTCTATGTGGAAAAAACCTGGGTTTATCCAAGGACAGATTTACCACAAGATTACTGAATGCCAGTGGCAATTACAGCTTTATTGGATAATGCACCGGGCAGATCCTCAGCCTCTACAAACTGTCCTAGCACTGAGAAGTTCTAAAGAGACAAATTTACAGGTGCAGATCTGACCCACTGATTCTTTTGCTCAATGTATTTTTTTCTTTTTTAAGCCATCAACTTTGTATCTTTATCTAGTCATACATCAACCATGGTGTTTCTCTCTGTTTGTTAAGAATTGGATAAGTTTGAACACTAAATTAGAACTGAACCCTGGTCAAAAATCAAGCCTTTTAATTTTTAACTTCTGTGCTTAGCATGCATCTTTAATGTGTAAGCAATGTGGCTGCTTGTTTGAAATTACACCTTTAACAGCTTTTCTGATTGCTTGCTTACAGCAAAAACCAGCACTCAAACACATCCCAAACTGTATTTTGAATTAAAAGCAAAGTTCAGTGAACAACTGCATTGTCTATGTTTTCTCCCTTTGCCTTCTAATAGATGTAGTCTGCATCTTCTTAAACATGAAATAATGAACTAAAAGTCCCTAGCTCTAGTTCAGTCAAGCAACAATCATCTGACATTTTAGTCAACAGGAAACTGAGAGTGAGAGATGTGTTACACCGGCACAGATGATTCTGGATATAGTTGTGCAAAAGACTTGAGGGGTTTTGAATCTGATCTTCCAGCCATAGTCTCGCTGAAGCCCCACTTGATTGTGTCCGGCAGGACAAGGTCCCTTGGCTTGGATGATGAAATGCCACAATAAAGCAAGAGGAGAAAATTTTAGATGAAGTAAATGGAGAATAGCATTGTGCTGTGCTGGCTTCTTAGTGACTATCATTTTTCAGCAGTGAAGCACCTGGGCTGATCTGTTCATTTGTCTCTGAATACAAATTTTGTCTTCTGAGTGCAAAGGGGAGGAGGGCTTGACCCACTGTTGAAGCAGAGGATTCCCCCTCAGCATCTCCACCATTTCTGTTTGAGAATCCCACTTGCCCACTACCCTGTGGGAAATATAGCTGTGTAGAGGTGGTACTGGGCAGGAGCACACCTTCTGGCTGCCAGCTGTGTGGGAGTGAAACATAGGTAGGTGCCTCTCAAAGCTTATATCCAGGTCACCTCAAACATAAAGTGACAGAAGAGTGCACATAGCTCCCAGTCTGGAGTTGCAGCTCCCAATTGCTGTTTGCCCTGTCTGCCTGTTGCTGGGGTGTGAACTGCTTTAAACAATTCCCCTTCTAATTAAGTACGGTCAATCTGTGTGTGTTGGCTTTTCAGGCACCCATCTGTACAGAGCGTATCTGCTTGCTCCCCTCTGAGGATCCCTTCCTTCCCTCCCCATCGGCGTTGTTGGGGGATTAAAGCAGTGGCGGCCCCATACACAAACGCAGCTGGTTCCGTTTGGTCAGCCTGAGCCTTGCTGTGAAACCACGACAAGAATTCCAGTAAGTTGGCAACACTGAAACACAAAGAAAACAACAATAGGAAAAGTCCTTCCGTGCAGAAAGGAATGTTTCAAGCACTGTTCTCCTACAGTGAAAGGAGAGAGGGTGGGAGGGAGGAGAGAGATTTGAAGAGGGCAGGTCCACCCCCTCCCCCGGCAGCTCTGGATCTTGTGATGGAGAGATCTTATCCTCTCTTTGTGATTCAGAGGTGCCAGGAAGCTAATTGAATATTCTGATCTGCCCCCAGTGTTTCTTGTGGCTTGACCCCGGTGCTGTGTCGTACCACTACACCAAACAGCCCTGAACCTGCATAAATCACAACCTTGCAAAAGCCTATGCTCCACATCTTCTCCCCCTTCTCCCCCCTCTGCCCTTTTCTATCTTGATAGATAAAAAACCTTTACGGAAAGGTTTAGGGGGATTTAGTGTCCTACAGGATCCAGAGAAAAATCACAATCTGCTAATAAGCAACAACATGTTCTTCTGCAACTTTTGCAGACACCTCTACCTCTTAATGGAAATTGCAATCCATGGTAGAAAGATGAAGAGTTCATGCTTTGAAATATCACTGAAGTTCTAGTGCAGTATAATGAACATGATGTGAAGCTAATGTAAACAATATATGGGATTTATAAAGATGGTGTCACTAAAATTAATCTGACAAAGCCTCTTGTAAGAAATGGACCCATCTTTCTTCTATGGGATGTATGCACAGTAGTCATTGTTCATGTGTATGTGTGTACATGAGACAGGAACAGCGTAACTAAATTTTTCTATGTGGAAGACTACTTCTGACTAATATAAAACAAAATAATGATTTAATTTCATGCAGTTTATGTATGATGCTTCTGATCCTCCAAGCGATGCCTCCAAAATGTTTGCCCTTTTCCCAAGACTACATTCCAGTCTGAAGTATTAGGGTATCTTTATCTTTCCCCCGTGATAATGTACACTCTTCTACCCTTGTTAGCAGGTATATGGTTCCTGAAATGGCAGCAGTAAAACACAGGCAGACGTTTCTCATGTGCTGCACACACTGTTGGAGAGTTAGAACCCGATTAAGGTGTCTCCAGCTGCTATCTTAAGCAGTCACAGCCAAAGCACTTTACCAAACTGATTTTATCTGCTAAGAAAGTAGAGAAGTAAATTTCAACCCTACAGTTTTCCTTTCACAATATTTATGTGAGGAATAACAAAAAAAAAAGTTCTAAGCTTTACCCCCTGCATTGGTAAGTAGGTGTTGTGATGTTTTTCTAACTTGTCAAAAACACTTGTCTTGTTTGGAGCATGCCTTTGGGACGCTAAAACCTGGGATACATTTCACGTGCATCTGAAATTCCCCTGCTCTACTCAACTCAGTGTAGCACCAATGGACTCTGATATAAAATCTGCAAAGTGCAGGGACTTGGAAGCATCTTGCCTCTCGGGCAGAGTGTGGAAGGAGGGGCAGAGGCAGCCTGTGGCTGCAGGGCCTGGAGCCGTGCCTGATTCCCTCATGCTAGTTCCGGGGCCGCCGGGTATAAAGAGCTTTATGCAATGTCTGGAGGGTGGGAGTTTATAGAAAACGCGATGTCTCAACAGGCGAACACGCCTTTCTTCTGCAACTAGCGGGATAAGAAAAAGACACCAGGCTCCTTGGGCTGCTGCTGTGCAGATCAGCACCCCGGAGTGGAGGAGCCAGCTTCTGGGGGAGCTGGAGCATCCCAGCCCAGATGGGACCTCACCATCGGATGGATGGAAGAGCAGCAACTGCTTGCAAACTGCTCATATTATTCACTGCATGCATAATGCAGGGCAGTTGCCAAGGTAAGCACTATGCTCCAGCCTCTCCGGACTGGGGCTTGCACCGCAAGGAGCACATCCCTGTCCTGGGAACTTCTATGAGAAAAAGACCAAAGTGTCTTAAAGTAGAGGGTTAACGGGAACCGACTCAAGGAGGTCTTTCTAATAGCTGGGGGACACAGTTGGCTCTCTCCAGGAGTCATTTGATGGAGTCAATTTAGTTGTGGAAAAGGAAATAGCATCTTTATAAAACACTACAAACACCACCGGCTCTTTAGCTTTCCTTCATCTTGGTTTTGAATTATCCCAGGATGTTTTTACTGATTGTTTTTCTGGCTTGTACAAACTTTTTTTCTGGTTGTACAAGACAGCGACCCACAAGTGTTACTAAATTTCGAGGGACAGCTTAGACTTTGCAACTCCACGGTCTAAAGTCCCAGTTTTCCAGAGGTGCAAGCGGGCAGCTTTCCCTGGAGCCAGCACTGCTTACTGGCTGGGGAGGTTAAAAAAAGAGTCACCCCAGAGTTTTTTTGCCTTTTTTTTTTTTTTTTTTTTTTTTTTTTGCCTTGCAATCTTTGTGCTGTTCTTGCTGCTGAGGTTTTGCGGAGCGGAGTTCACCTGCATTCCAGGAGCAGGTTTGGTGACGGCTCAATGTGTACCTGGCGTTGCTTTTGCCGAGAAACGCCGGGGCCGCGGCACTCGCACGTAGGCGGGTTGTGCCTGTGTGCGTGGGGAGGGGGGGTGGGGGTGCGGGGCGCTATGCGTGGACAGGCTCGCCGACGTGTGCTATACGCAGTCACTTACAGAAGGCTGTACGAAAGAAGCAGATGCTTAGACTGGAGCACAATAAGCTCCCCTCAGTCGGTCTCAGACGCAGATTTGAAGTTGAGAGAGGGAGAACTTTTTCCCTGGGCTTTGCTGTTGCTAGGCGACCCCCGGGAGCATGTGACGGCCCGAGCAGGCTGGGTGCCGCTCCTCCGCCGCTAATCTGCCTGCCGGGGGATGGAGCGGCCCCGGCTCCACTCCTCTCCCCAGCCTCCCGCTGCAGCCCATCTCTTCCCCGCTTCCCCTCTTCTCGGGGTTTAATTGCCCTGCGCTGAAAAAGAAGCCTGTCTTGTTGGAGCAAAAGTGGCTGAAGTGCATTTCCTCGGCCCCCTGTATTGACCCGGCGGTCCTGCTGGTTGTGTGTGTGTGTGTCTGTGCATTACATGTGCGTTCAAATTGTTAATCTGCTTTCTTTGCTCAACTCTTAGTTTAAGCTTCTTAGACAGAATCAAGTAAGTAATTATACAGCAACTGTTGCTAGCAGCTCCCACTTATGAGCAGGGAAATAGGAGATAGCTAATGTGCAGCAGGAGACCTCAAAAGCTCTAGCCAAGGAGGTCACACTGGGCAGAGTTAATCCTATGCACTATTATTTTACATTGGATAGAATGGAAGCTGCAGTGCAGATCCCAAATTTCTTTCTGATTACTTTGTTCTACAGCCGCTTTTGGCTGTTCAGGACGTGCCTGGTAAATGACATGACAGGATAAGCAGAGGATAGCTTTGAACTAGCATCCGTAGACAGTAGAAGTACAGAATTTTTTTTTTTACTTTCGTGGTGTCCTGCCCCCTCATCCCCTTTAGGGCAGAATAGCTTTGCAAATGAAACAGTGAAGTTTTAGTAACAGGTAACCGATACTAGTAAAATCTCTGGGTAGCAACCTTGGCCACACTGTGATTATTATTGTGAAATATTTGGTATCCTTAAGTTTCAGCTCCGTGAATGTTGAAATAATTTCAGACACTCATTTGAAAAAAAACCAACCATGAGAGAATCATGAAAGCAGATCCAAGGCTCGGAATGAAAATCGTTATATCTTGCCTAATAATTTCAAAGTATTTTCAAAGTATTTTCAAAGGTGCTTCCATGATGTTTTTGAAGGTTTCTGTTGGTAATACCTGAGTATTCCCAGTGTAAGCTGGATGTTTCTAGAAATAGTTTCACCTGAGCACTTGCTCAAATGATATTATCACGGTTCTTCCTTGATTTATTTGATTCTGAATTTACTGGAATTAAACATAGCACTTATAAATTGAATAAAAATACTGCCTCTGGTAATTGCCAGTAGTACAGGGCCTGGTTCTGCAACCTTTAGTCTATAAGCCATGTTGTCTGTGGGCTAACAATTATCAGAAAAAAAATGCAGCTGGAATCTAAAAAAACTACCTAAGTGAATGTAGTGTCAAGAAGGAGCATTCCGAGACTAATGTTAATGTTTATTTTGAGGAATCTCAAAGTACTTCACGCTCATAGTCATAAACTAGAGGCACGGGATGGATGTTCTACTCTCAGCAGTTCTACAGAGGGCAAATGAGATCACTAGGGCAACTTCGCATTTGAACAATGAGTTCTTTAATGTTCCTGCAAAGCATACCAGATCTACAGACTCCTGCAATATCCCACGTAGTATCTGTTACTGGGCTCACCTTATCTAACATGGAAGGCCTGCTCTATGTTTTTTGATGAGGATTTAGTACCTGAGAGTGTTTGAATTTTTTTTTCTGTTCTTAATGGTTTAGCACCAGAAGAACTGTTAGTTTTGTTTCTTCATAAAATTATTCATATATATATGAACTCATATAAAATAATGAATAGAAACCCACTTTTCTTTATAAAAGAGAATCCTTCTTTCTAGGCACAAAATATTAAGGACATTCTTCACAAATCTACTATAGTTAATATTTCTGTAACCTACAAATTTCAGGTCACTTACAGTTCCTTTGTTTCTTTCTGGTGTCTGTTAGGTCCTTATGACCTACTTTCAACAGATATGATGTAAATCTTCCAGAAAATAAATGTATTAGTGTTAAAATAATATGAATTATTTAATTAATGACATTGGTATTGATTATTGTCATCAATACTGTTAAATTAGTGCAAGTTACAAAACAAAGCCAGTGTCATCTTTTTTCAGACTTGCATGTACATACACTGAAATTCTGGCTTTGCTGAAATTTATTGCAAGGTACCAAATTGCTAAAGGCCAGGATTTCAGTGTATTGTTGAGTTTACAGTGTTTAAATTGCATTTTGCCTCCCCTGTTTTTCTGATGGAGAATTCTGAGGATCTTTTTAGCACATTTCATGTATGGAATCAAAGACTTTAATTTAAAATACTTTTTTTTTTTTTTTTAGGAAAGCTGATTACTTTATATGCATCTTGCCAAAACATGATTTGTGCAGAAACTCTGACGTAACACAAAAGTTAGTGCATCAAATTTCATTTACATCCTAAATCTCTGCAATTTACATCCTAAATCTCTACTCATTTAAGCTGAGTAAATCAGCTTAAATGCATCCCAGGCCAATATGACTAAACTGTGACCATTATAAGATCTCTATTAGTCTGAGAATGAAGGCTATTCTAAAAAAGAATCTATATGGTGTGATTTCACATCTTAGAAATCACAATGAACATGTTCCTGAAGCGACACCAGTAATGAATATGTTCAATAAGGCCAAATGGAGACGAGCTACAGCAAGTCTTTCCAGATTGGCATGGAGAAACATGCTTTTCCATCAAGCACCGTTCAGTCTCCAAATTAATAATTCAGTGGTTTTTACACATTGCCTTCAGTCAAATCTATTTAATCTGACCGCAGGATGATGTATAGTGACGTTGCTGTGGGTGACAGGCCAGAGTCAGTATTCGTACATACCGTGCACGCTTAAATGACAGAGAAGCCTTTCTGTAAGATTATGCCCCTGCCAAGACCTAGTGTTTGAAGACCTTGAGTGAGACTTTCCTTGGGGACTGATGATTTGGGGGTAACGAAAAGGAAGAAAGGATGGCAAAGAAAAGGAATATACCAATGCAATCCTGACATACAATTTAGAAAGTATTGTGCATGACCTGTGGGCTGTGTGTTCATAATCCTGCACTAGTATAATTTTCTTGGTTTCTCTTGGAGAAACTCTCTTTGTACTCACACAAAATCAAGAACAAAAATCCCCCTCAGTGTCCATCTACCTGGTTCTGAAGTGGTTTGTTTCCTGAGGGCTGACAATTTAAAAGTATCTTTCAGTGGAACACATTATAATCTTCTTACATTTTAATTAATGAGTGGTATTTCTGTGCACTGACAGATTTTTATTTTTTTATGGTTCTTTTCAATCAGTAGCTCTCTTTTAGTACACCTCTTGAATTTTCTTAATAATTTACTCTTTTTCTGTATTCTGTTCAGCAAAGCATATCAGGAATTTGCCAAGTAATCAGCTAAAATGAAGAATGAGACAAACCCTGGAATTTTAGTTAAAAATTGAAAGCAGTAATTGGATGACACCTAGTTAGATTTAGGTTCTGTGCCAAATGCTAGAATTACAGTAAATAATTAAACTACAGGAGTCAAGACTAATAGAGACACAGCATCTAAGGAGATTTCAACTAAGATAAATGTGTGATGTCTGTGATGCTTCTGTTTCCCTGTAGGACAAAGCAAAACCTTCTTTCATATATTGAGCTGATTGGAAATTTGAGCAATTAAATCCTACTTTAATCCAGATTTGCTTTCTGAGTGTTTTGCAGGAAATGAGCAAAGATTCATTTGGGGGAAAGGTAGAATGCAATTTCATTGAAAGCCTTTTAATTCTTTTCCTTTTGGGCATCATGGATTGACATGAAATCAATCACACTGTTTGGAGCCTTTCCCCCTCCATATGCCTTTTTTGCACTGTAAGATTATTGACAGATCAAAGCTCAATGGTGGTGGTTTTTTTTTAGCTTTTCATTATTTACCAGTAAACCTGGAGGTTCTTCTGTTGAGATTTTTTTTTTTTTTTTTTTAATCTGGATACTCTTATTTTTAATTGAGCAGTAAACAGGCACATTGTAGAGGTAGTTCATTTTGTCTTTAGGAATATTGGATCAGATGTCATTCAGCGTTCCTACAGTACTTATTTTTAGATCTGAGAGCTTGTGAAAACTCTTCAGACAGACAAATAAATAACTTTGAATCACATTGTACTATGACTCTTTTAAGCAGGAGTTTATAATTGTTTCTCCTCTTTTAGAGCTTTGCTTAAGAAGTGCCGGAACCATATAGCACTTTGGATGTTTCAAAGGAAATTACGCTTTCTAGAAGTTGTCGTTGTTGAAAACCATTAAAGGTCCCTTCTAATTAATGATCTACAAATTGACACCTATTTAAAGAGGAGTTGATGGTTTTATTCTTCTGTGGCTAATTAGTGATCATAATCAGATAATTTGTCCGTTTCTTTTCACTAGCTTACACTGAATGTGGCAAATAAAGGACAGAGCTGTTCTTCAAAGTATTTAAAACTAAAGTGCTTCTTTATATAATTTGATAAATATACCTAATTCTTAAAGATATCTTGAGCTGTTTCTAGATGAAGGAGTAACAAGGTTTCTTCTGAGTCAACCCAGTACAACTACATTAATTTCAAAGAAATTATCCCTAAGTTGTACTGATCTCAGAGATAAAAAATAGGATTCAATGAAGAGTAAACATCTCTTTTAATAGCTTACTATTGTTTGAGATCCATTTTGAAGTCCACTTTCTTAAGATAATGTTAATTTTATTAACTAATTTTGCTTCCTGAACTCAGTACACTTTTAGAACAGTTAAAGAAAATGAAATTTAATGAGTAAGCATAAAAATGTTTAATGGAATGGATAGCCTTTAGCGGATTCCATAAGCTTTTACTGTTGAGTTCAAGGCTTTTAATGTTTTCTTTGTTTTGCAATGCTTGAAGTGGATTAGAGATCTAAGGATCACTGTTACAAGTTTTGTTTTGGATTAATGAAATGACATATAAGAATTGACTGAAATTGTTCTCCTTTTATGACCTGTTCTATTTTATGCTTTTAACATGAATAGGTTGCCTTTGTTTTACAATCAAGAAGCCAGATCTTCAGCAAAAGGGCACTGTTTACAGCAGCAGTGTGTCTGCCCAATTATTTTCTTGCACAAGCAGGTCATGATACTACACCCTGCTGAGTTGAGTCGAAGAATGGGGGTCCATTCCATCAGGGACTCCCTTTGATGGGGATTGCAGGCTCATGCTTCTGTGGAGCAAGAAGGATGGGGGTTTTAGTTGTGTTCTGTGACATCTCTAAAAAACTAAAAAAGAAAAAAAAGCATATCCCACAAGGTATCCCAGGAACTGATACATTCACTGATATATTTAGAATCTAGATGATGGTTTTTATCTTCAGAAATCATATTATGCATATTATCAACTCAGATAAATATCACAGCAAGTTGAGTTTGAGGAATTATAGGACCTGCAGAACTGGAGTACATACATATATCAATAATCCTCCCCAGATTTGCCCAGAGGAAGGAAGTTTACTATGTGAAGGTTCACATCACTCAACAGCAGTGGGAGAGTGCACTTAGATCTGATCAAGCCCTTGTCATACAAGCTCTTGTTTTATGAGATGTGATGAGCCAATTAAACAGTTCACTGTTGCTGAGAGCAGGAGCCCCCACTCTCCTTCCCTTTCTTCTCCAATGTCCCATTCCCATGTTGCTGCCAGCCTTGGCTTCTTGCTGCTTGCTTTATGCTAGCACTGCTCCTCATTGCACCTTTCTGTCAGCTGCTTTCACTTACAAACCCAGAGGAAAGCTAAACCAGTCCTAGGGAATTAGTTGGTTTCCTGGTGGCTTCATGATGTAGAGCAGAATGCAGAAAGGTCTGGTAGTTACTGAGGTTTGGAAAAGAAAGTGAACCTTGGCATCAAGTGGGAGAAGGAGAGTAGTTGGAAAGAGGCAGAGAAAGAGAGACCCTTTTTTCCTGCGGTAAGTCAGTGGGGTTGGCTCAGCTGGCCACGTAACCGCTGCTTAATGCTATGGCTAAGGACATATAGGAAATGCTTGGCTAGCAGGCTAGTTACAAGAGTGGTCTCATCAGGGCTGTAGTGAACCAGTGTTAGCACTGCGGGAAACCCTTTTGTGAAGTTGTCTAGTGTAAACAGATGGCTTGGCTTGAATGGGACTGCTCACGTGTTCACTTTTGAGCAGGATTTTAAGGCTGTTCTCAACCTGCAATGGAATAAACGAGTTGGACGATAACCAAGCAAATGGAATGCTGCTGCAGTTTCTGTTGGCCTTCTAGCTGCGTTAATAAAAATAACTTTTGCTACTGCGAGGCCGAATAGGTTTTAAAGCCATTTCATGTGAAACAAACGACCTACAGTTTGTGTCTGAAATGAGTGGCAAAATTTGTGATGGCTTCCCTATGAATATACAAGCTGTGTTTATGGGCTTTGCAGTTTTTACTGTGGTGAGCGACAGAATGCACTTTAAAGCCTCACTGAAAATGAATTTTTGTTCTGAGTATTCTCTAAATGCATCTAAGTACTAAAATTCCTTTTGTTACCTTGGCAGTACATGAAAGGTATTTAATGGAGTAATTAAACTGCGTCTACTTCAGTTGTTAATCTGAGCCTTGACAAATTTCTCTTGGCTGAACCAACAGGAAATCTGAACGGAGCCTCAGAGAGAGCTGAGTTCTGGCCTGTCCTTTTGCTCAGGCCACCTGGCTGCTGCACAGGCACCTCTGTGGTGCAGCGGCCATTGGGCTCCTTTGGCACTTGCAGAAGTGATACCCTGTCAAGGAATTTGTGTTCTATCTGGAGGCAGTTGAAAAAAAACAGTGATTTAACAGTGGAAATGAAAAATGCTGTTATTACAAGCTTTTATTAGTTTTGCAGCCTGGCATGGAATGCATTTATTAAGCCTGGCATAGAATGCATTATAAATTGGTTACCTTACAGTGAAAATACAAAAAATAATAAAACTTTAAAGGTGAACTTAAAATTCCGTAGAAATGTGGGTATCTCTTGGATTTGTTTGAGGATAAAAGAACCTGAAAGACAAATAGTTAAATTAATTTGGAGTGAGGTAAAAGCTCCAATATTGATGAAGTACTTTATCCATACTAAGACTTTATCACCCTTTATCACCTATTAGGTAACAGAAACCATTCCTCCCTGGTTTTTTTTTTCCTAAAGAAAAGATGCTTTACAATGGATTGCTTTTTTTTTTTTTTTCTTAACATGTACAATACTTTTTGACTTGTTGGCCTATTTAATTTTTTCTAATAGGGGTCAAGAATTCTCAGAGACTTAACTCCCAAGAAATTTCATAAAGTAGTAGAGAGAGAGACCCAAATTATCACCCCATAAAGGGACAATCTTGGTAATTAAATATTCTGTATGGAGACTGTGGCCAGCGATATACCAGGTATGCTTGCAATCTTCCTAGCAGGCATTTTGAAAAACTGATGGAAAATATTGCTATGAGGAAGGGATTACGATTTAAAGGTTGCAAGTCTGTAGGCAATAGCTGCAGTTCTGTGAGCAATGTTATTTATATGTAGTGGCTACCACTCTGAAACTTGGGAGACATGTGCCTTTCCTGTGGTTTTGTGTGCTTGCTTCTGGATATAAGTACATGGTATGCACTGCTTGTATGCTCTTGTGTTTCCAAGGATGCAGCAAGAGTAGGTTTATCCAGCTACACAAGCTAGGGCAGGAGACTTCTTCCCTGCTGTTCACCTCTGTATCTGGAATGCTGCTATAGAGGAGCTAGCTAATGTCATTTAAAAAATTACTTGAAATATTATGCCTAGCAGCCACTAATGACGGAAAGCAGCAGCAGAATCAAGCATCCTTAAAAAATCAAAACGGGTGAATATATTTGACAGTTGTAGAGTTTGGTGGGGAGGGGATCTAAGTAAAATGCTTCCACTGGGGCTGGCAGGAAGGTTAATATTTCAGTGGGAGATCAGATTGCTTGTAATTATCCTCTTCTGATGAATTAAACGACGTTGTCTTTTTAATTTTACAAACTCATTAATACTTGGGTGAAAGGATTTTTTTTTTAAATTATTTTTTAAACTGAAAACTGTGAAGGAAATATACCACATTTAGAAATGAAATAGCCAAAGGATGATTTAAATTCTTATTCATTTTCAGGTCTATTAAGATAAAGTTGCACTTTGTGTGAGCACATTGGACAACACTGTTGTTTCAGTTCAGGTGCCTGCCTTAGGACATGGAATTTCCTTTTCAAGAAGCTTGATAAGGAGTGATGCAGCCATAGCTATTAGCTGCTGATTAGCTGAAACTGAGTCACTACTGAGTAAGGAAGAAAGGTGATGAGTGGCAGGGCATCCGAAGAAATATATGTAGTTCCTAATGTTACAGGCAGTAGTAAGTAGCATTAGAATGTCTGTCTAGACACACTCGGTGCTAGTAGCAGATGATCTGTCTATTCAGCACTGACACTTCAGTTTTTATGCCCTTCTTAAAAAGTTCTCACATGTTCAGTTTCCAACAAGTTACAGTTACTGTTTTTGGAGTGCAAAAGGATGACTAGTACCCTGTGAAGCTTTGGGACACAACTTAAATTGTCTTTTCTATCTAGAGTCCCACTAGTCACGATGGTGCTACTCAAGTAGTGAAGAATTTTGTTACAGGTGTGGGTTCTCTGGTGGGAAGAGAGAGAAATAGCTTTTACTTTATGTGCTGTAATGTTCATGTTTACCTGTAAGTGAAAGTGTTTTATTTTTTGCATTACAAGTTTCGCTTTTCATTTAATCACTTGTGATATAGTATTCCAGTAAGTTTATGATTTGCAAAGTATTATATGGTGCATAGAAATTTTCAATCTAGCAATAACAGATAAAAGAAATACAAAGAAATGACACAATTGCACTGTCACAAACAGGATTGGAAGGCTCTTACTGAGGCTGATTCCTAGTGCTGCAATGACTCATCAGCTTTCAGGAGAGCATGACTGAATTGAATGCATCTCTCCATCTCTGCATGGGGTCTAATTTTGAGAACAAACAGTCCATTGGTTGGAAAATTTATTTAAAAAACAATACAGTTCTCACAATGAGAATAGCTTTCTGAGAAGTTTGTTTTATCATCTGGTACTGCATCTATTGGACTTTCTCAGTGGTGTGTACTGTACATGTTCTAAATTGTTTAAGCACTCTTTTTTTCGTTTTCCACACACTGTGTAGTTGTAAATATAGTCTTGAAGATATTCCTTGTTTGGTCATATTCTTCCCTTCACTCTGGTACCCAATTGTTATTCTACAGCAGCCTTGGGCCATTAGCAAGGTTCATTCTTATGAAAATGCTTGGGATGCTTCCTTCTGTGAGTAACTTGGGGTGTCTTTATTTCTACTGTGTTTGCTTGTTCTTCTTCCGCTTTATGTCATTTGGTCAACTAGAACACATTTTTGCGTATTTAATGTGCCATTCACAAAAAAGAAGCTTCTGGGATTTAGGAGAGCTCTGACATGTATATTTCCTAGAGATCCACGGCGCTTGCTTTGCTTACCCAGCTAACACAATTGATTTATGTGGATTAAGACACTTAATGCCAAGAAAACTGGTTAAGATTATCCAATTTAGTGCAGAATGTGCTCTTTACATATAATGTGTCTGAAATACATTTTTATATTGTGAAGGCTAATCTTTCAGTATTACAAATACTGGTTTTGTTGAATTTGGCCATATGTATAACAACTTCAGTAAATTCTCTAAGAAAGGAGTACAAATAGTTTTTACTAGACTCACCTTGGAAAACACTTCATATACAGTTGGGGTTAAAGAAAGTGTCCAACAAAAATTGATAGCTGATTCTCAGTTATCACAGTAGTAAATTTGACAGTGACTTAAATGGAAGAAGGAACCTGGTCTGTTCAATATAAGGAATATTTACTTTATCAGTAGAAAGGAGTATCACCTCCTGTCTATTAGAATTAGCCCTTGCTTAAAAGGATTATTTCTTATTCCTGCCTTGTTATAGGACTAAGAAGTTAGTAAGAGTTTATTTGTTGCTTTTTAAGAAGTGAGTTGAAGCAAGATTATAAAGGAACTTTATTTTGATTAATTTGCTTATAGTACTGTATGATGGTAAAGATACATAGTATGGATATGTGCTGTTTGTGAGCACGCATGATAAATCAACTGCCATGATTTTAAATTTAAGAAGCTTATTTTTTTACATTTAGGATCAGAATGAATAGTTTTAAAATATTGTATATATTTTTCTTTTTTTTCCCACTTTTTCTAGAATGACTGGTTTTAAAGTGGTAACATAGAAACCATAGTTATTTTGTTCTGAATACCAGTGCTTTAAGAAAAATAATTTCAAGCTGAGAGGTTTTTTCTAAGAGGTCCATATGTGAGTTATCAGAAAATTAGGAGCTTGTTGTCTTTATTATTAAGTCAGGCTTATACTTGAAAAAAAATAAAATTGAATAGATTTGTTAAAAATGAGCTTATAAACCATTTCTATTTTTATCAGGCTATTTGCATTCATTACTTTTTCAATTAATAAAGCTAAAGTAAGGTAGAGAGGATGAGGATTATGAATATCTTTAACGTTGCTAGGAGGCATTTACAGTGTCATTCCTTTGAACTTGATGTCTGCAGGAGACTTGAACCTTTTTTCCTTTGCAGGAAAGCTTTCCTGCTTAGTTTCAGTAGATTAAAATCCTGAATTTCTTTAATTCTTGGATTTATGTTGAGGCATTAGTAGAAATGAATCTATAGTCCTTTTATAAGTGTATTAACTGAAAACAAATAGTTTAACACTGAATACACTGAATACACAAATTTTAAGTGTTTTTGAAAAAAGATTTTGCACGTGAGCATTATTAAAATGAGATTTGATGCTTTAGTTTTAACAATTATTTTAGTTGACAAGTGTCTATATGTGCAAGAGCATGCAGACAAACTACAGAATATAGTTCAGATGTTGCTGTCTCCAGACTTCTTTTTATTTTTTTTCCCCTGTTTGCTTGGGTTTTTACTACTTGGTATTTGGCGTTGAAAAGGAAATGATAAAAATCTGCTGTTGCTGCAGTGAAACATGGTATTTCCACATCAATACTGAAACACAAAATGTCACTTGTTCTTGAATTTTAAGGTGCTTTTTATTAAAATTTCCTCTCCTGTGAATATGGAATATGTAGCTCGTTCATTTAAGATGGAAATAGGTAGGCTTATAGAATGAAACAAATAAGCGGAGATGAATCTTTAGTTTCTCTCCTGTATTCATTCCTCTCACCCTCTGGATATCAGTTTTATTTACAATCCACTAATATATAAAGTCCTACACATGAGTGGATTTTTAGGGAGAAGGGCTCGAAGTGTCATTTTCTGCTCTTTGGTGGAGCAAAAGCCATTTTATTATTGTAATCAAGGGGCTTCTGCTAATTTGTGAGAAAGCAGTGACTTGGTAGCCAAATCTCTTAGTCCAGTTAGTGTCAGTGGAGAGCAAGATCTGTTGCTTCAAGTTCAGTCCTTTATCATTTCCAAATTCCACCCCCAACTTGCCCGCCCCCAAATAATCTGAAATACTCTGTATGATTTGTGTACCAGAAAGATTTCTTTGCATCTTTGCCTGGGGGCTAGGGAGTGAGTAATGAAACAATCAAATTAGATAAACAGGTACTTCTGCACATGCATCACATGATGCTGTTGGCATTCAGAATAAATGGACTCAAAAACAGACTAGACAGTTTCTGTGAAGAGTAGTGCATTGATCACCATTAAACACACCAGGGGTAGAGATGGAATGGCTTGGAATCCTTCCAATACAATTTGTAGAAGGTTGGAGGCCCTTCTACAGGAAGAATTGAGGTGTATGTGCCTTGTTTCTTGTGCTGTCCAAGAAATATACCAGCAAAAATGAGCGTGGCTCCCATGTACTGTGTTACTACAGTGCTACTGGAGAAATAGTAGAACATGAATATTTCTTGGTGAAGGGAAGAACAGCACCATTTGGCCTTTGCTTGTTGATAGTGGGGCAAGTGCCTATCATCTTTATGCTGCAAACTGTCTAGGGTAGGACTCTTCTTTTTGTTAAGTGTTTGTACAGTGCAAGGCACAGAGTCCTTGATCAACTACTGAGTCTGTAGATGCTATTTTACTAATAATAATCTAATTATGATATATAATTGGATGATGATTCAGCAATAAAAATCCTATACTTTCCTATTAACAGTGTAACTCTTGTCTCTCTGTCACTGCCTCTCTTCTGCTTGTCCCTTGACTAGTCCCCTGTCCACCTATCAATTTGTTTACTGAGATCTTGCAGTCATGTGAAGTGGGGGCAGATTTACATTTGCACTGTCTCTTTATTGATATTGACAGTTAAAATTATTTCTCTATTTTAGTTTAGAGACATGTAGGTACAAAAGGCAGCCTGTGTTGCAAGGTCTTGAAGACTGAAGATAAATCATGTACTGATTTCTGTAATACCTGTAAATTCTTGCGTAGTCTGTGCTTTTATAATCTCAATAGTTTGTATTAAATATAATGAAGTTGGCAGAGTGTAGAAAGACTGCAAGTTAAATGTTGTCTCCAGGTGTATGAAATTGAGCATAATTTTATCAAACTCTATTTTTCTTTTTCTTAAATAATCTTTTTAGTTTGCGTATTAAAATCGCTAGCAGAATACAACTTTTCAGTATCACAGTGCACTTTACAATAATAAGCACAGGTTTTTCCTGAACTATGGATTTTAATTCTCTCTTCATTAGTGTGGGGGATCAGAGATGGAATTTTCAGAGGTTCAGCTTCCCCTCCCTGAGCATTCCAAAACCTCAGGCTGTTTGACATGTAATTAAGCTAGGCAAAAATCTGACATCAAAGCATATGGAAGGTGATTCTCCAGGATTCTTCTACCTGCAAGGCCACTGGAGCAGGCTGCTGTGTTTGGGGGCGAATGGGAACAAAGAGTACCCTTTGTTGGAAAGCACAAGGGGAGAAAAGAGAGCTTGTCACTTATTTTTCTTTTTGTAAAATTTATGTGGAAGAGACTTGTAATGTACAGTTCATTTGCATTTATTTGTTGAAAAACTGCCGATGTATTAAAGGTGGAACTGTTCAGTTGAAAAAATATTGCCTTGAAGAGCGTTACTCTTTCAAACGCAAAAAATCTGTTGAGAGAGGCAGTGCCTGGAGTGTAAAACAATTGGAGCAGTGTAAGTTTAATTTTTGAGTGGACAGTTTGAGAGAGGTACAATCTACCCTGGGCTTAATACATTCTTCGTTACTTTAAATTTTTCATTCAAGCTTAATTGTTAATGAGGTGCTAGCAGTGATGCAAGGACAAAAGAACAAATGAGGGGGTTTGGCCTGTTCTGTACAGTTAGTATAGATAGTCACGGTGCCCTTAATCTGTGGATGACAAACATAATTCAAAATATTTGTAGTCAAAAATATGAGGGACTTCAAGGTTGAATGGGCAGGTAGAAAATGTATGAAAAGAATTAGAAAAGACTAGAACTGAAGAGGAACTGAAAGGAGTCTAAAGTAATGCAAAGAGTGGCAGAGAGTAAGGCAGTATTGGTTTCCATTATAAACTGAACATAGCATTCTGGTTTTAATACAAGAGGATTGCATTTAAGCTTTAAGTCTCAATCTAAATATTTCTGCACAAACATATTGGGGTGAAAGAAGCAGTGAGGAGGTTGAGAGGGTGTAATGGACACATTGAAGACTGTAGTCCCATGGGTTAAACCGTTGTGCTGTGAAATGCCTGAAGCTATTAACCTCTCTCTCTTCTGCTGGAGTTCCCTATGACTTGATGTGACATTGAGTAGCATTCATTAGTGATGTGAAGGTTGACTACCATCCTGGCAGTGGGGTTTGTCTTTGGCAATACTTCATTCCTGTCAGGCAATGCTTTTTGGGCAAAACTTGTCTTGCAGAACATAAGGTAATTGTATCGAATAGTGCTTCTACTGCATTATTTCCTTTGGGAAGAGATGCATCTATTTTTAATAAATTAAAAGACAAAAAAAAGGTATTTAGTTTGGTCAGTGATTTGTTCAGTATTTACTTTACTTTACATAGACAAAATCACTATTATGTTGCTTTATTCCAGTGGAAAATAACTACCTGGCATAATCTTTGTGCAAGTAGCTTACTCAGAGACAGTAATATTCACCTTCTTGTTTTGACCTGAGCAAATTGTGAATCTGAAACATCCACTTAGGAATCTCTTATAAGAGAAAATCTAGTTATAAAGTTAGCATAAACCCCAAAGATAGTAAATATAGCAAGAATTTTATAAATAGTGCTTTGGGCTATATTTTTCCAGCAATGCCTCTGATCTTTGGTTGGCTTTTTTCAGTATTAGACTGGCTTACATTAAAGATGATATAGTGTATTTGGTTTTTTCCTTGGTGTTTTCCTGGATACTGAGCAGTTGAAACAGATCTTATATTTCAAAATTATTTTTGTTAATACCTAGAGATTCTTCTTTATATATATTCTGGCGTGATTTATAAGGTCTGCCATGCATTTTTTAGTCTGTATTTTAGTAGTGCTTTAATCACAGTCAGAAGTCTAAAACTGAACTAAAAAGTAAAAGTAGAGCAACACCAAAAATTTGGTCATTTCTGAATTTTGAATGTTCAGAAGTCACCTAGATTCTTTTTTATTAGCAAATTTTAAGCATGACAGTGAAGACATGTTTTACTGCTGGTTTTAAAACTTGGTGGTTACTTGCTTCAGGAATCCTGCTAGCAGGATTCTGTTTCCTTGAAAGAGCTGTCTGTCAGAGAAAATCAGAATTTCTATGGAAATGAGCTCATTAGTATTAATTTTTGGCAATGTCTGACTGTTTCATGAACTGCCTTGCCATTTAAAAAAAAAATAATCTCTTATTGAAAGCAAAACCTTTGGTAAAATTACTGATGACTAGTCAATTAGTGAACTGAGGCTTCAAATAATGACAATAAACAAGCAGATACCCCTTGTCTTCTGATAGTCCCTGCTCTTGCTGAAGTCCAGGTGCTGCAGGCTTGTGCTGCATAGCTTATGCTGCTGGACATAGTCCTTTTGGACTCCATATGCTTCCTCTGTGAAAGCTGCTAGTCAGTGTGAGTAATGCCTGCAACATTTTTACTTCGATTAATACCGTTTAAAATGTATAACTAAATTCATAGCAACTAAATCACAATTCTTCAAATCTCATTAAGTTTCCAGTACTTGTTTTTAGCAGAATATGTACAGTTAAGTTTCGAGAAAATAGTCTCTGTAGTTGTCTGTAGTAACAAATCTGGTTATTGCTGACATGGTTATTTTTCTTTGCTTTTGGATATTTCTCCTGGGTATTCATAGCAGAAGTTTTGCAATCACGCATTTTTCCCCACAATTACGGTCTGCTTTACCAAAGTTAGAATTATTTTTGTTTGCAGTTGAAACACAAGCTTTTTAAAACCTTGGTGAGCAGTGTCCTTGATATTGCACTTCATTTTTCCTTCTCCCATATTACTTATTTTCAGAGGTTGTCTTTTAAATGAATTAATATAATCTGCTATGTAATTTTATTTGTTCTAAAGATAATATAAACCAGTGATAAATGAAGTATCAGTCTTTTGTGTTTCAGTCTGTGTTGCAGAGCTCTTTGCCTTCAGTTATGAGTAAGCATGGAAGATAACATTTGAGAAACCAAATGACATAATTAAATGAACTGTAACAGGTCTGCTGAGGAATTGTATAAACGGACATTGATACAGTGCTTACTGGATGTAGGTGTGAGCAACTTAAACTATAATTCTGCAAAGTATTACAGAGCAGAGAACTGCATGATTTGCAGGTTTTCTGTTCATGTTCAGTTACCATTTCTCATGCTCTACAAAGGCTGCTGTGTTTATAGTGCTTTCTAAAAAGTTTATCAGTGTTATCTCCGTATTTATATCACTATAAGGGTATGTTTAACTGTAGTAACTTAATACAAGATAGGAAAAATTAGTTGGCAGTGTTGTATATAGTGCTTGAAGTGCTATGGGCTAGTTACTATTTAGAAATAATATAAAAATTGCTCATATTGCTTGTCTATGAGCATCTGTTTCATAAAAAATTCTAATCATGTGGATGCAGATTTAATTCTGTATTGTAACTTCTTTTTAAGTAACTGGCTGTGAATATTACAGTGCACTAGAATAGCATAGCAATAATACACTAAATATACAAGTAGATTTCTTATTTGCTTTGCATAGTAATTCCAATTAATAAGTGGTGGTTTATGTATTGTGTTTATTAGAGCTTTAACTGCTAATCTCATATGGAAACGTTGCTTTGTAGGGCAAAATTCAGTGAGAGGGCCTGGGATTCCAGAGTGAACTTGTACATTCCTTCAGGGCATTTTTGCAAGGGAGGTTGTTGTGTTTTAAAGGTAGTTGATAAGAGACCTGCACCACCAACCCCAGACCTGCACCACCAACCACCATCATGCATTAGTCTATAGAAGGTATTTGGGTGAACATACTCCTGTACCACTCCGTACCACCATTTATCCAAGGGAAATTTTTGACCATTTGCAGGATACATTATAAATCAGGATGTCACTACCAGACAATCAGATTTGAACATTCCTTGCATAAAGTAGCTTGCCTATATCCCTTAGGAATACATCACTTAACTGTGTTTATGTGACAGTGTTGATATGCCTGGTTTTACATGAAAGTTAAGGTAGCGTGTTATTTATGTCATCATGAATTCAAATAGTAGGTGGTTGTGCTTTATGTGTGCTGAGGTTATCTTCTCTGGGCAAATCACTCAGAATAATTGAAAGATACAGTTTTATCATATGGCTATTAATTAAATCAGGAAACTGGATTTTTTTTCTTCAGAGTTAGGGTTTGCTACTGCCTCAGGTTTTTTCAGTGTTCCCTTCTCTGAGGTGCTGACAACAGATTAACATGAAACAGGGCTCTGTTGAACCTAATTGTGTTATAGCTCATTGTTTTGGGGGCCTATAAAACTGTTCACTCCCTTTTTATGAGGCTGTAGTCACAATGAAAGGCTATAAACATTGCATTTTCTCTTTTCTACGGGGCTGGAGATTTCATTAGTTGACTCTAATAAAGGCCTCATCCAGCTGCATTTACACCTGGGAATGAGTCCTTCTTTATCGAGTCTTAATCCTTAGTAGGTCAAGAAGGAGGGAATGACAGCAGGATAGCTTTTGATCAACAATAAAAGTCTCAAAGCTTAATTTCTTGTAAAATTATTTGCTATTCAAATGTTGACTGAAGACATGCTTTCCTATACTTCAGAGGAAAGATTTTAAATACTACAGCATTATTAAAAAACAGAACAAAACAAAACTGAGGTCTTTCTATACTTTCAAGCAGTCACTGCTGAAACAAGATTTCAACATCAGCTAAGGGGATTATTATTATTATTATTAATTATTATTATTATTTTAAATCCTCAGAGACTCTGGGAAGGACTAAGGTTTAGCACCTTTAGCTCTCTTTCTCACATGGAAAATGCTGCTATACCTTTATTTAAGTCTATACTGCTTGGCTTGTGAATTTAAATTGATACATTCTTTCCTACTAAATAGTTTTCTGTTGTGTAGATGCTCCTCTGAGACTTGTTTGGGTAATTTTTCATTTTTGTTTGTTTGTGGGGTTGTTTTTTTTTATTTTGCTTGGGTTATTTTTGTATGTAATATTTTTGTATTTCTGTTTGTTTGTATAGTGTACAAATGTAAAATTATGGGAATTTTCTAGCAATTTAGTTGGGAAATTTCCTGTAAGATTTAGAGGTGGTTCTTTTCTTTCTTTGGTTTTGTATGTTTTTACATATATATAATTATTTATATTTTTGTATTATCACAGTATTATTTTCTCTCCCTTCCATGCTGTGAGGTGATGGATGGATTGAAGTTGTTTGAGAGGAACGTGCTCCACGGTTTGTTTTTATGTGCTGATACTGGTAACCTCCTTGTTACTCTGCTTTACCCCAGGATGTGAGCGGGGGCAGTTTCGCTGTGGAAATGGTCGCTGTATTCCTGCAGATTGGAGGTGTGATGGGGCTAGAGACTGCTCAGACGATACAGATGAAGCTGGTTGTCGTAAGTGAAACAACTACAGAGCAACTTTTTTGTAATATAAAAAATACTGAGATCCCAGTGTGCTCGACTGTACCTGTGATACACAAATGAGTACTGGAGCGGAAGAAAGCTCTTCGTTTTCTTGAGATGACTGCAGAATCTGTTTAAGAGTCATATTTCTTGAGAAAATCAAGTAGTGCTTAACTTCTAACGACTTAACCTTCTCTTAAAAATCTGAGTGTCCAATAATGCCATTTCACCTGATGAGTAACGTTCTAAGTAGATGTAGAAATGTATTTTATTCTGTTATTGCAGCAATCCTGAATATTGGATGTACATACAGCTACCACCAGCATCACTTGAGCTCCAGATCTCTGGATCTTTCAGTCCCTAGACAACAAGCTGTACCTACTGCACCTTAAGTAGAGTCTTGGTTGCTTCTCTAGAGTTGGTCGTGTTTTTCTCAGTGCCAGCAACTCGGGGAGAACAATTGTATTCACATGGGATGTAATATCAGTGGCAGAAAGAATCTCTCATGCTGAATGTTAAAAAGCTGTGAAAATAAATTGCCCCTATAGTCTGTTTCAGGAACTCACTTCTCAGCTCTAGCGTTCTTTGAGGTCTTGTGGGCTGATGCAGTTATCAGCCCGCTTACAGGTTAGGCCAGTTTTTGTCCCTCAGCTGGGCAGTCTGATTTGTTGCTTAGCACTTCAGTTAGTTCAAAAATCCAGCGCCATTCTGGATGAAGAATGCCTTAAACTGGCAAAACAAAATGGTGTTGTACTATAGCTTACTATTTTAGCTTAGTTCTGAAAAAGAAGTGGTTGGGATTTGAAAAAGGAGTGGGTAAAATTAATGTTGATTTTGTGAAAGATAGCCCCTCCCACCCGACACTTAATACATTCATCATAGTTATAAGCATGAAGTTGAGTTGTTCTCACTTTCATACATGTGATAAATTAGGACTATGAAAATTAAAATTTTCATTGTTTTTCAGTTAATTGTGCTTTTTAAACCGATATGTTAATGTGCTGTACATAGTGGGACACATGGGTGTCTAGGAATACAGTTTTAAACTGTTTAGAACTGGCCTGAGCTTAAAGTTGTATTACAAGATTATTCTTTGGTTCTTAAAACAGGAATAAAAAAAAAAGTACACATGAAGTGCATTGTATGTGATCGATTTTATCCCTCTAATTACCTTTAATGTAATTTTGTACTTCTCAACTATAAATCTACAAAGTGATTTAATTTTCTCCTTCGATTCTTTGTTTACATTGGTACTTTTACTTGCATATCATGCCATGAGCAAAAAGTGTTTCTAGTTGATTTTGCAGTACTGCAAAAACATCATCCTGAGAAAAAAGATGCTTAAGACCAGAGTCCTGCTTCCTGGACTGTGTCATGCTTAGTGATTCTTCTCAGGAGTATTAACTAGGGATGGAGTAAGCTGTAACAGTTTCAAACATTTATTTTGATCTTTCTCTCTAATGGCTCCCTGTTGTTTGGCTATTTGAAAAGTATGGAGTGGAGGTGGCTCAGATTGTCCTGACCTGATCCTCACTTTTGCCTCATGAATTCACAGAGAAGAGTCATGAGCTTGTTTTGAAAGACCCTCTTCCTTCCATGTACAGAGCATTTGAGGTGCAAGAGGGCAATTGAACAGACCCTTTTGGGATTAGGGGAGCTAGCATGGCTCCCTACAGAAGTGGGAAAAAAAAGAGCCTCTGCCAGAGGGCAATTGAGAGACTTAAGCTTTTGCTGTGACCTGCCCTCTAGAGAAGCCTGTGTCTCAAGGGGAAGATACAAAACTTAAGATTCATACGCAGGAGTTCACGAAACTAAATTTTGCCTTTTGAGTATCCTTCTGCTGGCCCACTTTCTCCTCCCTGCTCTGTCTATTTTCTTTGTTTTGTCAAATTCTCCGTGTGTTTAGTGGAAGTTAGAGTCAATCAATGCTTGAAATTTAAGTCTTCTTTTCCCTTATTTATTGTTTTCATTGAAAGTGCTTTCCCAGATGCCTGTGAAATAACAATTTTTTCATTCTTTACACTAGCACAACCTACCTGTGAGGGAAATCAGTTTCAGTGTCAGACTGATGGTGAATGTATCCCACGGTCATGGGTTTGTGATGATGAGGAAGACTGTGAAGATGGCTCAGATGAGCATCAACAATGTCGTAAGTATTTAAGTTCTAATGTTGTACCAGCTTTGTGAAATATGGTAATTCACATCGTAGCATATTGAGAACATACAGAAACAAGCCTGCTGCAAGTACAGCTTTTACCAGGAGTTTCTCTAAAGTATTTTCTGAAATTTGAAATAAATAAAATGTAGAAAATATGTCCAAAAAGACTTCTCCAGGTCTTGAAATCTGAAAATTACACGTTTAAGTTAATTAGAGGAAAAAAAGGAGAAAAATATACAGTACATACTAGTTTTATCGTCAATACAAAATGCAGTAGTTCCAAAATTGGTGAAATATACGTAATAGTTTGATGTCCAAACACTGTCTCAGTCAGAGAAAGAGCTGTTTTATTCATTGCATAACAAAATTCACACTGGATTCTCAGAATTATATTAAAAAAAAAGTTCATTTCTTTCTAGAAAATTTTGAAATTTTTATATATATAAAAAAAGGAATTTTTTGTTTAACAGTCAAGTTCAAGTAAATGTTGCTAAAGATTCTTGTACCATCTTCCATGATGCTATTTCATGGCATTATTATTTATAATGACCAGAGCTGTTCTTTCTTATATTCAGATAGGAGGAGTACCAAAAGAAGGGGTGAAAGTCTAGTCTTTCATTATCATTTGGACAGCCTAAACTTAAAACATAATTGCTATCAGTATTTTGCTTTAATATGCTAAGCAGTGTATTCATCATGTTTGAATTGCTGTTTTAAACTAAAACATTTAATGTTCTCTATATATTTTAGAGCAAAGAAATCATTTAGCAGCCTGTCACAGTATCTCTTTTTTCAGTATTGATAGCAAGATAAATACTGATAATAATAAAATATGTTACTCTGATTTTTGAATTTTGCGACTAGGCATTTTAAGGGCTACATACAGTTAAGTACATGCCAAAATGATGAACAGTCAACTGACGTGATTGTTGCACCAAATTACATTCTCTGCCTTGCTGCGTAAGACAGGAAGAACAAGTGTGGTGTTCTCAAAAACCGATTTCTTGCTACTTAGAGCATTAGAAGTTACTTTAAGGGATAAGGATAAGATTCATTTATTTTTGTTTTGGTTCTGTGTATAATTTTTGCACAACTTCTTTAACCTGAACCACTTTGGAACTACTCACTAACCCTGATTCTGGGGAGGTTCACAGGTTTATGTTTTTGAAGAATTTTGCTCCCAGGCTTGGTTTGTGCTATTATATCTTGGTGTTCCTGCTGAGGATGGAAAAATTGGAACTAATGTTAACTGCCTTTTGCTCCCCTCTTCCTCTGAGAAGGTGTCAGCACAATTGCTGGTTATGTTTTAACTAAGGAGTCTGTAGGTACAAAATGCAGAGTGCGCAACAGCTCTGAGTTGACTTTTGAACTGGGTCCCTGTAACGTGGATCTCCATGTACTGGTTAATCACGAGTTCTAGTAACTATCCAGTGGCACTGTGCTGCTGCTGCTGCTGTTTTTGAGCCATCTCCTGGTATTTGTCCTTGTTCTTCTAAAGAGACTTTTAGACTTTGTGCTTGGGAATCCTGGAGGAGCTTCTCCTTCTTGAAATGTTAAAAATTTTTCCTGAGAAAAATGCCTGACAGCTCTGAGAGTCACACATGCAGAATTAAAACAAGTTTGTTTTATTTTACTGTCTTGCTTTTGTTTTCCCTCATGACACTAGTATTCCAGTAGCTGATCTTAATTTGTGAACGCTGCTGACAGAAGAAGGAGTAGAGAGCTCCTGTAAAGCAGCAGACCAGATGCCAGTATATATACTGAGACAGCGTTAGGATATTGCATGAGTTTGAGAGAAACAAATGTGCAGGTGGCAGAGGGAAGAGAAGTTAGCAGTAATTTTTCCCTTCGGCTGTATTTTCACACATTCAATTAATTTGCCTAAGCAGCACAGAGTTTAACCTAGCTGTAGTGGAATCAAAGTGGAATTGTACAGTTTTAACTGGTTGCTTTCCACTGACACAGCTGTCATGAGAAGAGACATAATAATTCTTGATCCTCTATTAGTTATGAATATAAAATATTCCTGGCTGCTGAAGCCCTTGCTGTATTAGAAAGCAGTGCCTGTTATGTTTACATTGTAGCATGAGAGTTGACCAAACAGATTAGTTTCTTACAGATTTTGACCCAGTAAACAAAATAATAGAGAAAAATTTTAAACAGTGAGAATTGGTAAATCTTTTAGGCAGAACTGTTATCACGAGGTAATTTTTAACCTAGAGGTCAACCCCTTCAGTGGAGAAAAGCAGTGACCTTGCAGGCTAGAGAAGGCCTCATAGAGCTATGTTATCTGCCATATGCTTGTCAAGTGTTCTTTAATCTCCATGAGTACACAAAGGTACAGGGGGAGAAAGACTTAAGGTAGTATTTGTGAGAAGGATGGAGTAGTTAAAGAGGAAGAGGGAAAATGTCCTTCTGCATAACAAAACTTGACTGATTGAAAGACTGATTGAGTGCCTGTTTCTTGCAGCGGGAAGGACATGCTCAAGTCAGCAGTTCACGTGTTCAAATGGACAGTGTATCCCGAGCGCATACTGGTGCGATCGAGTAAAGGACTGCACTGATGGAACAGATGAAAGAGCATGCCGTGAGTCTTAACTCTTAGCATTAGATCTGGTTTCATCTCATCTCTTCGTGGCATTTTAATAAATCTGTAAGATTAAAGGGCTTGTTGATGACCACAATATGCTTCTTGTTACAGGAGTTTCATTTCAGATTCTTTTGTGTATTAGAGCTGATGTTCTGATACAGATCCATTATTGCAGAACTTGAATGCAAACTGCTACCATAGGGTCAGGGCTTCTTGTTTGTCATTGCCTGAAAGATAATTAATATTGCATTGGAAGAAAGCAACTGTGTTTAAAAGGTTTAAAGCCTTGGAACACTCAGAGATAACTTTGCCAATTTCTTCATGTTCTTTTTGCATACTCTAATGAAATCGGTGGTAACTATCACCTGAAAAGGTAGAAAAGCAGAGTTTGATCCCAAGTCACTTCTTTGAGGGACTTTGACCCTTTCAAAAACATTTGTATTCTGGACTGCTGTTTTCTGCAGTCCAGAACGAGTGGCATTCCTCAGAGCTCAGTACTGGAACCAGTGTTGTTTAACATCTTTGTTTGAGACATGGACAGCAAGTTTGCTGATGACACCAAAGGATGCTATCCAGAGGGACCTGGACAGGCTTGAGAAATGGGCCTGGGAGAGCCTCATGAAGTCCAACCAGGCCAAGTGCAAGATCCTGCACGTGGGTCATGGCAATCCTAGGCACAAAGGCAGGTTGGTTGGAGAATGGCTTGAGAACAGCCCTGAGGAGAGGGACTTGGGGGTGTTGGTGGACAAGAAGCTCCACGTTAGCCGGCAATGTGTGCTAGCAGTGCAGAAAGCCAACTGCATGCTGGGCTGCATCAAAAGAAGTGTGGCCAGCAGGTTGAAAGAGGTGATTCTGCCCCTCTGCTCTGGTGAGACCCCAACTGGAGGCTGTAGCACCTATGCTATGAGGACAGGCTGAGAGAGTTGGGGTTGTTCAGCCTGGAGAAGAGAAGTCTCCGGGGAGACCTTACAGCAGCCTTCTAGTACCTAAAGGGGGCCTATAGGAGAGATGGAAGAACTCTTTATCAGGGAGTGGAGTAATAGGATGAGGGGGGATGGTTTTAAACTGAAAGAGGGGAGATTTAGATTAGATATTAGGAAGAAGAAATTCTTTACTGTGAAGGTGGTGAGACACTGGAACAGGTTACCCAGGGAAGTTGTGGATACCCCATCCCAAGACCAGACTGGATGGGATTTGGAGCAACCTGATCTAGTGGGAGGTGTCCCTGCCCATGGCAGGGGGGTTGGAACTTGATGATCTTTAAGGTCCTTTTCAACCTGATCCATTCTACGACTCCTGTGGAGATTAAGTGGCATTGGTTGTCTTGTATTCAGATATAAGCTGTTTATATTGTGTCAACAAAATGCAGATGGACAAATAGGTCTGTTTCAGTCTAACTTCCCCAGAGTTAAGACTTCCTGACTGTCTGGTGACTGACTCCCTAGATTCTGGCCTAGGTTGAATACTGATGGAACGGACAGCTGGCCACAGAATAGAGGCCACGTTTTCCAGAGGTGTTTTTGCCTCATACCTACACAACAGTGTGTAACAGCATGACTGTTTGTTGTTAGTATTAAGGAAAAGCTTTACACACATCATGAGTGACATATAACTGTTATTCCAGCTGCTAGAACTGAGTGTGCCTTTGGGAAAAAGACCTAACTGTAAACTTCGCTCAGAACCAGACCCTGGGCAGGAGGTGGGGGAAGAGGCTAGGATGCTGAAGAATAGATAAAGAAGTAAGAAATTAAATGTTGTCAATGGTTGCAGTTAGAGGAAAAAAGGTATATGCATGTATTGTGTAAAGGAAATCCAGCATATTTACATGGTCAGCCAACTGCTAGTGCATTTTATCCCTGATTTATAAATGGCTAAAATGTACGTGAATGAAAGGTGATTTAGAACTATATGGTACTTCTGAATAAAGGGTTGCTGAAACAGCCAACTTGGCTTGGAACTTTTCCATGTGATAGACCCATAGCCAATTCTGAACTCACCAATACAAATGGCTAAAAGCCAAGATCTGAAGTACCCCATATCATTCCTGGAAGGATGTCTTCCATAGCTTGTATTTTTTTCTCTTAAAATTTAGAGGAAGGAAAGAGATGGGTAATTTAATTTGGCAAACCTATGACACATTAAAAAAAATCCTGATGAAAAGATATTTGTTTAAAAAATGCATTATCTGTGAATTATAAACAAGGAACTGCTTGGCATCTCTAAGAAATCTTTGAGCAGTCATTGAATACAGTGTGGGATATTCAGATGAAATGGTATGGTTGTTCTAATGCAGTAAATCTGCGGCAGGTTGGGAATGGAGTCCTAAAGACAGCACTCACAGTTCATTCTTCAGCCTGTAGTGTTTGAAAATTGAAGTGCACGTTTTATTTCTTGTTTGTCATTCTCAAATTAGTAAATTAAAATGGCAGTTAAGAAAGGGGTCTCTAGGTACGTTAACAGCAGCACTCCACTGCTGTGTGGGAAACCCAGTCATTGCTGCATCGGCCAGTAGGCCCCATGACTGTTGTGACAGCAGCATATTTAGCCCCAGGGAGAGGGACTGTGTCATATCATTCAACAGCCTCTACTCTGGTTTATTAGAATATGTGTTGACAGTCCCTCTAAGACAGAAGAATGACTGTGACTTGGAACATTGTAGTAGGAGTGTTGGACTAGTTTAAAGAAATGTGATGGTGCTGGAGACAAGAGAATCAAGAAACAGAATGGCAAGGTCCTTCCAGAAAGGCTCATTAATTTTATTGCCTGTCTGTCTTTGCAAAGCCTGGGAATTTAAACAAAACCATAAGATAAAATTAATAATTCAGTGATTTTATGATTCGTTTTACAGTAAGGATTAGTTTAAGTGTTAGATTTTATTGTTTTAAAGCAGATTCTAATACTTGTTTTGAGTATTAATTTTTTACACTGTTTCATCTATTTTTTTTCCACACTATCTGATATAAACAAATGTAAGAGGAATATCACTCTCTTGGCCTTTTCCTTTGTCATTATTTTTCCCTTATTTAATTTACACTAAAAGATTTAGTAAGTAAAAATGAAACACCCATGAACAATGAAAGAAAAAAATTTAGAATTGATTATGTTATTTCTTGGACCCTAACAAAATGCAAACTTATCATGTCTATTTACATATGCCTTGCCCTCACTGATCTGTCTGGAAGCAGATTTAGATTGAAAACAAGGTAAAGTTTTTGTTGCTGAATGAGTTACCTTATTTAAGAAACTAGTCAAATGCAAAATGCCACAAATATGAAGTAAGTCAGCAATTAAACATGTAAAAAAATAGAACAAAGGAATTCGAAGCCTTAGTCCATTTTACTGCTAATGGGATTAACAGCAAGGGAAAACTACCCATGCAGAGGCGAAGATAAACATCAGAACAATGTTTCAGCTATGGGTCACATAATTAGTGCATTGAAGCTGTTTTAATTTCATAAAATTGTGGGGTTTTTATATTTATATATGTATTCACATATATATGTTGAGATATATAGTTATGTATTCTATATATATTAGATTGTTTTCCCAGCTTTTTTAATAGTCAGCAGCTAGCAAATACTTTCATTTTAAAACTTCAGAAAGGTAGAAAGAAATGGTAGACTATTTGAGGTAGCAAATACTTTTTGGGAGTAAGCAGCCAATACTGGTGTCATTTTTTCTGTGTTACATACTTTATTTCTTTCAATTAAAGGTAGAATTTTCTCTCCTGCCTCAGCTTTGTAGTTGAAAAATGAAAATCCCAGCCATGTCCTTTTTGCTTTGCTGTGACTGACAGGATAACCTTCCTGGATACAGCTCTGGCAGCTGAGCACTGTGCTGAGGCCATGAGGGAGAAAGCGGAAATATTTTAAAGATGTGTTCTTTGAGGCTGATGGGCTGACGGCAGACCTAGAAACTCTGCATTTTTTATTTTAATTTTGATGTTGAGTTGCTGCCATGGGTCATCTGTCTAACCTGTTGATTCCTGCCTCTTGTTTGCTAAATAGCTGTTGTGGTCAGGAAGTGGGCAACCAGGTCTGGGATGAATTTGTGGAGATCAGGGTGAAAGTGAACAAAGACAAAGAACTGAAGAGATCATAAGTGTTGTAGTCCAAGAAGGAAGAAAACGACCATGGTCAGAGGCTAATGTTCTTATCTTGGACAGATCACAACTACAGGACAAGGCAGAAGTTCAGGCTGAAGGAAATATCTGCACCAGGGAGAGTTTGGGACAGGGAAGAAGAAAAACTGGAGCAACGTAAAAGGAAGGTAGCCAAAGACTAGAGTGTGAGGAATTAAAATCAGAAATTAAAGCCAGGAATGAGGGTCTGGTCAGTCTGCCAGCTCTCAAAGCATCTCTGCTATGAACACCACCTGGTATCATGTGGCTCATAGGACTCTTGGGCTTGGGGTAAGTCCTCCTCCTGGTGTCTCTGATAGGCTATGAGCTGTCTGGGTAATGATTTGCCCACTGTGAGGTGGTGACTCATGGCAGTGGATCAAAGGGTTTTAATTAATTTTATTTTGTAAAATGCTTTGAAATGTTGCTGCAATAAAAGAATGACACTTGGAAGTAGGAAATTGCCCCTTTTGTTTCTTTCTCCTTTTCTCTTCTCTTTTCTCCTCTCCTTTTCTTTCTCCTTTTCTCCTTTTTCTTTTGTGACATGGGTTAGAGTTACAGAAGGTTAAACTTCCTGATTGTGTGACAGAAATCAGTGTCTGCTGAATCAAATACCTTGTTGCAACTGTTTCCTGTTACTGTTTTTATATGGATTTATTTCTAGCTTGCAGAGCAAAAGTGTTAGGCAGAAAGCAAAATAATGTAGGTTTAGTAATTCCTGTGACATACCTTAAGTGTCTTCCATGTGTACATTGAAACATGCTGTTTAAATATGTTTGCAATTGTTACCCCAAAACAGTTTGTGGGTTACAAGGAGCAAGGTGCCTCATCTGTCATTTCTGCTGGCATTTCCCAGTTTTTTATGTTTTGCAACTGAAGTGCTGGCATACCACAAGGAGACAGATTATGGAGAAGTATTTTGGCTAAGAAAAAGAGATGCCTGAGAGGACAGGGAGACAAAGAGGAGGTCTCTTTCTTCCTGAGCACTTGAATGAACGTAGCTGTGTTTCCCCCTGTTTACTTCTAGGAAGTGCCATCACTATGAAACATGGGTTTAGGAGATAAAAGTGAAAGGACAGAAAAATATAAACACTGTTTTCTTTCACTTTGTTTTTAATTGTGAAGACCCTCCAACAATAGCATGCTGCCTTTATCTTTTCTTCCCAAGAACATTTGGCTAATTACAGAAAATTGAAAATTTGGCTAAATACAGAAGATTTGGCTAAATACAGAAAATTTTCCTAGTGATCACAACTGCAAGGACAGGGAATCCTTCATTTTCAGATATCCTAGTGGTGTTAGGAAGTTCTGCTTTGGCTTCCTTCATTTTCTCAACGTAGTCCACCACAAGCACAGTGCCACGTGCACAATTTTCACAGGGGCCTTAGCTAGAAGCTGTTGGAAAGTGTAGCACAGTGGTTGGCCTTCACAGAAGCCAACATTTCTTGCTTGATTCTTGTATCTTTGCTACTTCTCCTCCCGTTAATAGCGTGGATGGTTATCCCAGCTACTGTGGAACTGTGCTGATGGCACAGATGCTTCTGAACCCTGCCATGAATTGGCTATAGCCTTTGGTGTAACTCACAGCTTTGCCATGATTCATGAGGAATCATGCATCAAACAATTAAAACCATTTTGTTAAAATAATACGCTACAAAGTACAGAGAGTGTAATGTACAATGCACAATGCAGTGAAAAATATCTTTCAGATCAGTGAGAAAACTGTGTTCAGAAATATAACTTACGAAGCTTGGTCTTTAGGTGATTGGGAATGGGATTACCTTTACAGAGTTTTAAAGTTAAATTAATGTCTGGTGGGCTTTTCAAAGAATATTTGTGCTTCTGCATCTACAGCTAAAGTAAAGAATTTGTACACCAAGCAGATCTGAAAAGAAAATAAGGAAAAATAAGTACTTGTTCACATTTCAATAAACCACCAATGTAGTCAGAATGTGTATTTTGAAGTGTCTTCAAAACGTCTTTACTTATTGCCCTGCTTGGTATTTTTATAATGATTTGCATTTATACACTAGATTATATACTATAATAAATAAAGATTTTTCTATGTTGAGGACTTCTTCAGGCTTGCTGCAGGAGAGAAAACTTTGACAAAGTCTCCCTTCTTCTAAGGGAGTTTAATATAAGCTTGAGAAAATCATATTACTGGCTGGACACTTAGTTTTCCTGGGCATTCTTGAAGAAACAGGCGGTGCAAGGCAGTGGGTTCAATTTCCTATTTGTTTGGCATTCAGTCCGTTAGAAATAGTTTGGAACATCACCTGAGGTACTTCTGTGGGACATGAAGAAAGATGAGAAAAATTACAAAGCTGTCCATTATAAATACCCTTAAAATCTTTCCCGCTTCAGTGCAGTTAAAAAGAACAACAATTGGTACTTGCTTTGTATGTGCCCCATTATATTTACAGTACTCTTGTACTGCCATAGTACTCTTGATGGTTCTTCCCTGTGATGGCTTCTCTGCTTCCAGACAGGGAAGAAGGATTGATTCCACAGTGAGCATAAAACACGGGCCCAGGTCAGGCTTGCCTTACTTTCTGCAGACAGAGCTAACACTTCAGAATCCATGTTATTTCCAAAGCTTTATGAGTTGTTCGTAAGCTTAATCCAAGCAAGAAATGGATGAGAAGTCTGTGTTAGAGGAGAGTTTGTCTGGTTGAGAATAGGATGAAAGAATGCTAATCAAATTTAGGGCATGTGTTGGCATTTTCAGTGCAGGCTTTTGGAATGGAAGGTCTGGGAACTAGCACCAGAAGGCCACAGGTAGGAACGCTGTAGCTGGAACCCTGGTAATCTGCAACTGCCATTCTCTGATTAGGCACATACTGTTCCTAGAATCACAGAATAATGTGGGGTTGGAAGGGACCTCTGGAGATCATCTAGTTCAACCCCCCTGCCAGAGCAGTTACACCTAGAGCAGGTTGCACAGGAACATGTCCACGTGAGTTTTGAATTTCCTAGACATGGAGACTCCACCACGTGTTCTTACCTGTAAGTTGTAGACTTTAATTGTAGTAAAAATGAACAAAACATAAATGAATCAATCGGGGAGATAGTCTGGCTAGACTTGTAGTGGACATCAACACAGTTGTTTATGCTTTCGTAATAGAAACAGTTAAAATCATGTAAGCCAGGTGACTGAAGTTTAGCAGGAATGTGATGATACATAAAACAGAAGAAACAAGCAAAATAGTTTGCTATTGCCTGGAAAAATTGCAGCTTTTCTGACTTCTGCTTGAGTAATTCTATAATCTATGTTTTGAATTCCAAGAGTATGAATGAAAACGTGCCTAAGTGAGAGCCCACTCTATCTGCTTTATTAACTAGTATGGAAGTAAAATGGGATAAGAATTCAAACAGAAAATCTAAAAGGTGCAAAATGAAATTTGGCTGCTGTTTTTTGAGTTCTTTTATCTACCTGTATTTCCATATAGAGGCAAAGATTCAATAAATCTCACTTCTAGAAGTAGTAATTATTTGCTAATTATTTTGCCGTTTGCCTGAAGTGTACTTTTGCCTACATAGCAATGAGCTAAACTGGGTTCATATTTTCCTGCTCGACCCTAGCACATGTACATGCTTTATTTGTTGGATAGTTCCACTCAACTCACTGGCTACTTGTATGCAGAAGTATTTTCAGAATTGGTTTTATGTTATTTGAAATAACCCCTTGTGTTGGCCTGTAGGTCATCTATATAAGTATTAACAGCAAGAAACTGAAAAAACCATTCATTCTGCAGAATCTTTTTTGGTTTGGGAAGAGGAAAACAAGTAATAAAAAACAAAGGTCCTGAAGCTGATCATGAACTTGGAAGTTCATCATCCTTGGCTTAATTAAAACAAAACCATAAGAACTTGAAGTTTCTGAGTTTGAGAACTCATGACATTCTAAGATGACCTAGGAACCATAAATTTCAGGAACTCCTTTTCTTCCTAAACACTTCTATTAAGATCAATAAAGTGTAAAACTGAGGTACAAGTGAATAAAATAAATGTTCACTTCTTGCTCTCCTTTTATGTGGCATTGTTTTCTAGTGTATTGCAAATCTTTACAGGGTGTGGGAAAGCATCTAGTTTTTCCCTTGCTTCTTGCAAGGTTTTGAGGCATCCATCTAGAGGATATTCTTAAATATCTGTTTGTAGTTGTGTACTCCTTTTTTGTTTTCCTATAAATCAAGATATTCTGTTGACCCTGGCTATATGTGACTCATTCTACTGTATAGTCTAACATTCATGCTAATACCAAAGAATTTCTTATTGTAGACTACCCAAGATGCGAACAGTTATCGTGTGCGAATGGAGCATGTTTTAATGCAAGTCAGCGATGTGATGGCAAAGTTGATTGCAGAGATTCTTCCGATGAAGCTAATTGCAGTAAGTACCACATGCAGAGTGATTCCAAACAAATATGCTTTATAGACCCCCTTTTCAAGTTAAAGGCTGTAGTTTTCTGACAGATTTTCTTCATATCTTTCTGTGCTAAAATGTCTTTCAGCACATGGATGTACCAGTACGCAGTTTCAGTGTGCTAATGGAGAATGCATCCCACGAGCCTTTATCTGTGACCATGATGATGACTGTGGAGATAGGAGTGATGAAAACTCTTGCAGTATGATGTTTTTGCTTTGTCTTTTTTTTTTTCCACTTTCTTTAACCGTTTTACTAATAACTTGATCAAGCAGATAGCAGTAAGTAGATTGCTTTTCTGTACAGCCATCAAAAGCTGCCACTGTTCTACAAGGACTATTTTGTACGGAGGGATGAAATTTGCAGTGTACTTTGATAGACTTTTTTCAGGTTGTCTTTGCTCTTAGGTTCCTGGGTGTGTGCTTACTGTTTGAATTTGCTGAATGCAGGGACAGTTTGCTTCTTAATATATGCAGCTGAACTTCTTCATATTGTTGTCATTTTCATCACTTCAGCATGACCCAAAAGTAATTCCTTCAGTCTGAAATCTCAGTTAGATACAGCATGCTATTGTTATTTGTCCAAAATTGTTTGGCTCTTTTTTTCATTTTTACTTTCCCATAGATGGATCTTCTAGAAATATTCCCAGTGACTATAATGTTCAACTTTACAGATAACTGAACAGATAGTTGTCCTACAGATGTTCATGTAATGTCTTTAACTGACACTGGACACTTCTTGCTTATTCTTTTCTTCATGATCAGAGTATTCCAAAGTATTGCATCTCCAGCCAGAATCATGGCTGTAGAGTTATCACTTGTGTGAGCTATTATTTAAAAAGGTCCCCCATTGATTATAGGATCTGAGTTAGTTTTATATTCTGCACTGCAGGAAGGCCACATGTTGCCATTTAGTTTCTCTGTCCTACCAAGGACCTCACACCAGTATGATTCCACCCCCCCAAATATTTCTCTTTTATGTCTTTGGCAATGCCTGTCCTTTGAAGGACCCACAGATGTTTCTGAACTCTTAGCAGGGAATGCTTCCCAACCATGGAGGGCTTTGAAAAAAAAAAAGTTCATTTGTTTTTTAATTCTGTTTCTCTGAGTACAAGGCATACAAATATTTTTACCTCCTGATGTCTTAAGTATCACCTTCTTGTCATGTCCACCTTCAGGAACCTGGTTGATAAGGTTCTCTGCATCTAGTTGAACAATTAATTGAGAAATTTAGCCTTCCCTTTAATTTCTTTAAAGAACTAGAGTATGCTAAAATAAAACTTGTACATAAAATTAGAGCAAACCAGCTGTGTTTACAATATATACAAAATACGGAACTTGTTTGCTTTTTCATTTACAAGACAATATTACTACTTCTAACTCTTTAGTCACTTAGAGTAGTTTGATTTTTCTCATGTTTCTTTCTTTAGTTTACGCAACTTGCAGAGGCAACTTTTTCACTTGCCCAAGTGGCCGTTGTATTCATCAAAGCTGGATATGTGATGGAGATGATGATTGTGAAGATAATGAAGACGAAAGAGGATGCGGTATATACTAATGCTAACTTGCAATGATGGCCTTTTCCAAGGAAGACCTCACTAAACTACTACTGTGACATTGTGACCAATCAAGATGTTCTGAATCCATTCTAATTCTGTGAAAACCTTAGAATTTCATCTTTACCTGTTTCTTTTTTTTTACTTATGCAATATTTTTTATTGGGGGGTGTGTGAGAGTTATTGCTGTGATACTGAGTGTGACGCAAACTAAGACTAGCATATACCAACATCTTTTTTTTCTTTTTATTTTACATCTTCTCTTCTCTTACATCTTTTGTGTTTTGTTTTTTTTTTCCTGTGGAAGTTTTTAAGGTTGTCTATTAAATGACATGAAGCTCCTAATAACCAAAATCAATTGGTTGAAAATGAAAATAACTGAGTTCCTGCCAAGATTTGTCATGCGAGAAACTGAAATTTTAGTGAATGAAAATGTGGGCTTTTTCCTCTTTCATTGACCTTCTCTGTGAGGACCATTATTCTCTTTATGCAGACAGCCTTTGCATGTTTTGAAACCACAAAACTATAATTCCATTTCTGGTGCACTACTTGGTCTAAAGCTAAATGGTTTTACTGTTTCTAACAACACAGAAAAGGAAAAAGGATTTATGTTTCTGCACAAGTATTGTTTGCATTTTACTTTGAAGGTAAAGGAAAGCATAAAAAGGAAGTATAGATGATGTTTCTTTTATAGACTTTCCCAGCTGTGTGCAAGAACCAGAAACTGAATAATGAAGGATAGAGATGCTTTGGGAAGCATCGGTTAGGGAAGAAATTCTAAGTACTATTTGAAACATGCTTCTCAACTGTTGTTGTTTTTCTTTTCCACAGAAAGTGGTCGCCATGAATGCTACCCGGGAGAATGGGCCTGCCCTGGGTCAGGGCATTGCATTCCAATTGGAAAAGTGTGCGATGGGGCTGCAGACTGCCCTGCTGGAGAAGATGAAACCAATATCACTGCAGGCAGACATTGCAGTATGTATTAGAATCGAAAACATACACAGAATAGCAGAAACATCAGCATTGATGTGATTTTACATTCACCTTCTGTCTCCTAAACAACACTGAAATTTTGGAAGCTCACCATTTTTGTTGACACTGTTTTGACTAGATGGTCTGAAACAGACACATATGATGTGAACAGACCATTCCTTTTGTAAACCTGTACATGAAGTTTCACAAATAAGGATTTTAACACGCTCTCCATATCCTAAAATGAGCTCAAGAAGGCAGGGGGAGGTGTGCTATATGCCCTTTTTGTTTAAATGTCTGTGTTTTCCCCTTTGTATAAGAAGAAATGTTGTGTACTGATCACAGCACAGGACTGAGTTAGCAATTTAGCCAACTCTCAGGATACACTTAGATTAGAGTTTTCAACAATATCTTTTAATTTGGGATATCTGGTTCTCCAGTTAGTGCTATATTGGATTTTCTTTGTTGGAGACAATGAACGTGCATATTTCCTGTTAATTTCACTCTTATGAATGTTGATTCCATCTGAGAATCAGGACCAAGGTATTTTACATTTTTAATTTCTAGGGAGAGGAAAATTTCTATTAATAAAATCATGCTTTTTTGAACAGGAGGGCAGAAAAAATAATAGGAAATAGAACCTTATTGTAAAAAAGTGTCTCTTGCTTTGCTGAGCAGTTTCATAGGAACATCAGATGTGGGCTGCAAAGCAAGGACTTTAACAGAAGAAATTGAGGAAAAAGAAGATGATTAAAGGATTGGAGCATCTCCCTTATGAAGAAAGGCTGAGAGAGCTGGGACTCTTTAGTCTGGAGAAGAGAA
>JAOQGH010000077.1:21549737-21643023 GCA_025769975.1 Gallinago jamesoni | reverse complement strand
CAATCCTGCTTCAGCAGGGGAGTTGGACTAGATGATCTCTATGGTCCCTTCCAACTCTAAAAATTCAGTGAAATTCAATGAAGATGAAAAAGAGGGAGGTGGAAGTCAGCAAGTCCTTTAAAATGTGATTTGACCACCTATCACTGCATAGTTTGTTAGGTAGTAGTACAAGGAAAGGGAGAAATGGTGAAGGAAAAATGAAGAAAAAGAGAAGAAAAGGATGGAGTTTCTCCATGGTCACAACTCAGCCAATATATTCTAATTTATTAGAGTAATATACATATTCTTCTTAATCTAATCTAGTACATTTTTATTCTGCATGAAAGAGTAAATTATGAGGTTATGTGCCGGTAGATGGAGCTTGAGGATATGTTGTTCACAAGTACGTCTTGTGGAACCAGACAAAGGTATGGTGTGTTGCAGATGGCTTCCTCTGATGGCTTTTTACATGACACTTATCCGTGGTGGTTCATAGAAGATTGATGTTTATCCTTTAACTCTGTTCTGAAGATCTATTATAAACAGTAACTTATCTTCTATCTTCCATTTCCTTGCCTGCATGTTTGTAAGCATGTGTGATTTTGTGGAACTTTAGATGTAATTTTTGTGCAGATTTGTTTTAAGAAGCAGTTCTTGAAATTGTAGACTCATCATAGAAAAGACTATAGCTTTGTAAGTGTTTGTAAGGCAAAAAGCTGTTCTACTGGCAATATGTGTAATTGTATTTCTGAACTATTTTATTTCCTTTTTAGACATATCACAATGTGCTGCTCTGAGTTGCCAGTATCGCTGTCATTCTTCTCCATCAGGAGGGATGTGTTATTGCCCCTCAGGATATACAATAAGTAGCAATGACAGTCGTACTTGTATTGGTAAGTGAAGTACAGGGGTTGCAGATACCTAGTATCTTCTCACAGATCATTGGGAAAGTTAGGATTCCAGGAAGGTGAGCAAGTTCCAAATGCGTGGATGAACAAGCAAATAGAAAATCTCAAGAGTCAACAAAAGCATAGAAATCTAAGTAGTACAATGGCAGCATATTGTACAAGAGGTCATAAATATAAAGATCTCTTTCAATAAGACTGTTAATAACATAGTGAAAGCATGACTATATTCAAAAAGATTTACTCTTGGATGGCTGTTTTATTATCAAAATATTTTACAGGTGTTTTAGTGGTTAGATGGAGAGAGTTTGTTTCTACTCCAGGGATCTCTGGTGGTGTATGCCTGGAAAAACAGTTAATGATACTGAATTTTTTGTACTTTTTGGAAGTGACTGTATATGAAGACAGTAGAACACAGTAATTTAAAATGAAAAGGTGCTGTGTATTTGCACTATGAAATGGCTGTACCTCCTATGACATTTCAGTATATACATTATTTACATGAAAACGAAGAATATTTGCAAGAGTGTAAAAGTAAGTGAGGTATTTTGGTGTTGCGTTTCTATTCTGTAGCTGCTGTAACTTGGTAGCACAAACCCCTGGTAATACAAATGATTTATCTTAGTCACTGGAAATAGAGCAACTTCAGAATCATGAAATTTAGCACTGCCTAATAAAAGAAACCGGGTAAATATCTGTTACGGATTTTCAACCCAAGCTATGGCATTAGTGCTATTAAAAGTATGCCAGGTGCTCAGTCTGTAATGATATTTCTGTATTTTCAAGAATGCTGGGTGGCCTAGGGCTGTTTGAGCTGCAATGACAGCATGGTCACTCTTAATAAAGAGGAGGAATCAATGCACTGACTCTAGGCACAAGATTTTATACTTTCACTGTTATATGGGAAATACATGAAGGACACATTTGCAAACATGGTACAGTCCCAGTGAGTGTTCTGTTGTTCTTTGACTGCCCTGTAATCCTAGCTATGTGGTTCAGGCTTGTAAATCTGAGTCAATGTATTTTGGTTTGCCAAAATCTAGGCATATATTTATAGTGGGAGCAAGACTTGTCATGGGGGAATGACTCACATTCAGTACTGTGTCATTCCAGATCTTAGTTTAAATAAATGTTGTTGGTTTAAGGACAGAAGAATGAAACTATAGTGTTAGCAAAGTGAATCTGTTGCAGGAAGATTTCTACACAGACATATTCTGTATAGTGGAAAGTAGAGAATGACAACCCTTCCAATGATTTTTCCTCTTCTTCTGACGTGGATTTTTGCAGGGGGAGGGGGAGCAGTGGCACGGGTAGGTCCTGGTCAGCAAACATTGGTTGTTTTTGTAATCCAGAAATAGAAAATTGAAACTCTTGTGCAAAAACATATAAGACTTCTTTTCCCATGCCATACTTGCAAACAGATACAAAGCAGGCAGAGAAGGCGAACTTGCAACTTCCCAAATATAATGACATCCATTTTATACACAGCTTATAAATATGCCTTGTTCCCTTGACAGATTTTGATGACTGCAAAATGTGGGGTGTCTGTGACCAGCTGTGTGAAGATCGTGTGGGACACCATCAGTGCCACTGTGTGGAAGGTTATTTCCTAGAGCATCATCGGCATTGCCGGGCCAACACTTCAGGTTAGTGTCCAGCAGTGCAAGTCTCTTGCTGTCATTGGACTAATAGGTAGAGCTAGATAAAATGGGACAGTTTGCATGGGCTGTGCCATACAATTGTGTTTGATTTTAACTTAACTCTGGCCTTAGGGACTTGAGGTCAGGACAGCATCCAGAACATCCGCAAATATCAAGAGACTGCATCTGAGGCTGGTGAAGCTGACTGCCTCATCAGGCCTGCTTCTCCTTAAAACAATGTCTTTTGGGCTCTAGCGCTTTCTCAGCATTCCTGACTTCCGCAGAGCTGGGAGGTCGTTGCCAGAGGCCTCCTTAATAGACCAAATCATGATCCTGTGGGAGGCAGTGTCCTGACCTGCTTTCTGTGGAACTTGGTGGGAAACCTCAGAAATAAACCTCACTTTTTCTAGAAGGACTGTGCCATGCAAGAAGATGATTTTGTTGAATGGTGAGCTCAGTTGCCTGGGAGAGAAACCACGCTCTTGGCTTCTAGTATTCCGGAGTCTGAACTCTGCAAGAATGCTTGCCCCACACAGAGTGTGGTTCCCCAGGAACAGTAGGCAGCTGCTCCTGGTTGTTCACATCCTGCTCTATTCTGAAAGCAGGCCCTGGGAAGCCCTTCTTTGTGGAGATGTAATAGCCTAACAGGCTTTTGTGTGAGGCAGGTGCTCCTGCCTGCAGGAACTCAGTGGGAATCGGAGTCCCTGCTTGGCATAGCTGATTAGCAGTCTTGCTTCTTAGAAAAGCATGAACTGCCCAGTTCCCTCCCCCCTTCCTTCTTTCTTCAGCCATGCCTGCAGAGCAGTCATCATCTTGCAGTTTTCTATGTCCTCAAAAAATAGGGAATTCTTTGAGCTAATGACATATGCTTGACTGTATGAAGGCATGCATATGCCAGCACTGGGAAAAATTGTTCTGCTTCCAGAAAAATTCTGTATCTTTTACAAGTAGTTTTCCATTCAAATTAATGTGAGTTTTGGGCCAGTGGATTGTTTGTAAAGTGTTGATTCTCTATCTTATTAATGGGGAAATGTTATACCTACTTTAAATCAGTTTCCCTGGATTAATTTTTGCTTTAATTGGGGAGGGTGTAGGGTGAATAGGTTTTGGACTTCAATATGTTCTTGTCAGACATACATCAAGCCTTTCAACAGGCGTCTACTTCAAAAGTGAGCTTTCCTTCACTTGCTGGAATTTCTCTTCTATTGTAAGATACAGCAAAGATTTTCTGATGAGATGAGAGAATGAAGAAGGTGGATAGGATAGACCAGTACATAAAAATATAAGAAAAATGGCCTGCCTGCTAGAATCAAGGAATATCTGGATCTCATGTACCAGAAAAATCTCAAGAAACTTTATACTTCTATTAAGGGAGTGAAAGCAAGGAAATTGAAGAGTAGAAATAGTCTTTTGGAGTTTAGATGCACAAGGGTTTTGTAAGTTTTACCTGGTAGGGCTTTAAATACATATTCCTGCCTGTTTTGCTCCAAGTCTAGAAACCAAAGGCAATTTAAAACAAATTAGTACTCACATAGAAACATTTATACAGATAGTAGACTGACCTCTATTTAAACCTTGATGTCCAGTGTGTGTGAACCAGTATGTATATATTTCAATGCCCCTTTGCAAAATAGCTTGCCTTCAGAGTAGTCATATATTTGTTGCCCCTGCTTTCAGCTGGTGTTCCATCAATTATTTTTTCCAACGGCCGTGATTTACTGATTGGAGATCTTCATGGAAGAAGTTTTCGTACTTTGGTGCAGTCACAGAATCGTGGGGTTGCAGTTGGAGTGGACTTTCACTTTTACCTGCACAGAATCTTTTGGACTGATACAGTGCAAGATAAGGTGGGTAGAAATTTCAAGAAGAATATATTTTTGTGTATGTGGAAGTAGAGAACTGCATGAGGGAGAATGTGTTGATAGGCCTTCATTTTTGAGAGCAGAAGCTGGCTGTATTTTTGTTTTCTAACAAAAAAGCTCCTTGAAATGTTTTATGTTGATGACTGCGTTTTTCAAGCTATACTATTACATGTGACATATTAAACAAAGAATCCTATTATATGGGAATGTCTTGAGCAGCTTTTAATTTTACTCGAGATGGAGTCCAAAAAACTAATTAAGAGAAATAGTAGACATTCTTTCAAAACTGAACAAATTTTTCTTGGTAATTTTTTGAAACATGATCATTTAAAATGTAAAAGCTGTGTGGCTTCCAAGATGATAAAAATCAGATTTCTTCATATACTTCAAATGGCACTGTAATTGAGCTTAGATAACAAATATTGACAGTATTTTGTATAATGAGCCAATATTTTGTTACTTTTTTTTTGAAGAGGAAATATTTTAGCTTCAAGATACAGTAAACCAGAGTAATTTTAAAAAACAGTGTAGGGACCCTTGTGAAAGTTGGACTTCACCCTTGTTCTTTTTCTCTGTGCGTAACTCACTGAGAAGTCCTAGGTCAAATGCTGAAGCTCAACAATCTTCATCCCGATGTTGATTGTCATGCAGAGTGAAGGAGAACCCATGGCCTGTCTCCTGACACCACGTGTGGATCAATTTGGTGTCACCATTGTTATTCTGAATCTACACATAAGCTGTAACCTATAGTTTTTACTGCAGTGCCACCTTGGTTCTGTTGGAAAGCACACTGCATGCATGTCAAGTAGGACAGGATTTGCATGCACAGTTTTTGACTTGATCACAATTCTGGCATTTTTATTTTCACTGCAGTGGGTTCCCATTCCTGCAATTGCATTGACAATGGCTGAATTAAGTCAGGGTCAAATCTGAACTTTCATGAGACAGGTGATTTATGCTATCCCTGTAAAAGGTACAAACAAAAGATAATATGTGTTTTTTCACTGCACACCCCAGATGGCCTGGACTGCCTTTTTATCTGCCCCAATATACTTAAATCCTAATTAATTAATTAGGATTAATTAATCCAATTGATTCCTACTTAGAACACCCAGATGAAAACAATGGCATTAATAATTTTCTTATATGATGCATATTTCTACCTGATGTCTTAAAATAAATATATTAGGGGATTTGTTTTTGTTATTGTTTTACGGGGTTTTTTAAGGTTAAGATGTAAACTAAAGCAAAAAAATGTGGCTTGTGTTCTGTGTCATCTTTATCTCATTTAGCGTACTGTCTGATATCCTAATGCCCATAAGCTCTTCCATCAACAAGGTATCCAAAGAACAGAATAGACAGTCAAATGGTTTGCTTGATTATTGTTACCTGCAACTGAAGAATATTTAAAATGATACAACTATTTCAGCTCTTTTTTTTTTTTTTTTGCGTATATTTACTGGTGGTAGTCTGCATTTTCATTAAAATAGATTCCAAACCTCATGCTGTTGTTTCAAAAAAGGGATAATGATTCCCAGCTTTTCATAGTATCCAGTGTTATAATCACATGATTACTGCATATATGAAATTATTGTGTTTATGCTGTTTGCTTCATGTAGCTCTGAGCTTGCTTGTAAGATAACAGCACTGTTTCTTCTTGAATATGATGCTGTTAAAATTAGCCTTAAATGAAGGAGACCAGGAGCAAAGCTGAGCCTTCTTGTTTCCCTTTCTTTCTCCACTTTGCAATTTCACCTTAGTGGTTAGTGAAGTAAGAGCTCCCCCTCTTGTTTCTGGTCACTGATGAGAGCTTTGCTACAGCAAATTCGTTTTCAATTAATGAAAATGCTGGGTTTTACTAGATGACAGGAAAGTAAGATGCACTTTCCTCATCTGTTTTTCTTTTTCTAAACCAGCAATTTGTCATGTTTGCTAAAGCATAAGGCTGTTTTAGTCTGTTACCTTGTGTATTTTGCAGAAATGCTAGCTGAAGGCAAGCCTCCTGTAGTTTCTGCATTGCTTTCCAAATTTTGGCAACGCCCCTAAGTTAAGGAATACAACTTGGCTGTATCTAGTGGCCAGTTGTGGATCTGTGCCCAAAGTGATGATAAAGGACAAGTGCCATGTGTCTTGTGATTAGCAAAAAATCATGTGGGCATTGACAATATTTGTATTGTTTTCAGGTATTTTCTATTAGTATTGATGGCTCTGATTTCCAAGAAGTTTTAAATGTCTCAGTTGACACACCTGAAAATCTAGCAGTGGATTGGGTTAACAATAAACTGTATGTGGTTGAGACCAGTGTGAACAGAATAGATATGGTTAACTTGGATGGAACAAACCGTGTGACTCTTATTGCGGAAAATCTTGGAAATCCTAGAGGAATAGCACTTGATCCGACTGTTGGGTAAGTGATACTTGTCAGGTATTGGTATAAGATGCCAGAAATTCCTTTATTCCCATGCAAACAGAGGAGAACTAAGAAATAGCAAGGGTGGTCACTTTAGAATCAGTTATAAGATGTTTTAAACATTTACATTCTGTCCTAATCTATTCTATGCCTTAAGTTGTTATGGGAGGGCTGTGCACTGCTTTTATTCCCAATGTGCATAATCTGTTTTTTTGCTAGAGTTGCATGTGCATGAGCAGCTCTGAAAACATGGGAACTGTGGGATTGGTCTGCAGAAGAATAAAAGTTACTGTGAAAGATTTCTGTTGGGATACCACCCACAGACCTCCTACTATCTGAAATAAAGTGGTGGAGCAAAGCCAGGGAAGTTAGTGTCCCCCAACCCAACAGGCTTCAAAAATGTGAGCCGTGAAAACTTGGTTCCTCAGAGAATGGGAAGAGGAATTTCATGAAACTTGTAGTGATGGATGCTGCTTTCATGGTGCACCTCTTTGTCACTGGTTTATTTCTGGCAGTATGCTTGAGTCTGTATTTTAATTAGGAAACTCAGTATTTCTGAGGTCTTTTGGGTAAAAGCATGCTTCTAGATTCATTCTATAAAATAAATGCAGGAGGTATGAAGTGTGTTGTCGTAGTACTGGCTGAGAATCAAGCTCAGTCCATAAAGGGTGCTGGCTTTAAATTACATGTAAAAAAAATTTCTTTGGTAAAATCTCAAGGAAACATGGGACTCTTTTGTTTTTTTTCCTTTGTAGTTATTTGTTTTTCTCAGACTGGGATAGTCTGTCTGGTGATCCTAAAGTGGAAAGGGCCTTCATGGATGGCACAAACCGTCAGGATTTGATAAAAACAAAATTAGGCTGGCCTGCTGGAATAACTCTGGATATTGTATCAAAGAGACTTTACTGGGTTGACAGCCGCTTTGATTACATTGAGACCGTAACTTATGATGGGCTTCAAAGGTAGGAGAAATATTATTCCTTGGTGGTTACAGATACACTAATTATTTTGTATCTAGTTCAAAGAAAGATTTGTCTAACAAAATGAGATACACAGAGGATGAAGATTACAACATAATGAATGTGATGCATCTTGATATATCTGTTGTGATGCTACTTCTAGATAATCTTTAATTCCTCCATTATTCTTTGTCCTTTTTTTGCCTTGAATACCTATTGCACTTCTTTTATAATGTACTTTTTTATAGTCCACCACTACAGCACACATCTTTATAGCATTTACTTTTTATTATTTTTGAATTATATACGTTGTCTTCCATCATCATTTCTTTGCATCTTTTTCATGAATGAATCTATCTGAAATATTCTACTCCAAAGCACCACTTTGCGTAATGGATATGAAGTGCTCTTCTTACATTTTTGCTGTCAGAAATTAAGTCATCACTCACCCTATTGTGATGCTGCAGAAACTATATCACAGCATGCAAGAAAGGAGTCCTTGAGTTTATCTCTGCAACTGTGATTAGTCTCTGTAAAAAAAAAATAAATTGTACCCTTTAGCGTACCTCCTACATAGTCACTTGAAAAACAGTCCTCAGCTCATTTGACAGACTTACTGTTCTGTGTATTTTTTCACTTACAGAATCATAGTAGTAATGCTGGTATCTTTGCTCCTTTATCAGAATGTAGTAAGACAAGAATGTGTTTTGGGTTTTGGAGACTCGCAGCAACTCCAAAACTCTTGTTGATGTTGTGCAAGAGGTAATGGCATAGTCTGTAAAGGATGTTAAAATACAGTTTATTGTCCACTTGTTTCACACCTTGCATGCCTACAGTATGAATCTAAATTACCTGGGAAACTGTTAGAATAGAGCTGCGGAATGAATCTGATTTTGTAGACCTTCCTTCATAACTTCATGAAAATAATATTGTAGTGTTATTGTTATGTACTGTGTGAGGACTTCCATGTCTCTCTTTATCTCCTAATATTTATCCAGAAAAATATTATCATGATATCTTGCATAAAATAGATGTAATTGAGTGATTAGTTCAAGTCAAAGAAATTTGTGGGTTTTTTTTGTTTGTTTGTTTGTGGGGTTTGGTTTTTTCCCTTACTTAAAAAATCCTTACATAGGATTTCAGTTTTGGCCAGTGGCTGTATCCTTTTCTCTGTTATCTTCTAAATAATATTTTGTAAATCGTTTTAAAACTATCTTTGTAACAGGAGAACAATAGCTCATGGAGGCTCACTGATTCCTCATCCATATGGAATCACTTTATTTGAACACAATGTTTATTTTACTGATTGGACCAAAATGGCAGTGGTGAAAGCTAACAAATTTTCAGAATCTAACCCTCAAGTGATCTACCAGTCTTCACTGAGACCTTACGGAGTGACAGTTTACCATGCTGCCAGGCAGCCATTTGGTAAGACAGTAAGTAGATTATTAAGGGAGGTTTGGAACTATTTTACCAAAAGTTGGTAAAAATTTCATAAATACACTGTTAGTTTGCTGTAAAAAACTAATATTTGTGATACATACACTTCTGTTGTAAACCTGGACTGTTTTTTATCACACAGTGGTATCATCCAGCTCCTGTAGGTAGTGAACTGTCAAACGCAACATTTAAGAGTTGAGGGGTTTATCAAATGTGTTGGTATTTCAAAGAGTCAAACTTGTGCCTATGAGCAGTATTGGTGTTTGGGATTTTTTTTCCTCAACACTGCAATGAGGGTACAGTTGGAAAAGGCTATCAGTGGGAATGAATTCTGTGAGATATAATTCTGGAGTAGATCTATATGCAGAAAACTATAGCCTAGATTATGACCTCAACACTGTGCACTGAGTATCTCTGTACAGCGTATCTTAAATGCCAGTTAGCTCTGATGTGATTTCCATGCATTCCAGGGCCTATGTTTTCCATATGATGTAATTCCCAGAGTCTCCAAATGATTTTTCAGATTTTTATTCCAACATCCACAATATATTAAGGTAATGAAGCTATTAGGTTAATAGATGAAATTATAATCCTATCTATATTATATTCCAGTAAGAAATCCTTGTGGAAGTAATAATGGGGGATGTGAACAGATCTGTGTTCTCAGCCACAAAACAGATAATGATGGACTAGGTTATCGCTGTAGATGTATACTGGGCTTTGATCTGCATGTAGATGGACGACACTGTGTTGGTAAGAAAATGCCTTATTGTTGGAAATGGTACTATTCCATTAGCTTTAGACTTATTTCTAGGGCTTCCTTCCTCTCTTCAGTAGCTTTGTTGGTTCAGTATCCTGAGAACTTCATGTTTCTCTATCACTCTTGTTGACAGCTTTAAATGTAATCATTTCTGCTGATGTTCATTTCGAGCCACAACAATTTAGACTTACCACATTTTATAAATATTTTAATAGAGTTAGATATGGAATATGTGTAGACAGCTCTTAATCCCAAAATTAAGCATAAATGCTTTCTAATATGCAGATTTTGCATTATTTTGAACACATAAGCCTGCTTTCCTGTACAGTAATGTGTGGATTATCATAGAATCATAGAATACCAGGTTGGAAGGGATGCCAAGGATCATCTGGTCCAACCTTTAAGGTTGGTCTTCTCCCTTTGAACACACATAGCAAGAATAAGAGATTCAGTTTTGGAGCTGTTAGCTTCCATCAGCAATTTGCTGCTTCCTGTTTGAGTGCAGAATTGTCACTGATGGGAGTTTTACCATGTGTATCTACCATGTGTATTTACCATGTGTATCATGTATTTTACCATGTGTATTTACCAATATGGCAAATTAAGCCAGATATGCTTGCTATAGTTTCACTGTTTGGCAATGCACTTATCTGGCTACCTCAGATATAATCTGGTTATATGGTTGCTCCCCAAAGCCTGTGAATTATTTTTTTTTATAGGTGATTGTGAAATGGGGAGCACAAAAGGTGATTTCTGCTTCCATAGGGATATTTTCTGAAAAGATGTATTAGGACCACAATAACAATGTAAGAGAAATACCTGACCACATCACCTAGTATTCTGGGTTAGGTTTTGTTTTACTTCTTAAGTTTTTAGGTCTGTATGTATTTAAATTCCTATTTTCTTATTCTTCCTTTTTCTATTGCCAGCCTATTAGTGTTGCCAAAGGAAAATAAAGCTTTATGGTTAATTAATACTCAATTGTCTCACCTTGTGAATAAGTAAAGACTGTGTCTGATCTTTTCTTTTGCAGCTGTGCAGCAGTTCCTGCTGTTTTCATCCCAGCTGGCAGTGAGGGGGATCCCATTCAATCTCTCCACCCAGGAAGACGTGATCATACCTGTAACAGGGAGCCCTTCGTACTTTGTTGGAATTGACTTCTCTGCTCAGGATGACACTATTTTTTTCTCAGACACAAGTAAAGACATGATCTATAAACAGAAAACTGATGGTTCAGGTGAGAATCATTCTTAGGAGTTGTACAGTAATTGTGATAAGGAGAGTAGAATATATATTTCTAAAAAGAAACAGAAAAAGTGACATTGTGAGATACAGAGATAAATCTGTGTCACCCCAGTAATCTGGAAAATGTTTGTCAAAAATGTTTTTTCAACTTACATTAAGCTAGTTGAAGTTTCCTTATCTTTGACAAACTAGCTGAATGTGTTTGGGAATGAACAATTTGTAGTAATTCTCACAACTAATATTTTTCATCGCAAGTGTTTATGCAGACTAGTATGTCTTTCAGTAGTATGAAACTGAGTTTTCTCTTTTTAATTTCCCTATCTGAGAGCAGGATGTGTATTATGATACTGTAATACAAAAAAGAAAGAACATTATGGTTGTGAGATCTTTAAGAGTGTTATTTGTGGTAGCATAAAGAGTATTTCTCTCCAATTTATATTAATGATCAAATATATATAAAGTCAGTATATAGTCTTCTGAGCTTGCTTGCTGCCTTGGGTGGCAGTAACAGTAGACTGCAGCTGACTATTACCATGCAAAGAGTAAGCAAGGTCTGGCTGTTAAGCAAGATGTTCTTATTGCCCTGACCTTACTGATCTTCATTCATAAAACTCCTCTCAGTGTAAACTTAGTGACAGATTTTTCTCTTGTTTTTATTTCTCCTCTTTTGGGTTTGTGCTCCTGAACGTGTACCTCCTTTGCCTGGAGCAAGGGGCACCTCCTCTTCCCTTGGTTATTGGTTTTTATATATATGTAAAGTAGCACAGAGGCAGCATTTTTACCAAGTGAAATTTTACTATTTACACAATAGTGCATTCATGTTATTTTCTCTGTTCTGAAACATTTGCAATTATTATGTGTTTTAAAAATTCTAGGAAGAGAAATCCTGACAGCTAATAGAGTGGAAAGTGTAGAAGATTTGGCCTTTGACTGGATCTCAAAGAATCTGTACTGGACAGACCCTCGATACAGGAGCATTAGTGTGATGAGACTGGCAGATAAATCTAGGAGAGCAATTGTTCAGAATTTAAATAATCCTCGATCAATAGTGGTTCATCCTGTGATCGGGTAAGTTCAGCTTTGATTCTCACTTGAAACTATGCAAACAAATTTATGGTCTAAGCAGAATCGGTGAGGTTAGATTTACATCTCATTCTGGATTTCTGTATGGATTTGTGTTCTTTCCAAAATATCATCTATTTTCAGTTTTCTGGTCTTTATCTTGTTTGCTTTATTCCGGCCTAGGATTCAGCACCCAGAAAGGCCAAGTGATACAGATTCCACATGAAAGAAGCACTCAAAAGAATTCTTTTTAAAAGCGTCAGTGTTTTTTCTTTTACTCCGGTGTGTTGATACACAAGCAAAAGAACTTTGTTTCTTTGTATCATTCAGATTAGAAAGCTGTTTCTTGTAGCTGAAAGAAAAATAATTACAAAACTTTATAATACACTTTCGGTTCCCAGAATGCTGACCTTGGTTCCTTTATTTTTTCTATCTGAATTTATTTATTTGAAACATATTAGATACTACAGGCTGTATTTGATACAGACCTTACAATATGTGATTCTTTGTACATAAAATGAAGCCCTGCTTTTTTTTGATAGAAATGGTTAACTTCAAATTCAATACTCTGGGTTGTTTGGCCATGCCAAAACAGTGTTTCTTTCACAGCATAGTTCAGGTTCCTACCACCATACCTACTGAATTTCTTATTTCTTGGATATTGAATTTTCATGTTTAGTAACCAAATACACTATTTTGGAAGTAATGTTATAAGAATAGTGTTGAATTTGGATCCTTGAGTATCCTGACCTTTTCTGTTCACTGCTTTGTAAAGTTATTTAACGCTAGCGTCAACTCTTTGACTATAGGCATAAGACAAAAGGAATAGGAGAAAATTCTTTGTAATATTCATGCTTACTCGTATTACCTGGAAGATGCATTTTTGCTTGATTTTTAATCCCTGTAAGTAGTTAAATGAAATCCTTAACAATTTTAACAAAGTTACAGATATTTTATGTCTAAAGGGAAAAACCACTTCTGAAGATTGTAGAAGTTGTACAAAGGATAAATATTAATTGTTGATACTACTACCAATTGAGGAGAGGGTCAACATAAAATTGTATTTATTTTTTTTAAGGTATGTGAAGAGCTGGTAAAAGAAGAATGTTAATGCTGCTCAAATGTTTGCTCTGTATAGTTACATTATACCATTGGGTTTATGTGTTTTCTGACGTGTCTTTTCAGTTATATATTCTGGACAGATTGGTTCCGTCCTGCAAAAATCATGAGGGCCTGGAGTGATGGATCCCATACCTTGCCAATTGTGAATACAACGCTAGGCTGGCCTAATGGCCTGGCCATTGACTGGAGGTAAGGACAACACAGAAGACAGAGAAGCTTTTTAAGCAAATGTGTTTCTTCCCTTAAACTGTTAGGGATTAATAAAAGAATTGTGTCATATTGCATGCGCTGGCACTTTTCTATTGAAGACCTTATTGTTCAATTTGTTAGAAAGCCTGCAAAATGTAAAATTTTATCAGAATCTCTCCCTACATGCCCTAATATCCTCTTGTCAGGTTTAAGATTATTATTTGAGAAAATGTTAGTGCGTCCTAATGGACATAATGTCATTTGAAGAGCTATGACGTTTTCATTATTTCTAGTTCTCTAAGGCTGTACTGGGTGGATGCTTTTTTTGATAAAATTGAGCACAGCACCTTTGATGGGCTGGACAGGCGGACTCTTGAACGTATCACTCAGATGACTCACCCATTTGGCCTTACTATTTTTGGAGGTAAGTCTGGCATTGAAAAATATTATCAATTATTATCACACACTTTTTTTCATATGATGATCTGTGAGTATGTCAGTGAAAATAACGTGGCCTTTGTAATAATGCTTTTCCTATAAATAGCAGTGTTGAAAGTTTCTACAAAAATGTATCTATTTAGTACTTCTTGCTCAGTTTTAGGGCTGTTTTTATGTATATTTGTGTTCAAATAATTTGAGGCGAATCAGGTAATTATTTTAGTGCAACAAGGCAGACATGCTATACTAACTATAGCTTCCAAGGTGGGTGGGCTACTTATGCTGGACAGAGAAGGTAAATCATCTCCTTAGAGATGATCAACAATTTCAGGATTTTATTTATTGTATGTAGAGTTTATCAGTGGATTTATGTGGTGTCTGACTAAAGATGCCAGCATCTGATCCCTTTTGATTTTGTGTAAAAATATGTTCAAAAATATTCTAAAATTTTCTGGAAAGTGGTCTTAATAAATGACTTCTAAAATTGCCTTGGAATGTAAAAGGACAGCTGAGTCTGTTATATTTCAATCTAAGTGAAATCTGAGAGGGCTTGTTTTTCTATGTTGTGTATGCCTGTGATTGAAGGACTCGACTAAGTCATTAAAGTCCTTTAGTCCTTTTTTATGAAACAGTTATGAAAAATAATTATTACATTTGTGTGAAAAGCCTTGCATTTTTTCTAATGATGCTTGATCTTTTATATCATATTGCTTTGTAGTTGTTATTTGTTAAATGTCTTTCAAAACAGGTTATGCCTATTTCACCGACTGGAGACTTGGTGGAATAGTTCGAGTGAGGAAGTCTGATGGAGGAGAAATGACTATTATAAGGAGGGGCATTAGTAACATTATGCATGTTAAAGCATATGATGCTCATTCCCAAATAGGTGAGCTCTTTTGTTGTACAAATGAAACACAGGAAATAAGAATCAAAATATCAGGACAGCAGGTTTCCACTCTCAATTTTAGAAATGGCTTTACTGAATCATACCTGACAGGCTAGGAGGCAACACAGGCATTTGCAGTCACACATGTATTATATATTTCACTGTTTTGTGACTGTATGCAGTTTTCGTCCACCACTCCTGTTATTTTACTTAATAACCATGTAAAAGGAAATTTATGATTCCATTGTATTTTGTGTATTTGTATCATCATTTACATCCTTACATTTATCTTTTTCCAGTAGATGTTTTAGCTAAACTGAACTATTTATTTGGAGGAATTGGGTAAACATTGATTAATGAGACTACTATTGCTAAAATAATCACTGGGCATAAGTCTTTACTTTTTTCTTCTTTTCACTGCTGAATTCTATGTGATTCTATGATCTAAAAGAAGGATTTGGTATTGTAGTTAATTTAGTAAAACATCCAATGCACTTATCAAATGTATGATCAAACTGTGTGCTAAGGCTCACCATCTATTTGGTGTTCAAAGATTGAATCAGGTCTCCCAACCTTGCTCAGACAAAGGTCCGCATTTGTGATAATATACTTGTTTCCAGGCAGTTGCTGAAAATTGGTAGTAAATTAGATGAAATTTAGTAGTTTGTTCTTGGCTTCCTTAAACATTTGTCTCAAAGAGTATATGGAATGTGAACTTGACCCTGTTTTGTGGTGTATGCAAAACCAGGATTTGCTACAGCATTTTTTTTTAACATTCTTTTACAGTTGCTGTGCAATTTTAATAGTTCCCAAGCCATTATCAGTAGTTTATACATTGATCTCTCTATCACTTTTTAAGGCTCTAACTACTGTAACAGAGGAACAAATCCCAATGGAGACTGCAGCCATTTCTGCTTCCCAGTACCAAATTTTCAAAGAGTGTGTGGTTGTCCTTATGGCATGAAGCTGGCTGCAAATCAGCTGACATGTGTTGAAGATCCTTCCAATGAGCCACCCACTTTGCAGTGTGGCTCCTACTCTTTTTCCTGTGGTAATGGAAGATGTGTTCCTCAATACTATCAGTGTGATGGTGTTGATGATTGCCATGACAACAGTGATGAACAAAACTGTGGTTCTTTAAGTAAGTAATCCCTGTTACTTAGTGTTTGTTGTTTGCTGTTTGGAAAGTTTGATGGGCCAGCCTGATTTTGGTGGAATAAACCCCAACTTTTTAGCATTGCATCTGTGGGTAAATCCTGAAATCTACCTGGGAGATTAGCTACTTTGGAAATATGGGATTCAACATTGGGCACCTAGAGAATGCATGAAAATATTCATATCTCACTGGTTCTCAAAATTTGATTTCCAGAGTAACAAAAATTAATTTTTTAAAGAAAAAAAATGCCTTACTTATTTTTTTGGAAATTTTGAAAGATATTGGAATATTGTTTGTCTTATTTTGATGAATGGGGACAGACAAACCATCTTAATAATGATGAAGACATTTAGAAAGTAGCACCATAAGAAAAAAATAACAACCATATGCATTGTCTAACCTTCCCCTAAGGTTAGAGCAGCACCTTTTATTTTATTTAACATCTGAATAGAATTTTTTTTTGCTTTTGTTACATTTGTGCACTTCTGAACTGTTAGTTACATCTGGATTTTTACAGTGAAGTGGATTAAAAGCAGATTGGTTCATTTCCTGGTTTTAATTTAAACTGTTCTACACAAAATATTTTGTTGATCAAATAAATTGAGAGACTAGTGGGATAATTATAGTTGAAGAGTTCTTGGCTTTTATGATGTATTTCGTGCTTCTTTCTTCAGATATAATTCTTTCTTTTAAATCACAAACAAGAAAAAAGGACTTATTAATAAAATGTGCTCCTTAATCCGGAGGCCTAGCTAATATGACTCAGTTAAAAACTCTGTTTCTTGTTATTGAGCTTTTTTAGAATAACTAGAACGTCTGTTGGGGAAAAGGAAAGCATAAAGCAAATGGCTACTTGAAGAAGTTATTTTTCTTGTTCTTTAGATTGTATTGAAGTGCTTAACAATTTAGTTTTGTATTGATTCATGCAGTTTTAAAAAGCTTGTAAGTATCCTGTTCAGTTCTGCAGCATGTTGGCATGACAGATATTTTTCATCTTAAGTAATGTGCATTTTAGAAGTTGATGCATATTTTAGACGTGTGTAAGTCTACTAAATGTGCTGAATACTCTGGCAGGAAGGCAAATTTTGCAGATCTTTATAAAAATGTCCTCCTGTTTTGTTGTTTATTTAGACAATACTTGTGCTTCATCAGCTTTTACCTGTGCCAGTGGACAGTGTATCCCAGGTCGCTGGCGTTGTGATAAACAAAATGACTGTTTGGATGGCAGTGACGAATTGCATTGTCCTACCGAAGGACCCACTTCATGCCCTGTAACCCTGTTCACCTGTGATAATAGAAGATGTATTCCTAGGATCTGGTTATGTGATACTGATAATGACTGTGGTGATGGGTCAGATGAAAAAAACTGCAGTGAGTATCACAACTGTCTGTTGTTTTTTAAGCAACATGTCTACATAGATATGTCTGTTGGTGTAAGGACGATAAATGAAATTAGGAAGAAAGAACTAGTATCTAAGTTAGATTAGTATTTTTTCAGTCAGTAAGACATGGAAAAGTCATCTAATTTGAATGACCAGAGCCAAGTAGAATGCAGAAAAAAAATTTAAAAAAAGGGGCAACTGTGATAGTTATAGTCATGGTGCTACATAATATCATCCACTGCAACTTACAGCAAAAAGCAGCTTAGATCTTCTAAGCACTTATTTCATGAGTGGTCTCAGTAATGACTGATGGCATAGTCAGCTAACCTAGTCAGAAAGTTTTTACTGGAAGTAAGACAGTAGTTTTCCATATATTTTCTTTAGCGTTATTTATTGCTGAGTGGAATCTTCACAGTTTATTTTGCATGAGTCCAAGCCTACATGCGAATAAACAATTACCTGATACAAATGTTATTAGTGCTTGTAATTTATATGATTACTAGTTGCTGCATTACATGCTGCAAGTTAGTGATAGTGTCTTTCTGCTGTCTCAGTATTATGCTGATTTCAGAAGAGAGACAAGAAACACATCTGCATTCATTGTTATTCTTAATAGCTTTCACAGGTACTTGTGAACCCAGGCAATTTCAGTGTCCTGACCATCGCTGTATTGACCCATTCTATGTCTGCGATGGAGACAAAGACTGTATAGATGGTGCTGATGAGCATGACTGCAGTAAGTGTAGCTTCCTTTGAATGCCTCTTTATTGTTTCCTCACTCTTGCCCCCTGGGGGGTCTTTGGCGATCTCATATTACCAGCTCCAAGATAGCAGAATGCCTAAGAAACCTATCCATTAAGTTTTCACATCACCCTGTTTGTGGTGCTTGTTTTAGCATTTTTGTAAGCCCTTTGATCTCTGGGCTGGTTGCAGAGGGCTGAAATCTGTTTCCTCTGTTTTCTGTACATTCCAAGGTCACTCCATTTTCTGTGTCCCAAGGAAATCATAGCCTTCAGTGGAACTTGGACTCCTGATACCATATCTGACTCGGGCACCTGTAGAAAAATTGGGTGCAGTCTAGCTCTGTAAAATAAATAAATAACATCAATATTTTTTAATTTTGTAGTATATAACTGCAGTGCCACAGAATTTAAATGTCTAAGTGGAGACCAGTGTATCAGCACTTACTACCAGTGTGATGGTGTGTTTGACTGTAATGATCACTCAGATGAGTCTGATTGCCGTAAGTATATTGACGCTGAAAGAAAGACTTCATCTATTAGATGATGCTTCTGAAAATGTCCTTTATCTGCTTTATAAACTAATTGGCACTACTGTCCTTAAGACCTCAAAATTCTTTTTAGGGAAATTTTTCTATATATCTTTTGTTCTGGGCAGAAATTTCAAACACAGTAGGTTCCATCTCAAGAGTAGATTTTTCTGGCAAAGAGTAGACTTTGCAGTCCTTTTGGCACTAACATTTTGTTTTACTTGGCACCTCAGTTTCAGGGTTTAAAAGTAAAATGAAGAAGTTTAATCATCTAGAAAACTGAAAACCCTGTATCCCTGAGAGTTAGACTGAAATTTTCCTTGAGCAATTTTGTACATTTAAGTTAGTTAAAATGTTACAATGCAGAGTTGTGAAGACTGGTTTCAGCAAGTAATTTCATATTGCTTTGTGCATGTACGTAGAAATCAATATACATAAATATCACCATGTGCTTGCACCATGTCACCATATTCAAATAGTTGAATTGCCTTGTTTGCCATATCATAAAGTAGAAGTTAAATTGGCTGGATTTTGAAGCATCATGTATATTGACTGACTGTGATTCTATGCCTGATCTAATAGCAACACAGTTCTTATTGTATTGTAACTACTTATGCAAGAGATGAACTGAACAGAATGATTCTGCTTCTCTGTCTAAAACTGATACAGCTTCTGAACTGTTCAATGTCACTGTTTTAGCTACAAGACCACCAGGGATGTGCCACCAGAATGAATTCCAGTGTCAATCAGATGGCAATTGTATTCCTGCTAACTGGGAGTGTGATGGCCATCTTGACTGTGCAGATGGCTCAGATGAACATCATAGATGTCCTACCAGGACCTGTCCTCCGTCTCTTTTCCGCTGTGATAATGGCAACTGTGTCTATCGAGCATGGATCTGTGATGGTGATAATGACTGCAGGGATATGAGCGATGAGAGAGATTGTCCTACTCAACCCTTCCGGTGCCCCAGCTGGCAGTGGCAATGTCCAGGTCATAGTATCTGTGTGAATCTGAGCAGAGTATGTGATAATACTGCTGATTGTCCCAATGGAGCTGATGAGTCCCCATTGTGCAGTAAGTTACTCCTCAAACATCTACTATAGCCTGCTGTGTTCCACAGCTTTAGAAAGAAATGGAATATTAGCGTGCTGTATTTAGTGCAGCAGCTTTTCTAGCAGAAATTATAAGCATGTTGAAAGTAGACTTCAAATTACTAAGTCAAACTTGCTTGAAGTGAAAGGAGACTGTGTTGATGATTGATGAATTCATTAGCTATATACAATCTTGTGCTCTAAATTCAAATGTGACTTCTACTGAATTCAGTATAGGTTTTTATATAGGAATATGGGAACAAGCTTTGTGTTCTTGAACACATTCACTAAAGCATGGTATGCTTTAAGTTCAGATGAAATGTGATTCAATCCTTAGTATTTTCTTTTAAATTTCTAACTTCAAAAATCATGAAAAGAATCTAAAAGCTCGCGTGTAGCCAGAATTTATGTTGATTATGAATTGATTTGATCTTTTTCTTTCTTTCCTCCTTTCCTTCTCTTTAATCAATGCACATTCTCAGATGAACCCCAGCCAGGTATGATTATAAATGATTTTAAATTACTGTTTATTAATACAATTTTAGGTTTGGAATAGTACAGTTAATTTTTATATATTTATAGCTAGTTTTGAAAAAATTCTTATAAATGCTTAGACAGCCTTGTGTTTACATTCATTTAATGGGATTCAGTAGTACATACTATATTGTTACCTGCCTTTGTGTGCATTGGGTGTGTTACATTTTGCATAGAGCCTCAGTCCAGTCTCCCATTGCATAACTGATGATTGTGAAGTCATGTTTTAGTAGCAATCTTAGACTAGTAATGCAATTGCAAAGTAATAAAGCATAAGAAGCTTTTGTTAACTATTTGCTTATTTCCTTCCCCAACCCCATTTCAGATCAGGAGAGCTGCTCTGACAATAATGCTGGCTGCACCCATGAATGTATTCAAGGACCCTTTGGAGCTCAGTGTACCTGTCCTGTTGGATACCAGCTTGCAAATGACTCAAAGACCTGTGAAGATATTAACGAATGTGACCCTCCAGGCTTTTGTAGTCAGCATTGTTACAATGAGAGAGGATCTTTTAGGTGTTACTGTGATGAAGGATACATTCTAGAAACCAACGGGAGGACTTGTAAAGCAGCAGGTGAGGAATATTGATGTCAACCAAAAGAATGACAAGAGCTTCTGGAAAGTGTCCAGCTTTGCCATTTTCATATTGTTCCCTTAAAAGAGCTGATGCAAACAGGCAAAGTTGTTCATGGCAAATCACCTTGAGTATTAGAACTGCTAGCTGAGGGGTTAATTGGAAAGTATTATTTCCTTGAAATTACATATTTAAAATAACACCGTAATTTTTAACCCTGGAATGATCACAATAATATTCTGGAGAAAAGCAATGCCAGGCACTTATAAGCCATTTGCTCTTTATAAAAAGTTCAATGCTCACAGAGTTTTTAAATCCCAGTCTTTCACAGGACTTACCTAGTGCCTATGCCATACTATGCTCATTTCTAAAGAGCAAACAACACTGATGCAGCCTAGCTGTCTGTTGTTCTCTGTCTCTTATCTAGTACACTGACAGTACAGAGGAGTCATATACCTGGTGGAATTTTTCACTACAGGTTTCCTGATTCAAGAGATTTACTAAGGTTGTGGAAGATTCTTGCAATTTACCTTGAAAATAAGTTTGGCCCTTACTAATAGGGAGTTTCTAATAGCTGTCTTCATGGCTGCTGCTCTAGTTTTTCAGCAGCTTATCAGTGTAAGCTGCTGCACAGCAATATAACCACAGCAGTTTATGGCTTTCCTGTACTCTGTTTATTCTCCTCCCTGATTCCCATGTAGACTAAAGTGGAGAAAAAAGAGCAGGCTCGCTAAAAAAGAGAAAGAACCAGGCTGAGTAGAGTAACTGGTGGTCTAAATAACTTTGGGATTTGAATCAGGACCGGGAGCTGAGAGTGGTTTATGGGGGAATGAGGGTTGCATGTCAGCAACTGATTAGACAATGGGGAAGAGGACCCAAGGTCCCACTGTGAGACTGGAAGAGGAGTCTAATAGAAAGAGTAAATGATGGAGAAAGGGTGGAGAAAAGCCAAGGTACATCCAAAAGTCAGGATAGACAAACTGGATGTGTTAGAATTTTTTGGTCTGGAAGAATTGGTTTGAATTTGTCCTTTTGATATATATGTCTAGGTCTAATAGCTTTGATGCTATAAAACCATGTCAAATTTCTCAGTGTTTCTTTTTCTTACAGAATTACTGTCGAGTAACTTATTGGTTTATTTTATTTTATTTTCCTTTGGCAGAGTCTGGGAATCTTCTTTTGCTGGTGGCAAGTCGTAACCAAATTGTTGTGGACAACATCACCTCTCAGTCACACAGTATTTATTCTCTGATTCGGGATGGGAGGAATATTGTGGCTATTGATTTTGATTCAATCACAGGCCGTATCTTTTGGTCTGATACAACACAGGATAAAATTTGGAGTGCTTATCAAAATGGAACTGACCGAAAAATAGTAAGTTTCATTGAGTTATTCTTGTCTTTTCATTATGGAGAGAAAACGAAGACATAGTGTATGTCCAGCTAACAACGGGGAAGAGGGAAATCCCAACATAGTAAAAAGAGAGATAACATAGTGAAACAGCTTCATAGATACTAAGACAAAATTTCATTTAGCTTTTTGAAAAAAAAACCCAAACCTGAATGCTTTCAAGAAGCCCTTTTTAAACATCAGACTTATAAGCTGATTATAAGTTGATTTAGCATTAGTTAGCATTAATAGATGCTAACTTCTTTAATAGACCCACTGAAGTTAGTAGGAGTGTTTGGGTATATGCTTCATCAGTGCTTTGAATGTGTACAATTGTGACTCCTCCTGCATAAGAGACCTAGAAAATGTTAGAGATTTGATTCCCTGTATTTCCATATCTATAGAAATGGAAAGAGTAAAAATTAATATCAACTAGTTTGTTCTCTCTCTCTCTCCCCTTTTTTTTAATTTTTGTTCTTGAACAGGTGTTTGACAGTGGTGTCACCGTGACTGAAAGTATAGCGGTAGATTGGGTAGGTCGCAATCTTTATTGGACAGACTTTGTCCTGGAAACAATTGAAGTCTCTAAAATGGATGGGAGCCACAGGACTGTGCTGATTAGTGAAAATATAACAAACCCAAGGGGACTAGTGTTAGATCCCAGAATTGAGTAAGAGTTATTTTTTTTTTATGTTTTATTTGAAAGTTTTATATTTTATGATGTAACAATATTCAAAATTGAGATATGCCCAAATTTTATTGTAATTTTAAGTGACAAGTGGCAGAGAAAAATTAAGACCATTTTTTAACATAGTGTGTTTGCAGAGTTGATTTACTATTTAAAGTCATATGGTAATTATTTATAATCTGTTGCTCTATTTCACTGTATAGCATAGGTTTGGTTTTTTTTTTTCTGTAAAATGGATTTTCCTACATCTGTTTCCTTGTTATTAATTCAAAATTCTGACAGATCATTATCAGTTGGTGATATACCACAAACTTACACATAATATAATATGGTACGCCTGCCTGGCAAGGAACAGGTTCCTTCATAGCCCCAAGTCTAAAATAATTGTCTATACCATACTAGTGTTATCACAAAAGCACCTTCCCATTTCAAACAGCAAGTGGCATAGGGTAAATGCAATGTTATGATTTGAACAGTTCATGTACAAACTTTTACTGTTTTTTAGCTCTTCAGTGGCTTGAACTCTGTTCACTGCCAGCCACATGGGGCTCTTCAGTTACAGAGTTAGCATTTATCAGTGCATGCCTGTAAAAATACAAACTGGCATGAAATTATTATTTAGCAACTGGAGAATCAGATTATGTTGAAAATCTACTGATAATAGTAGCTTCTATATGCTGCCATTATTGACAAATGAGAACAGCATTAGAAGTAGTAAAAGAATTTTTACAACAGAAATTATGGTAATATCTTAACTAAGCATCATCGTGTAGGACTTTTTTCTTAAAAAGGTTGTTTCTATTCTTTTGACTCATGAGTCAAAAGTGTAATGTTTCTCAACATTACATTCTAGCAGCTAGGGTTTTTTTCAGATTGGTAATGATAAGTTACTTTTTTCAGTGCTCATGTAATGTTCTGGACTGACTGGGGCCAAAACCCTCGAATTGAAAAAGCCAGCATGGATGGCAAAATGCGAAAAGTGATTATTAGCGATAAAATCTACTGGCCCAATGGACTCTCCGTTGATTACCCAAATAAACTTCTCTACTTTGCTGATGCTTATCTTGATTATATTGATTTTTGTGACTACAATGGAAACAACAGACGACAGGTGGTTGCAAGTGATCTGGTAAGACATTAATAAGAAACAATGTTTTCCCATGTCCTTGCTTATAGTACTTAAAACATATTTGTACTGTTGTAGGCTTGGAGGTATTTTTTTTTTTTCAAAATACTTGGGTGAAGCAGTTGCTGGTAGTTGCTTGCTACATTGGGAAAAAGAATTGCATCTCCTATTCACAGTCTCTCAGGAAATCTTCAACAAAACCTGTAGCTGAGCATAGACTTAGTGCTTTAGATCATTCTCATTTTTTTTCTGTCTGCATGCATGAAGTCTAAAGGTGACATCTGACACTGCTGCTGCTACCTGGTGCACTTGCTGTAGGCAAATACAGTACAAAAAGCCTGGAACAAATTTCCCTGATCACCTTCTGTGAGTGATGATTGCTCTTGAGAGCAGGGAAGGGTTTTGTGCTGCCAGGACTGCCTGTGTGCAGGGCACTTCACAAAGACTATTCCTCTTCCATCTCCCACTGAAGTGCTCCTGGCAGCTTGTTGCACTGCCCCTGTACCAGCACAATAGTTAAGATGGCACACATAAGCTGGTATAAATAACCACATGTATATTTTCAAGATTTTTTGTTTTGATAAAATTTTATATTTCCTCCATAATTAATGTCTTGTTTTCAGCCAATAGATGATATTTCATATTCTTTTGCTGAAAAATATCTTTTCAGACACAGGTGCTTTTTTCTTATGTTTTTTAAATAATGGGCATGTCTGCTATTAGTTCGGGTCTGCTATTACTTCATTGCAAGCTTTGCATATACAAATCTCCAGAACTAAATTGGTAAAATTCCTTGCCTTTTAGATATTGCAGCATCCACATGCTTTAACTGTCTTTGAAGATTTTGTGTACTGGAGTGACCGCTATACTAATCGAGTAATTCGGGCCAATAAATGGCACGGAGGAAACCAGACAGTTATGATTTATAACATTCACCAGCCTTTGGGGCTTGTGGCAGTCCATCCTGTAAAGCAACCTAATGGTAAGTTCAGCAAAACAACTTTGGTAATTACAAATATAAGCCATGCAGTGATGTCATGCACAGGCACTCCTGGAATCAGTCTTTTCAGCAAATGGGCTATTTTTAAAACAAGCAAATAATTAATACTATTGACTTGCAACTGAAGGACATTTCAGCCTGTCCAGCCTGGTGTTTAGGGAAAGTAAACAAAGCAGCATGTAAGCATAAAGATTAGCCAAAAAGAATAATAGGAATTGAATGTTTTTTATAAGAAAATTGGACCATTTTTGGAAAGCATTTTAATTTTTAAATTTTTTCTCTGTGGCATAACAGACTCAGTTCCATGAGTTAATAATAATAATAATGAGTTAATGATGTTAATAATATCATTCTTTTAAACAAGATTACTGTTATCAACCTTCTCTGAAAGAACTTTTACATTATTTTACTTAAGGAAGTAATAATAATAAATAAATCCCATCATTGCATTCAAGATGCTCTCTGTGATCATATGCCAGCGATCTTTTAAAGCTGAAAAACTGGAAAAAAGCCCCAACAGCCAACTTTTTTTCCTTTTTCTTTCTGTTAGGTAGAGTTACCTTCCAAATCAGACTTTTTCTCATTTCATGGCATGACTTTTTCTCTTCTATTTCTTGTGTATGGAGTGTTTCAGATTCATAAATATGACTATTATTTACATTTATTTTTTTTCTTGAAAACTTTTCATACTGTGGACATATGAGACTTGCATCTGATGAAGGCACCAGTAATTTCAGTGCTATATTTGTTTTGGAACAAAACCTTCCTCAATCGTGTTCAGAATTAAAGCACTCTCACTGCAAATTGTTCAGTCACCAAAGGGTACCATTAATCTATACATCGTAGTTCTCATTTAAGAGGTTTTATAGTACAGCCCAAGGTTTAAAAAACTTTATACTGGTGAAGAAAACTGTTAACTTTTCTTCATTGCATTAAAGTAGTATGTCTTATGATTTTTCATTTAGAACTGTTCTGCTGTACTTTACACGGCCAGAGAGAGAATAAGGGAATGAAGGACTTGCGAAATAGCAAAACATGCTAGTGTTTACAAATGAAGAAATAATTATTGGCTGGTTAAAATTCCAGATGTGGTATTAAAACTGTCATCCACTCTTCTTTTTTTTAAATCATTAGACCTTACACTAATTACAGTTTAAATTTCTCATACTGATAAGATAAATAATTTTCTTACAGTTTGGGTTCTGAGTTTGTCGTTGTTTTACCGTCATTTTGTTAATTTGTTTTCAGTTCTTGATAGATTTTTTTTTTTTTAATTGGGAACAATTGTGTCATTTCTGGAACTTCCAAGCTTCTTAGTATAAGGCCTGCTGCAATTGCTAAGGCTATATTCCAAATCTGATTTTTATTGTCTTATGAAGATGGCACATTCTGAAAAATCCTCTTTAGCAGCAAGTTTGTGGAAGTGATCTAAATGGTTGAAATTTAGTCTATAGTAATAATAGCAGTCACTAGAGACCTTCTTTGCTGTCTTTTTTACATTTTACAAGTTTAGACTGACAGTTTCAAGGTGATCCAAGAAATTATGCATTTAACTCCCACTACCTTTGAAAGAGGTGTAGGCAACTATTTTATCTCTTTAGTTTTCTCCAAGAAGCTTCAGTAAATAATTGAAATCTCCCATCTGGAAAGGTTATAATGCTCAAAGACTGAAAACCCTGCAGGCCTCCTGGTGCAGTTAAGAAAAGTTTGAAAAGGAGTGTGAAAGATGTTCTATGATGCAAAAAGTTTGATAAGACCACTGTGATAATGGTACCGGTTTTAGATGACTAATTATGTCCTGTTATGAGCATGTTGTATTGCTTGTGGTTCTTGGAAATAATTTTTTAATTTTAAGGAACAATAAACATGATTTAGTGCTGGGTTGGTACTATCAGTAGCAACAAGATTGAATATTCTTTCCAGTCACTCATAACATTACAGTTGCTAAAACTCTCTTTTTTCTTTTCAGGTATCAATTCTTGTGCATCGTCCCCCTGTAGCCACCTCTGCTTGCTTTCTTCGTCTGGACCACTTTTTTTTTCTTGTGCTTGTCCTTCAGGATGGATGCTTTCCCCTGATAACAGGAACTGCATGAGAGGTAGGGCAGTAATAATGAGAGATAGATAAAAAAAAAAAAGACCTGACACTGTCAAATCTGTTGGGCAAAAAGCATACATCAGGTCTGTGGGCTGCTGCTCATGAAATGAGTTTGGGGCTGTTCCAGGCAGACTTCACTTACAATGCACAGAATGTACTTGGCTGAAAGCTTGTGCCTATGGAGAGAAGAGACTAGAATTTGTTCTCCAAAGGCAAAAGCAAAAGGAAGAGGGGAATTGGTGTTCAGGAGATTATTCACCTGCTCCCTGGCAGATGAGAAATGAATTTGCTGACTCAAACTCCACAGCTCTCCAACCCTTTTTCTCATATCACCTGACTGGGTGCCCTTTCTTACTAAGATCTAAGCATAAGGGTACATTTACCTACAAGTAAATATACTGTAAGGGAGTATGTCTACTTCTTTAGATAAAACAAGAAAACACGGTACTGCAGTTATATTTAATAATACCAATGAGCTATTCCTGCTGTGACATTGTACCTTCCTTGTAAGTCCTGCTGAATATGCATTTGAACCCATCTCAGGTGTATCCTAGAGAGCCCTCAGAGCTTTCTCCTGCTGGTTCCCATTCTCAGAGATTAGAAGCAGCTGCTCAGAGAAGCTGTGTGAATGTACTTCTTCCCTTGGTCAGCAATGAGCGATCCTGCCTTATTTACTTCCTCCTCAGAATTTGCTTGCACATGCATTGTGATTGCACAGTGCTGAAACTTTAAATGTTAAAACAATTACAATAACGATTACAATAACCTCACTCCTAGCAAGGGATCCAACTTAGAGGTAAGTGGTTGCTAAACATCACTGTTAACATTCAACCATTCCCAGGATCAGGAAACTTTTGGCTGGGAGAAGGGAAGCATATCATAATGCCGTTTTCTTGATCAGAAACAACTCTGAATTACATTGTATGTTTTCACAGTTGAACATCCTTTCCTTATTGCTGTAAGAGATAATATAATTTATGGAATTTCTCTGAACCCTGAGGAGAAGACGAATGATGCTATGGTTCCAATAGCAGGAGTTCAAAATGGTGTTGATGTTGACTTTGACGACTCCGAACAGATGATTTATTGGGTTGAAAATCCAGTAAGTTAGTATTTGAGTTCAAAATGTGCACTAAAATAAGACTTTTTCTTTTAAAATCATGTTTTTGCCTGAAATATACTAGCATTGCAGGTAAGAAATTGGATAAATATAATTGAAAGAAATGAAAGGGGGTTTCTTTTTTTGGGGTTGTTTTTTTTTGTTTGTCTGGTTTTCCCCCCTAGGAAAAGATAAAGAAACTTCATCTTCTTTGTAAACTAGTTTTTTGTAAATTAGTTTTCATCTTTGTCAGCTGAAATGTTAGATTAATGCTGTTTCTTGTTCAGCCCAAGACGTGAACAGGAAATACAGTAAAGTGTTGACAGAACCATACTCTCAGCCCCGCTCTGCTATAGTCCACTCTTTCTTTTGACTTAGGACTTAATTCTGAAAACAGTCAGAACATTTCTCCATGGGAGCAGTATGTTGGACACAGTGGCATTAATCATTAGAATAAAAATACATGCATCTAGTCTGAGCACTTAATGAAGTAACATAGTAGAGAGGCATCTTTTCTTTAAATGGAAGAAAATGGTTGTAAAGGTATAGCAATTTCCAGGTACCACATATGAGGCTTACAGAGCTAAAAATTAATTAGAACTGATTTTCAATGGTTGATTATAAATGTTTTACTAAGAATTTTTAATGCTTGTCCTGAACTAAGAAGCGACATAGTTCCCTAAGGCTAACTTGCCATAAAATATTCCCAATTTTTGCAGGATGGGACACTCAACAAAAAATAAAATCTGTAGCAGTCAGGGAGATGGATGTGGTAGGAAATTGCTGATTCAGCAATATTTCTGAAAATTAAAAGCAGTTCTTTTTTCAAGGAAATCAATGCTTAGGTCTTGGAAGAGTATAATGGTAGATAAGGAGATTTCCGTATTTATGTTTTACAGAAACAATTCACACTAACTTGTTACCTTTTATCCACACAAGATTTACTTTTTTTTTTTTTTCCCAACACATTTCCCTTACATTTTGCGGGTTTGCAGTAAAAATAAGTTTAAAAATCACTCATATTAAAGATTTTTCTGTGTCAATCATAAAGGAATTATGATTTGCTTAATTATTTATTCTTTTAAAATTAGAATGTTTAGTTCCCATGAAGTATTTAAGTAGACCTATTTAAGCAGACTTTTGCTCAAGGAACTAGAGAAACAGGAATCTATTTGATCCTTTGTGCAGTCTGAAAAAACGGTTGTGACAGACCTCAGCCAGTAGATACAGCTGACATTTACAGGAGGTCGAAGGGTTCCATAGGAGGTCGTGGGCTGATATATCCATTAACAGAGCTGGCAAGTGAAATGCCAGGTGCCTCTACAGGCTGAGCATGGGTAAGTGCTGGATTTCTGTTCACTCTTGAGCTCCAGCCTGACAAATCCTGTGCCCTCTGTCTGTGCCCAGGATCTGCAGGCTTCGTGCTGCTGTTGCTCCCAAACGGAGCTGAGACACCTGTGTCAGTCATGGCTCACTCTCTGAAAAAAAGATAGTTCTCTAGTTTTTAGTGACAGAAGCATATTTGCCTACTTTCTTAATTTTAGTGCTTGTCCATTACCACAAGGCCCTCTTCCTTAACATCTTGTTTTCCTTCCAACCATTGTGTGTTTGGTTTTCCTGGGATTTCTTTGCGTAGTTTGTAGCTGTAATTTCACTGCCAATGTTGGCAATGGTTGAAGCTGTATCATAGAATTGTTTGGGTTGGAAGGGACCTTAGAGATCATCTAGTTCCAACCCCCCTGCCATGGGCAGGGACACCTCCCACTAGAGCAGGTTGCTCAAAGCCCCATCCAGCCTGGCCTTGAACACCTCCAGGGATGGGGCATCCACGACTTCCCTGGGCAACCTGTTCCAGTGTCTCACCATCCTCACTGTAAAGAATTTCTTCCTAATATCTAATCTAAATCTCCCCTCTTTCAATTTAAAACCGTTGCCCCTTGTCCTTTCACTACACTTCCTGACAAAAAGTCCCTCTCCAGCTCTCCTATAGGCTCCCTTCAGATATTGAAAAGCCACTATAAGGTCTCTCGGGAGCCTTATCTTCTCCAGGCTGAACAACCCTAGCTTTCTCAGCCTGTCCTCATAGGGGAGGTGCTTCATCCCTCTGATCGTCTTCGTGGCCCTCTGCTGGACCTGTTCCAACAGGTCCATGTGCTTCCTGTGTTGAGGACTCCAAAGCTGGACACAGTACTCCAGGTGGGATATATCGAGTGCAGAGTAGAGGGGCAGAGTGTCACCTCCCGAGACCTGCTGGCCACACTTCTCTTGATGCAGCCCAGGATGCGGTTGGCTCTCTGGGCTGCCAGCGCACACTGCCAGCTCATGTTAAGCTTCTCATCCACCATCTCATCTCTAGTTAGAGCTCAAGTGAGCACCCATCAACTTGTTCACCCTGTCTGAAGCAAACTCAGGAAACAGAGGTAAATATCAGAATCTTCACTATTCTACTTGAAAAACACTTCCAAAGTATTTTTATCTTCAGCTGCCATGTTTCATAGGTTATTAGTTGTAAATACCAATGGTAGGCAAGAGAATTCCTGTCTTTAAAGTGCCTATCATACTAGACACTGTTGTAAATATTCAATGTCCATCATGCTCTCAGTTTGTACACTACCAAAATTTATCCTACTTTCCTACTTTTTTTCTGTAGGCCTAGGGATTCAAGAACACTACATTGTTATGATTCAGTAAGTAGTGTTCTACCAGCGTCTGAGAAACCGTTTAAGCCAGCAGTGAATTTGGCTTGGAGTTCATGTTCAGATTTTTGCCACCTGGTCTGTTGATTCTTTTCTGAAGCACCATTTTCAGTTCTGCACTGAGATATTTAGACAGTATACTGGTATCATTGTAACAAAGCAATTGAGCATATGCACGGACCAAATAATTATTGGGTGCTTTTCCGAAAACTGATTCTGCCTTGTTTCTGCTCTCAGATGGCAACTGCAACCTGCTCTCCTTTTTTTACTGTCTGGGCCTGCTCTGTCTCTGCCTCTACCTCCTACGTTCCTGAACTGGGATAGTGTTAGCTGCACAGCTTCTGTCTTCAAAGTTCAGGCTCTAACAGTGCACTCTACGTTTTATCCCTTTGAGCTGGCAGTGCCCCTCTGGCTTTCCAGCCAAGTGCCATCAGTGGAGGAGGAGGTAATTAGTGAGGAGAGAGAAACAGATTTCAACACTTGCACACAGCTCCTCTAACCCTACTGACCTCTCCTCCGAAAGGCTTAATAATGTGTGATAACTGCTGGTATTTCCATTCTGTGTTAATGCTAGTTGTGAAAGATTCACATGATAATACTGAAGACTTCTGCAGAACTCCTGTAAAACTGACATAATCTGAAGAAAGCTCAGGAAGGCAGCTATAGGAACCACTTCAGACCTTTATCTGGCTTGCCTCTCTCTTTAGTGCTTGTTTATATCATGCTGTACCATCACACGCTGCAGCTAATACCATAGAATCTGCAAGTCATAAGTTATCATTTCAAGGGTTACCCTTATGAAGAAACCTGCAAGAATAATCTTAGTCTTCATTCTTGCTATTACAGCTTTTTAAAAATTTGGTTCTTAAATATTTATGCATAGAGAGAACACTATTCTCCTTTACTGGATTTCTGGTATATTCAAGAGAGTTAACTGAGGTATCCTGGTAAAAATCTTTTGATAATGAAATACAAATTACAGACGTGTGGCTGTATATAGCTTAAATATATATATGGTTATTTTATTTCTGTCAATCAGGTGGTGGTTGGTGAATGGTAATGCCCCTTCACATTGGATAGTTATACATCTATATAGATAGATTTACAATAATACATTTACTGTGTTTATGTATTGAGCATATACAAATATGTTTCTCTACTGGATTTTCATTTTGCTAAGAAGACATTGTAACATAAAGTAAGAGCTTGTGTAGTTGGACTGGAACAGTGTTTTCTGCTCTTGATATTTTTTCACTTTTCTTATCTTTCTTCCCAAGGGTGAAATTCACAGAGTGAGGTCAGATGGAGCCAACAGGACAGTTTTTGCTCCAGCAGCTGTTATTGGTGCTCCTATTGGTCTGGCATTGGACTGGATATCTGCAAACCTCTATTACAGTAACCCAGGGACACAGTCAATTGAGGTAATTATTTTAGAGGGACAATTGGAAAGTAACAGCCTAGATTTTTCACTGCTATGTATACAGGTTGAAATGAGTAATTTTTTTTTTTTTTTAGTGACAACTGAAATTTATTTTAAAATGCAAACAGTATGTAGGAAAATACAAACTTGGAGAGATAAACCTGAACTTGGGCATAGTCAAAAAGACTGAAAACAGTACATTCTGGGAACTTCATTTGTGCACATGTATCTTCTTTCTTTTTTTCTTTTTTCCTCTTTTTTTTCCCTCTGATAATAAAGGAATATTGCCATCAAATGCAGTAGGATCCACTCCCAAATGCTTTGATATCATATTATGTGGCTTTCTGGAGACTAGCAGTCTGATGGTACATGAAGGATAAAATTGCCATTTAATGTAGGAAAACAGAGGATAAACAATATATAATACAAATTAGCCCAGTCATTAATGTCCTTGTCTCCCCAAAATTAAAAGGCAGCTAATTTAAATAAAATTGAATACTTTCTAAATCAACATTTCATCAATTTGTTCAGCCTGTAATACCTTCAAGATGTTATAGAAGCTGAAAGATTAACTATTTCTATACCTAGGATGCTTACTTGTTAATATAGGCAATGTCTAAGCTGCAAGCTTCTCATTCAAGGGGTGCATGTTAGAGAAGGGGGATGCTTAGAGTAGATACAATGTCCTTTTTCTTCATAGTATTTGAGAGAGTCTTCTGCAATTTCAATTCCCTCTGGGTTTAAGCTTCCTTCCTTTAATTTGAAAAATCTATCGTAAGTTCTATATCACATGCTCTGATTCAATGTTTGTATAGGTCCTGAAGCTGCATGGTGACGTAATGTACAGGAAAACACTGATTACCAATGATGGCACCTCTCTGGGAGCTGGCACGCCGATTGGTTTGACGGTTGATCCAGCGAGAGGGTAAATTTCCAAAATTGCTGTGGTCTTTGCACATGAGTATACTCAACATTTTTCTTAATTTTTAGGGGTTTCAGCTTCCCTCCTGGATTTGACATGGCGTGTTTTTTTTTTTTCATATTTGTGCAGAATTTATTTACTGTTTTTAAAACTTAGGAAATAATTGCATGGCTTCATCAATTGTTGCATAAATGTTCATTCTCCCAAATTTACCATACACTTTTATGGTAAAAATATTTAATTAAAAAGTGTGTTGGAATATTATGATTGTGAAAAAGTCTCTGAAAAATGAGAACCCATAGTAAAGAGAACTCTAAAGTCTTTCTGTATAATTTCTTGTGATGTCTGTCTTGAGGCCTATCTCTAGTAGAAAGACACACTACATAGTAAGAATGCCATATGTCAAGCAGCATAGCACTAGATACTGCTTTCTCCCAAAAAGAGCTGTAATTTGCTTTTTTTCCCTAACAGAGTATGCAAAGTTGCAATATGTCACGGTAACTTGTCAGGCTTTCAAATGAATCGATGCCTAACTTTTTGTCCCTAGCTGGGACCCTGGCTGCCATGTGCCCTAGGTGTTCTTCAAAAACTGAGGCCAGAATGGTGCACATATTCCCCAGAGCCAGATAATGGAATTCTGTTTGTATAGATTTTTGAAGTTGTAGTTTGTATTCTGAATTGGAACCCAACTTGCTGCTGAAACTTTGCAGCTATCTGTGAAACAGAATTATTATTCTCCTGCTTTTTTGTTATAGCCCTAATACTCTACTGAGTTTACCTGCTGTCGGTAGAGTGGGATGATACAGGGGAGGTTATGAATTTCTAAAAGTGATTTAACAGGCATTATTCTCTTTTTCAAGAGTGACAGGCATATTTTTTTTTCAAGGCATTTCTCTTTTTCAAGAGAACAAGCATTTTTCTCATTTTTCCAAAAAAGGTCTCTTTTTCTTTGTGGCCTGGTTCAAAGTGATCTCTGTTCAGCATGTGCTGAAGTATTTGGCTGACAAAAGGAACGGGTTTAAGCACATGCTTAAGCGACTCTGGTCCATTGAGCTCTGTTATCAGCTTTGCTAACAGATGTGATAATGTGTGTTACAGGAAGCTGTACTGGACAGATCAGGGAACTGACAGTGGAGTCCCAGCAAAGATTGCTAGTGCAAACATGGATGGATCAGGAATACAAACCCTCTTCACTGGCAACCTTGACCATGTAGAGTTCATTACCATTGACATCAAGGAACAAAAGTTGTATTGGGCTGTCACAAGCACAGGAGTGGTAGGAGAGTTTTTTTAAATAATTGGGTTTTTTACCTGTTTATCTATCTCTGCCCGTGATTCACATGAGTAATTCAGTTACTTTAGCTTACTCATATAACTGGAAGTTGCAGGACCGAGCAAAACCTGAATAACTGTTGTTACTAATTACCATTAGAAATATATGAGGAATGTGAATGAAAACCCCAAAATCATTATTGTCATCATGCTGACCCTTTCCTTCCTACCTTGTACCTAAAGATCTCCTGCATGAAGAGATTTTAGTAGCATATGTTGCATTTTCATTTTGTGTTGTAACATTGAACTTTTATTATAAGAAATGTTATAAGAAATGTAATATTAAGCTTTAAAACTGATTTCTTAGATTGAGAAAGGCAATGTGGATGGTACAAATCGTGTGACTCTGGTGGTTCATCTTTCTCATCCGTGGGGAATTGCTGTGTATGATACCTTTCTGTACTATACTGATCGAGATTATGAAGTTATTGAACGAGTTGACAAGTCCACTGGAGCAAACAAAGTAGTACTGAGAGATAATGTCCCAAGACTGAAGTGCCTACGTGTCTATTACAGAGACAGTGAGTATTTGCAAAAGAGGTATTTCAAGATATCCAACTTGTGAAAACTTCCCTCTTTAAAAGGAAATGGTTTGATTAGACTTTCAGGAAAAGTGTGAGAGGCATTATACCTGGTTTTGGTGAAGAGATGTTCCACGATCCAGTTAAGGCATCTATTGGTACATGTAGTTTTACCAAAATATGATTATTGTAATATTGACTAAATAACAAATTTTGTTACTTTGGCTTCAAATTTATATATTGGTTTTATCTAATTCTTGGACCCATTGATCTTACATGACAAGAAACTGGCAAATCCATCACTAACACTTGATAAGCTGTACACTGTTGAAAATCTTTATCAGCTGGTTGTTAATACTATGCAAGGATATGAATTTGGTTATATATCTGTGGGAGTTTGTGATGATACAATTCAGATTTTTATGGCTTGCTATGTGTGTCTTTCACAGATTCCGCTGGTTCTTCAAATGGCTGCAGTAATAATATTGGAGTTTGCCAGCAGCTTTGCCTGCCTGTACCTGGTGGATTGTTCTCCTGTGCCTGTGCTACTGGCTTTCAGCTAAATCCTGATAACAGAACCTGTTCCCCATACAATTCATTTGTAATTGTTTCTATGCTTTCTGCAATTAAAGGATTTAGTTTAGAGACATCTGATCACTCTGAAGCCATGGTACCACTGGCAGGAAGAGGTATGTGAATATTATAGGAGGAAAAAGTCTTGTAATGCCTAATATTTTGACATTTGTTGCTGGCACAGCACATGTTTTAAATAAGTTAGTTTGTATCAAAGACAATTAATTATTACTTTTCAAAATATTTCAGGTCGAAACGCACTTCATGTGGATGTTCACATGCCTTCTGGTTTCATTTATTGGTGTGACTTCAGTAGCACAGTTTCTTCTCAGAATGCAATACGTAAAATTAAACCTGATGGTTCTTATTTTAGAAATGTTGTTACAAATGGAATCGGACGAAATGGGATCCGTGGCATTGCAATTGACTGGGTAGCAGGTACGCCTTGCTGAATTTAGGAGAATGTTACTCTTTACAGATTGTAAAATTTTCGAACTTGCATAAATGGATGCTAATGGAACTATTTTGAATGGAAGTCCTGTGATTCTAGATTTTGTATCTATGGACTGATTTTAAAACAAGAGAAAGTAACGAATGGCTCATGTTTACATATATGTGTAAAAACAAAAGTTTATCAGAGCAGATGTATAGAACCTTTTCTCTGGTGATGCTTTAATATTTGTTTTCGGTCTCTGTGCGTTCATAAGCAGCTGTTACCCAGTGTTCTACTATACCTTAATACCATAGTGAAAAACGTACTAGAGAAAAGTGCACAAAAGTTGTCTGATGACATTATTAATAAGAAAGAGGCAACTTTCATTTACCATCAGATTGCTGGGTACAAATCCTGTAAATTATAATGAAAGGTAAAGAAAGCAGAAATACTTTGTCATTGAACTTTAATTTCTTGATTTGCACTTCTTGTTCCTATTTAAACATATTAGAGACTAATTCAAATATTAACTCTTCAGAAAGGGTTCATCAGCTCAAAGGAGTTGACCATTACCATTAATACCTTTATTTTATATGTAAATGTACTCTATATATGTTTAGCAAAACTTCTGTTGATTGATAGGCTTGTTGGGGTGAGTTTTAGAATAATCATCTGCTATATACACTTAATTTAGGTACTCTATATGGTGCTGTGCCATGACATGGTTTTCAGTTGTGTATTGTAAAAGGTAAAGGGATAAGAGTATGGAAGGGCAAGCCAAAGGCTTATATTAAAAAAAAAAAATGTATACTTAATGAAAAACTGTAGTTAGTGAACTTTTGATCTTATACCACTGTTTTCCCCATGGCAAGAATGAGGAATTAGAAATTAATTGACCATTGTCGGTTTGGATGGCGTCTTTCTAATTTCTCAATTTATGCTTCCAATTACTAAAATATTTATGGATTTTCATTTTATGGTTTATTATTTTATCAGCTCATGTTTCTCAGGTGTGGATGCTATATGTTAACTTTCTTTTTTGTTTTTCTGCTTTGTGTTTTTTTTTCTTTAAATACAGGAAATCTTTATTTTACAAATGCATTCCTGACAGAGACTTTCATAGAAGTTTTGCGTTTAAACACAACTTATCGCCGTGTTCTGCTTAAAACTACGATAGATATGCCAAGGCACATAGTAGTGGACCCAAAAAACAGATACTTGTTCTGGGCAGATTATGGGCAAAATCCAAAAATTGAACGTGCATTTCTTGACTGCACCAACAGAACAGTTCTTGTGTCTGAGGGCATTGTCACACCTCGTGGATTGGCCATAGATCACAGCAATGGCTACATTTACTGGGTGGATGATTCCTTAGACATGATTGCGAGAATTCAGCCTGATGGTGGTGATGTTGAAATTGTGCGTTATGGCAGTCGCTACCCAACTCCCTATGGTATCACTGTCTTCGGAAATTCTATGATCTGGGTGGATCGGAACCTGAAAAAAGTCTTCCAAGCCAGCAAAGAGCCAGGCAATACTGATCAACCAACAGTAATACGAGACAACATTAATTGGCTAAGGGATGTTACCATTTACAACAGCCGTTTCCAGTCACTTTCACCCCTTGATGTCAACAACAATCCTTGTCTGGACAACAATGGAGGCTGTTCTCATCTGTGTTTTGCCCTGCCTGACACGCAGACACCCAAATGTGGTTGTGCCTTTGGAACGATAGGCAGTGATGGCAAGAGATGTTCCATTTCAACTGACAATTACCTGATTTTTGCTCTTGAGAATGCCCTCAGAAGTATCCACCTTGATCCTGAAAATCACAGTCCTCCCTTCCGCACAGTCAATGTGTTAAGAACTGCAGTGGCCCTGGATTTTGACAGCATAAACAACAGAATATATTTTACACAAAGTTTTCCTTCAGGGACAGGGAAAATCAGTTATGTTAGTATTTACTCAGGACTTGGCTCTCCAACAGTAGTTGCATCTGGTAAGTGCACTGAAATGTGATACGAAGTAATTTGATATTCAAAAAAATGGACTGCAGCACCTAGCACTAGCTCAGCAGGTATTTTTATGCTAATGGTCAAGGGTAGACTATTTAGTTAAAATGTCTGATGAATGCTCCTTTTGACTCATTTTTTTCCTCTTCTGAGGTTGTTATGTCTCCTTGATCAGAATGAAATGGAAATATAAAACTGGTTAAATATTATTATGTATACAAAATTATATGTAAGAAATTAAGGTTTAATGTTATGGAGTGAGGAATGATTCCTGCTACTTGGAGAAGAGCAACCAGAACTTAGGTCTATGTGAGGAAAAGATCTTTGTAACTCTACTGCATGCACAAGACTGAGTCCTAAGTATTAGGTCTACAGTATTTTAAATGGACAAATTTGCATTGATATCAATGACATTTCAAAGTGATCTTTGGTGTTGCCACATTAGAATAGGCGAAGAGTATTGCAGTATCTCAGGAAACTGTAATGAACTTGTGTGTATTTGCTTGCATATGTCTAAGACCTGGGGACTCCAGATGGCATAGCCTTTGATTGGATCAACAACAGAGTTTACTACAGTGACTACCTCAATCAGACTATCAGCTCAATGGCTGTGGATGGATCTAACCGCACAGTGATTGCCCGGGTTCCACGACCAAGAGCTGTTGTATTAGACCCCTGCAGAGGGTATGTGTTGCACTTCATATACTTTATATTGACTGAAGGGGAAACTGCGATTTAGACGTTAACAGACTGCCAGATACTTCCTGTTTTGAGCCCTAAGTTCCAGCTGTGCATAACCATCCCAGATCTAACTTTTTAGGTTTAAGTTTTCTAAGCTGATCTCAGGATCAGAGATTTGATTTTTCTTCTGAGATTTTTAGAACATTTGTGAATGTGTCGTGCATGAGCCTCCACTTAGTGAGGGTGGGAGTCAGCTACTGGGGGTAAATGAGAGCAATGTTGAAAGCAGGTGTTTCTGTCAAGCAACTAACCATCCTCCATTTGCTGTGCAATGCAAAAAAAGGGTATTTGTTGAAACCAAGATTTCTTCAAGAATATTATATCGTAATAATCAGGTGGCACTGCCAAGAGATCTCTCTTTTTAGAGTCTTTTGTGATCTTTCCCTTTTTCTGTTGTATTTCCTGAGTGCCTCAGAAGAGTTATTGTTTCAGTAGCAAAACATTCCCTGAGAGTTTGGGGGCATTGCAGTGTTCTACTGTATTTCTAATTTAATTACTAATTATACTGTGTTTCAAATGAAGAAAGATAAGAAAGAGTTTAATTGACTTTACTGGAGTGTCCTAGGAGCTGGAAAAACTTTTCTGAAGCTCTCTCCAGTGGATCCCTGCTAGCAAATTTCTTTGCTAATGTGGGCCAAAATAGGGGAATAAGTTCTTTGCCACTAGTTTTGTACTACACGCTTCACTGGAGGACACCAGGGTGGAAATACCCTGGAGCAGATAAGAACTTAGTGAATTTTATTTGCTGAAAATACAACCTTATAATCATATTATTCACAGGTATATGTACTGGACTGACTGGAGTTCAAATGCAAAGATAGAACGAGCTACACTCGGAGGAAACTTCAGAACACCTATTGTGAGCACCAATTTGGTATGGCCAAACGGACTTACCCTGGACTATGAAGAACAGCAGCTATACTGGGCTGATGCAAATCTGTATGTATTGATAACACACTTGTTGGTTTACATTTTGTTAATTTTTTAATAGATCTATTCATTATTTTTCCTCATTTCTTAAACTGTTTTTCAGCATTTCAATTGAATTTGGTACTTTGTATTATAGAATGTTACGAGTTATTTAATAGCAATGCAATGTCGAGTCTTGGTAGTTGATGTGGAACTACTGTGCAATAAGAAGTTTTGATATGCCACAGTGTAACGTAGTCCACTGCGTTATGGCACTTGTACCTACTGGCAGCTTCTTCATCTTATGTGCAACTCAGGATTTTTATAAGCATCTTCTCTAACAAATACAATCCCAGTGCACGTTTTACATTGTTTATTGCTTATGGTTAGTGCCTACCACCTGTGGAATTTGGTGTGATGTCTTTGCTGTTGCCTACCAGACAGAACTTTACCCTTCAATTTATGCCACCAGAATTTCTGCTGTCAGCAGCAAAGTTTTTAAAAATAATTTAGTTTGTATCCACTCAAATTCACTCATGGTATTAGAGAAATCACTGCAGCAATCAGACCTTTCCCTCTGGTTCCTTCAGCATAGCAGTTCTTTTGCAGGCTTCTCTTTTGCTGTGACAGAAGAGTGATGTCTGTAATGTAATAATTCTTATTGTCTCTGCCTCTATTGGGTCTCCTGGTAGGAAGGCATTCTTATTTAGATTCATCTGTGTGCAGGAGGGCAGGGCACCTGTAACGAGACCCTTTATTTTAAAGGGAATGCAGGATGTCAAATGAGAAATCCTCTTTTCTCTTTCAAACTCTAGTTAATGGAGGTAGGGGAGCATATGCCTAAACAGTACAAAGTCTTTATTCTGTCTTTCATCGGAAAGGCCTTTACCCCTTCAGAGGGACAGATACCAGCATGGGGTAAGGTATGAAGACACTCAAAAATGACAGTGCTCCTTAGCTCTGAATGCACCAAGGGAACACAAGGGTGAGCTGTATATTCTCCTCCATTTTTAATTCTGCTTATGCTAGTGCCCCAAAGGCGCTATCCCTCTTTCTCTAAAATAGTGTTTCTATTCTTTTGTTCTAGACCTTCCTGTTGCCTTGTACGTATTGTGATACCACTGGGCATACTCTCAAGTCTTGAGATACATCTCAAGTAGATAGAATGTATGTGCTAGTTGTACACTGGTTTTTTTCTCATGTCTTCATAGTTGCTGCATGCAACGTAGTAAGAATTCCTCACCAGATGGCATACTGACACTTGGGAACTGTGTACACGCTCTTCCTAAGAAGTTCCCTGTGGCAAAAAGGGGGAAATTACTTGAGCCTGTATTGCAGGAGAATGGCATTTGAGCTTCTTTTCTTTTCTAGAAGTGCAATTTCATAGAAAAGTGCTTTTCTGCACTTTTACCACAACTGTTCTTTCACATTAAAGCTTTTGCATTAGGTCCACCTATTATTACTTTCTTGTAATTACTAAAATTGTGGTGTTTTTTCTGCTTATATGAAATGCAGTTTTTTCCTTCCTACTACTGATGACAAAGGAGATGAGCTGTGCAGCTTGTTAAGAAATTTCTTATCTGCTTGTTTTCTCTCACTGGACATTTCCGTTCTTATTCAACCCACACTGATTGTCTAGTAGATGCCTTAAATACAACTGGTAATAATGAAATTTTATCTCTAGCACAGACTGAAACATACAGTTGCTTTGAGGTTAGATAACATAAGTTCAAGTGATTTTCTTCCTACTAATTCTAAGTTGTTGGGGCGTTTCTGTAAGAGCTCTTTTGGTGGCTTGAACCAAAGGGTGGAGGTTCTGCTTGGAGTCTCCAACAACATTTGGCCCTTTTGACTTCACAGGCAAGAGTTATTAGCCACACAGTGACGAACAGGAAAAACATCTACTAGCAGGAAGAAAATCAGTGTGTATGATGTCTTTAGTCCCACAGCTTCCTTATCCTTACCCTCTATAGAGCCATTCTGGGATTCTTATTAGCTCCTTCTCAGAAGTTTGTGTGTGAAAGATGCCACAGCCTCTTAGAGAATTGTTCTCTTCCATCGACATTGCATAAACACCACTCTACTTGTTAGGCATCATGCCTTTATAGGTAAGGATACACACTGTCCTACCTCTGTTTGCTCTTTAGAGGGAGGGTATTAGGAGCTGTGCAGTTGAATGATGCCATACTCGATGGAGCACAGACAACATGAAGTGTATTATTTCTATCATTAAGTGGTTGCAGCCTTGCCATGTGAACACTACAGTGTGACTGAACACTCCAGATGCTGGAAGATGGAAGGAAGGAACAGCCTTTTCCTGTTCTTGTTCTTATTCTACTAGAACTGAGAGTATCTCATCTCATTTTCAGCATGCACTTGTATGCTGATGTTTTTCTGTCAAACTCTTTCTCTTCTTTTGAATAACCCCATCTGTTACTTGTTAATTTTTCTCATTTTCTCATTATCCTCATTGCAAATAACTTTTGAACATCCTCCATTCTTTCTTCTCTCATGCTTTATTCTAGTATAGTCTGTCTCTCTCAGACAGGAATCTGTGTCATAAAAGGAACCTTTAACATTTATCATTGTTTTATAAACAATGCTTAGAAATAATGTCCTTGCATGAATAGTGCATATCGAGTCTCCTGGCATCAGCGTGTCTTCTCTTGCTCCCCCACTGACCTTTGCTGAAGTAGTCATTAAGGGTGGGAATGGCTGAAGGGGAGAAGCAGTGACGAGGTGGTTGTGGGTCAGTAGGATTGTCTGAGTGAGTAAAAAATAGTTCACATACAGCAGAACATGTTTATCACAGAACTTGGAATTGAACCCTGATTTTCTGGGGCTCCTCTAAGTCTTGTTTGTTGTTTATCATTGTTTATCATTGTAAATGCTGTTCCTAAGGTAGAATCAACATTGAAGGATCAACTAGGAAGAAATGCACTATATATTTCTGGCTATTGGATGTTATATGTGTTATATATTAGAACTGGTTTTCCCTCCTCTATGCTTGCTTGAGAAATAGTAGAAAATGCATGTTTATAGTCTCATGAATTTGCTAGTATTGCCTGATTGTGTAAATTTGCACCTGCAGAAGATAAAACTGAAATGAAAACACATCCCATTTCATGGGACTGTTGGTTTTCTCCTAGTAAAAGAAGTCTTTGGCATCATACCCATTCCAAAAGTGTATTCTGTTACGAAGTTTTGCATTGTCTTTAGCTCTCAGTAGCGTATTTGTTTAAACATTTCAATCTTCAGCCCGATTACTTCCAGTACATTATTGTGTTAATATTACAAAGCTGCTACTCTGCATCACTACTGAAGTCATAGACTGAAAAATTTGAGATTTTTAACTCGTAAAAGCACCCTACATATTGATACATGTTACTGAAATGGTGGATACTAGTTGCTGGACTAATTAAGGCATTGCTTTATATGGAGGTTCCTTCTTTTAAGATGTAATAATTTCTTTGTTATTTTAGGCAGAAGATTGAGCGATGCACTCTCACTGGTACAAATCGTGAGGTAATTGTTAGCACTGCTCTGCATCCATTTGCCATGACATTGTTTGATCAGCACATATATTGGACAGACTGGAACACACGAAGTATTTACCGGGCTAATAAATATGATGGTTCAGATCAGATTGTAATGATCACGAATCTTCCACAAAGACCAATGGATATTCATGTTTGGGCAAAAAGTAAGCAGCAGCAGTGTACCAACCCCTGCAACCAGTTCAATGGTGGCTGCAGTCACATCTGTGCACCGGGTAAGCTGTCATGCTTGATGACTGTTAATTATTAGTGTTGCCTGTATTAGAATTCATAGTATAAAAATTTTAATCACTTGGGGGCAGCTGAAATATTTCTTAGTGTTCCTAAATATTTAATATTTGTTTTATTTATAAATACAATCAAAATTATTCCTATTCAAGGTCACAATATTTTTGCAGTCACCTGAGGGTTGTGTCCTCAAAACCAAAAATGGTGGGTTTCTCTAAACATTGTTTTCTGGGGTTTTTACTTTTTTTTTTTAATCTGGGATGAGACATAAAGTCAGCTCTGCAGCATATGGTTACCTTAGAAACACATACTGATGTTCTGTGTGTGTACTGAACAGATCTTTCATATGACATGTTTAAAAAAATCTTTATGGTCACTATTTCTTATCATGTGATATCATGAAGTCTTTCCCTAATGATTAATTTCCAAAATAAATGTTTCTACTGCCTCATTTTAAATGTTGTACAATTATTAAGAAGATATCACAAATAGATTTATATCTACGCTGTGGAGCAGGTGTCCTTTTGAGTCACAGACTCCAGAAACATACTCTGTATCATCAGCTGCATATTGTGGTGAGACCTGAGTGACATATGTATCCCATCTCATATCTCTCCTTGTGCTTGTGTAAGGAGAGAGTCAAAGTGCTCTAACATGTCACCAGTCCAGATGGGCAGGAAACCAGAATGGCAATATACCTCAAAAAACATACGTGTTACAGAGCAGTTTCATGTGGTGTGGATTTTTAGAAGTTATGATTCTTGACTTTGAAAAATTCATTCAGTGTCTGCTTTCACTTGTAGCATCTTAAAGACCTTTAAAAATCTGTCCTGCTTGAAAACAACTCAAACTTCTCATTGATTTTGAGAAGAGCAGTTAGTCTACTGCAAGCAGATTTGAAAACTCTTTTGATTTTGAGGGACAGAGCCTCGGCTGGTGTAACTCTGATATTTGAAAGTATCAGATGCCATCTTGCTGCCACCTGAAAACTATTTGGAAAACAAGCAAATATTAAGATACTCGAAGTTCTGGCCTCAGATCCTCTAGGGAACTCTGAAACAACTCTTTTGGATTTTAATGGCTTTAGATATCCTTAGCTGAGATAAAAACCTGCCTAAGTCACCACACTTCTATTTAAACAGATAGACCTTACAGAAGTTGTGAGAATTGTATTGCTTTGTCCAGTGTTACATCTGTGAACAGTTTCATAGAACTCTATCTAAAGCATCAATGTTAAATTTGTTTATTTTTTTGTCCCCCTTTTTTTTAATTTTGTTTTATTTTTTATACTGTAACATAAATTTAGGTCCAGCTGGTGCAGAATGTCAGTGCCCCTCTGAAGGTCGATGGTTTTTAGCCAATAATAACAAGCACTGCGTTGTGGATAACGGTACCAGGTGTGACACTGGTTTCTTCACATGCCTTAATGGGCAGTGCATCTCTGAGAGATGGAAATGCGACAATGACAATGATTGTGGGGATGGCAGTGATGAGTTGGAAAGTGTGTGTGGTAAGCATTTAAAATAACTATGGGAAATGATGCATACTCTGTCTTGCCTGTACTGTGTTCTCTATCACTTTTACGGCTTTATGATCATGGATCTTATGGCTGTAGTTTGGAAAGGATTCCTTGCTTGCTCACAGACTTGAGGTGTGAATGGCTACTGATTTGCTCTAGAATCCAAAAGTACTTGGATTTTTATCCAGTATAGCCTATTTCTTCTTTGTTTAATTCAAATATGTATTTTACTTTTCATGCAGTCCGTTTTGCAGCTGTGTTTGCCCTGGCAGGTAAAAATACTGTGATTTTACTTGTTATTTTGTCAGAGAACTTAGATTACGTTACCTGTGTATATTATTTTTTAAAATTATTATTTATTTATTTTATTTATTTGCTTCAGCATTCCATACTTGTCAGCCAACAGCTTTTACCTGTGGTAATGGGCGATGCGTGCCCTATCACTACCGCTGTGATCACTACAATGACTGTGGAGATAACAGTGATGAGGTTGGCTGCTTGTTCCGAACCTGTGACTCCCGCACAGAATTTCCTTGCAATAACGGACGGTGTATATCTCTTCAGTATGTCTGCAACGGAGTAAACAACTGTTACGATAATGGCACATCAGATGAGAGGAATTGCCGTAAGTTTACCCTAATTACCTAGTGCCTATTTGAGTCTGACTCTTTACACCAAAGAAGAGGCAAATGTGTTTGTCTATGAATTATGACAAAATCAGCAAAGAGGATAAAAGATTTCTTTATTTACATTACAGATTCTGTTTTGTGCTATTTGAAGCAAGCAGAATTGTTAAAAGATATTCTGGAGTAACCTGATATATTATATAATAACTATTGCTTTAAATGGGCTGCCTTGATGCAACAAATGTTTATGTAGTGCTTAATGTTAGGTCTTGTGAGTAATCCCATGGATTTAAAAAAGGTTATTTCAGACGAATGGGATGCAGCGTTTATATTTTTGCAGGATTAGCCTGGAGTTTGACAGCAAGTTTTTACTTTGTGTCACACTATGTTAAGTATACTAGATTTAATCATCAGGAGTGTATATTGCGACTCTTCTACAGATACAGTTTATATTTATTCTGTTAATAATTATATGCTTTATAGCTCTCCAAACGTTATCAGTTGTGGCTTTTTTCCTTAAGATGTAAACTGCCATTTCTTTGCCTTCTTCAGTGGAAATTCATATTTGGAGTTAGAGAAATTGATGAAAGTATTCATAGAAATTTTTTTAACATTTTTTTGTGCTCACTAATTAATATTTTTTGAAACATATTATTTGTGACATTTTTATTCTCAGTGAAATCTGAATATTTGACATTCCTGGTCTATTAGTCATTTGTATTTGGTCTGATGATTCATACAGTACCAGCTGGCTGCAAATGCAGGTGTTACGGTGTGAATACATGTCAGTTTACATTCACTTACCCCTAAGTATTGGCTGTATTTCTTTAATCATGTTTTTGTGAGGATTTGTCAATAAAAGCAATTGTCTAATTGTTTCCATACAACACAAGAAGTATGAGTACACTTTAGCAAGTGAGTTAGGTGGGATTCTTGTTAACAATGTTATGTATCTTTCAATGTGATACAGCATAATGGTGTTAAAAAACCCTCTAAAGAACTTTTGCTTTTTTTTTCCTCCCGCCTTAAAGCGGAGCGCACTTGCCAGTCTGGTTTCACAAAATGTCAAAGCACAAATATTTGCATTCCTCGAACGTATTTGTGTGATGGTGATAATGATTGTGGAGATATGAGTGATGAGAGCCCTACTCACTGTGGTAAGTTATTAGGGCCTCAGTTACTTTTCTTGTACTTCAGTAATTTATTCCACTACTCTTTATCTTTAACATAATTCCAACTATTCTCAAAACATCTACTCATGTATTATAAAAGAATTTTAAGACATATACACTGTATTATTAGCTCTCAATTATCTAAATGATGCTTTTATCTAATAAAAAAGACCATAATTTTTTGCATCATTTTTATACAGCATTTGAGAGATCATTCCTTTTGCTTATTCTGCTCCATTATGGTTTTGCAATGTAATTGGCACTTAAGTATTATAGCAAGTTGGCTTTCTCTGGAATTTTAACATTAGAATATTTTTCCTTCTAATCAAATGAAATTGTATGCAATCTCAAATGTGATTTCTTTTAGCTGTTTCGTGTAGTTTTGTATGCCTTGGCATGTGAGTCGTTCATTGTAGCTTCCAGTTACAATATAAAAGCATCTAGTTTTCATTCAGCCTTATTTACAAACCAGTTTATCTTTGATAGTACAGACTTTGTATTATGTAGTAGTTAGGTAGTACTTTTCCCATATAAAATGTTTTGAATCAGTTTATAAAACATAATGGACATTTCCAGATAATGATTTATTTTTAGTATTGCCTGAGTGGATTATTTTTGCTTTTTCTAGTTTTCCTAAAGGAAACTTAGTTCCTTGAAGTATGCTATTTTTTTTCTAAAATATGGTTCAATTTTTCTAGCCAGAACATGGCCACTTTAATATATGGATGTTTCAAAAATATGTGGATATATATGACATAGTGAGTCTTGTGCTGCTCATGAAAGGTGTGCTTTGTCCCTTCTACTGTTTGTGTCCCACTGCTGATTTACTTAAATTGAGAAGTGGTGAAGGGCAAGAAAGAGGGAGAGAAAGGGAGAACGGGAGATGAAAGAAGCCCAAGACATTAATGAGCAATGTGTTAATTGCCTTTGATTTCAATCATTAAAGACACACAGAAGAGCAAGTTAAAAGGCCAGACTGTCCCTTTTTGCTATCTTGAAACCATTAGAGGGTACAGGAAAGTAGCAGTAACTACTGAAGAAACTATCAAACCCACTATACATGACAGTATCAAGGTGGCTCGGCCAAAGTGCAGAAGCAATATTTGTGGCATGCTTAGCTGAAACTGCTCACTGCTACAGTTCGTTCTTCACTGCCTTTAAGAAAAGATTCCTACCTGCAAGTGAAGAAAAATTGGTGGAAGAAAAAGGGAAGCATTATCTACCATGAGATGTTACTTCCTTACTGCACATTTTGATTCCTTGTAAAGCATGGAGTGTGCTATGCCTGGTTTGGGCTCTGGAGAAATGAGTATATTGGACTGTAGTCATTTTCTTGTGCAAAAATGTCAAGTATAAATGTAAAACGTATCTACAGCTGCTGCATGCAGTCCTATTTCCAGGGCAAATTCTGTCTACTTGTTAGCTGATGTGTATACCCAAGGAGAGAAGTAAGCCCATTTTTTCCATAAAAAGATCAAGCTAGTTTGCATCAAGTCTTTGCAGGTAGGCTGTGAAAGGACATCCTTCCTAGCATAACTTTTTCTCTTTCTCTTTTTGGGATCTGTAATATTTTTGCATAACATCGACTCAAAAGCAACTTAAAACAAGTTGGAAAGGTAACAGAAAGAAAGAAGTCATACATAGATTTTTTTTCTTCCAGTCTCACTAACTTGCACAAATAGTGAGTTTCGTTGTACATCGGGACGTTGTATTCCTGCTCATTGGTACTGTGATCAAGGAATAGACTGTGCTGATGGCTCTGATGAACCTCCCTCTTGTGGTAAGTTTACACTCAGAAGATACAACACTATGGGTAACAGGGAGTCAGTAGTTTCTCTTCTAGACAGCACCTTGAATCCAGATGAGGTGGAAGACAAATGTCTTCTGAGGTTTATTCACTGACTAAATAATCTGAGTCACTGAGTAATTAAAGTCTTAAAGCTATATATGGAATATAAAGACTTTTAATTGCCACAATTGATTGCTCTTAATGTGATTAATCTTAATGTATAATGTCCTGTCTCTTTATAAGACTGTGATAATGGTGAATCAATTGACAAAAAGTAGCAAGTATTTTGATATTGTTTTGGATGTAAAAGCAGACATCGTGCTGTACAGGAAGTGGGCCTGCAATATTGCATTTGGGGGAAAAAAGGAATGTGGTATGCAAAGGAACATTGTTGACTCAGTGTGAGGTAGAGTATCTTAGTATTATGTTAAGCAAATCCTGTATGTACAATAGAAACTGATAGTAATAAGCCGTGGAATGAGGAAGTTAAAGAATTTAAGCAATCTCCAGGGAGGAAGAGAAGGGGATAACTGAAGTCCCTGAGAACTTATATTATAGCATAGTCATTGTTCTCACTGTAAAAGTTGCATAACACAAGGCAGAACAGATTCTTCTATGATTTAAGTGGGGCTGATAGCTCATTTTGCACATTGCCGGAGTTGCACTTTTAGCTTAAGAAAATGTCTTGCAGTTTATACCTTAACTGTCTTACACTTAAGCTTCTATTTTACATTTCACTATTGTAAGATTCTCCCTAAAATACCCTTCTCAGTAGATTTTCATGGTAGTGCAGGTGAGCTTAACAAGCAAAGTGACTGTGTTCGTTTTTAAGTGCCCCAAGTCCGGACTTGTTCAAGTGACCAATTCAGATGTGATGATGGCAGATGTATCCCAGCAACATGGATCTGTGATGGTGACAATGACTGTGGGGATATGAGTGATGAGGATCAAAGACACAATTGTGGTAGGTGTTTAACGCAAGTAGATACTGCACTTTCTTCATTTGTCCTGCAGGCATTTTTCAGAAAACAACCAACCAACCCCCAAACTCCCACCCTCTGCCAATTTTTCTACCCGTAAAGGTGAACATAAAAATGAGGTATACTCTTTCTGTATCTTCATTTTCACTACATTGAATTAAAATTGAATATTTTAATGGAAAAAAATATTTTCGTTGTTCTAATTTACTCTTCTTTGAATTGTTGAGTTCAAATGGAGATACAATTTAACCTGGGCTATTTGTATGATCTGGGCAGCAGTAGCAGCTTCTGTGGAGATACTCCGTGATCGTCACATGCTACATCTTGTGCATATTAATAACCACATGGTTTTGACATAATTTCTTTAAAAATTACTGAGCAAAATAAGTGTGGCTGTTTAGAGGGTGGACAAAGTACCAAGTCTGGTCCTGCTCCTTTGTTCTTTTAACAGCAGCTGGATATGCTTGCAGTCTTTGCCTTTTTAAACTGCAATGGTGCTCTTTCTGTTTGCTCCCTGGAGCACAGAATACCTTGAAGAAAGCGGGGGATAGAGAGCCTATGCCTAATACCTGTTCAGCTCCCTGAAATTCTGGCCAAACATGTGAAAACTTTATACCAAGAATCCAACAAGATCCAGAGTTCTGCACATGCCAGCATTGCCCAAGGAATCCTAAAGTGCTTTGGCTCCCAGCCAGCCTCTATGAAGAGCAACGCTCAGTGAAAATTCGTGGGAACGCGTATGAGTTTTGTATATGAGAGGGTGCAGTGGTAGCTATCACTGCATGTGCAGCAGAGCATGGCTCTGTTGTGGACTAATGTTGGATATCCAGGCTGTGTGTGTGTGTGTTTGTGGCAGTGGAGGGTGTTGCAAACACAGAGTGTAACTTGGTGTGTCAGTGAAGGTGCTTTTCTTTCAGCAAACCGCAACTGCACAGCAGCAGAGTTCACGTGCGCCAACAACCGACCCCCACTCAGGAGATGCATTCCTCGGGCATGGGTCTGTGACGGTGACGCTGACTGCAGTGATGCATTTGATGAACACCAGAACTGCACACGAAGATCTTGTACAGAAAATGAGTTTACTTGTAATAATGGCTTGTGTATCCGAAACACATACAGGTTTGTAACTACCTGAGCCACTGCAGAAACTCAAAATTTGCTTAAAATGAAGAAACTAATTCAACTCTTTTTCTCTCACTCTTTAGTTAAGTGGATCTGCATATTGTAATGAAACTATTCATGTCCTCTGCATTCACGCATTAGTTTTAACTTGAAAATGCTCTGGCATTTTCTATTTTAATATCCCCAGTACTCACCATGAACATTTAATCCTTTTTATTGTGCCTAGTAACCTCTTCTGGGGTGATTCTGTTCAGCTTGTGATGCATACGGGGAATACAAGCAAGACTCACAGGATCAGACTCTATATCATATGATCCTGATTTCTGAAAGTCTCTTCCATTGAAGCCAATAATAGCTGACCTTCTTTGGAAATCAGAAGAGTATATCTAACCATCTGCCTTAGGGACAGTGATTGTCTTCTTATATTAGAAAAAAGCGTTCATTCTTCTTCAGATGTGACAGGCGGAATGACTGTGGTGACAGCAGTGATGAGAGGGGATGCATCTATGAACCATGTCAACAACACCAGTTTACTTGTCAGAATGGGCGCTGCATTTCCAAAGCCTACCTCTGTGATGGGGATAATGACTGCGGTGATGAATCTGATGAGCTGGAACATCTCTGTAGTACACCAGAAGCAACCTGCTCTCCCCATCATTTTAAATGTGACAATGGAAACTGCATTGAAATGGTTAAAGTCTGCAATCGATTGGATGATTGCTTAGATAATAGTGATGAAAAAGGATGTGGTATGTGTGGATTTATTTGTACAGTTTTATTTAATTTAAAATGCTTAGGCAGCTCTAAAAAAATGAACTCTTAAGACTGTGGCTTAATTGCAATCATATCTATTCCCTGGTTGTGTCTCAGAAGGATTATAAGAAATCTGTGTGTCTAATTTTTTTTGTTTTAATTAAATCATACTTATTATATACTGTTTTAACAAACTGTGAATATTAGCTATATAAAATGAACTAAATATAGTTTATACATTGTTATGTATTGCCCTTACATTTCCAAAATATGCCATTCATAAGTGTGTATTTTACACTCACTGTGTTTGATGGCAGACTTCAAAGGTGCTGGAATAATTTTACATTAGATTAGATTCTTTTCCTTGCTCCTTTCTTAGAGCAGCCAAGATTCATGTTTGGTGTTTTCAGGGAGTAGCAGGGGCAGAGAGACAGAGAGAGTACATTGGAAAGTGACTATGATTTTCTCTGCTAGCCAGTTCCTTAAATAGAACTTCTTTCCTTTCTCAGGTGTAAATGAATGCAGTGATCCTTCAATCAGTGGATGCGATCATGACTGTACAGACACACAGACAAGTTTCTACTGTTCTTGTCATCCCGGATATAAACTTATGTCTGATAAACGGACTTGTGATGATATTGATGAGTGCAATGAAACTCCATCAGTATGTAGCCAGATTTGTGAGAACACAGCTGGCTCCTACATCTGTAAGTGTGCCCCAGGCTATATCCGGGAGCCTGACGGAAAAAGTTGCCGGCAAAATAGTAATATCTCCCCATACCTTATTTTTAGCAACCGTTACTATCTGAGAAATCTCACAGCAGATGGCCAGTCTTACTCTCTCATTTTGCAAGGACTGAGAAATGTGGTGGCACTGGACTTTGACAGGGTGGAAAAGAGGTTATACTGGATTGATGTGGGGAGGAAGGTCATTGAACGAATGTTCCTAAATGGAACAAATAAGGAGGCAGTGATAAGTGATGATGTACCCAACGGGGAAGGTATCGCTGTTGACTGGGTTGGCAGGTAAGAAAATACCTTTTCTGTCTTTCTGGGCTACTAAGGAAATGTGTGAGAGGTTTTTCTCCCACTTCATAGGAAATTCCTGATGAGTGCTGAAACAGTTTTGGATAGTGGATGCCGTCTTATACAACTGCTCTGGAATGGTTTGTCAGCATCTAATACGTTACATAACACTTTTCTTTAATTAGACTTGTATCTAGTGTACTGAGGTTATATCAGAGTTGCTCTCTTATCAATAATAAAGTAGTGCATATGACCCTTGGGAAAAACATGTTAGGAACTCATTAATGAACAGACTAGGCAAGCAGGCAGGTGGGATGTTACATGTGGCTATAGGGAAGGGGTTCTGAGCTTAGACTATTTATTCGCTTACTAGCAGTTGTTGGGGTTGGGCTGCAGACTTCACTCTATGCATAAACAATATGTTACAACAGGTAACTATGTTCCAATGAAGTAAGTAATAATAAACGTTAATGAAATTTCTCTCCTGAACCAATGTGAAGAGCATGTTTCTTTTGCTCTTAAAAAATGCATCTTTAATGGCCACTTAAAAGCGCGATCCACATCATTTGCTGTAAGAAGGGCAGTATGAGGGTGAGGTAATTGGAAAGCAGGTTGCATTATGGACATTTTTTAATTGCCTGCTGTGTGTCAAAAAGTAGCCTGATTTACTCCCACAGAAACTTTGTCCTTATGTGGTGCCCTCTAACAGTGCTCTCAGCTGTCTTTCATCAGATTTTGCTTTCTGAGTGTAGCACTATCAGTAGGAAAAGTTTAAACATCATGGATCAGACTGCAAAATAATGAGATGAGTGGTTCAAAAAGTCACATTTGGAACTTGCATGAGAGTGTTTATATGAATATGTCAATATAATAGTTCTTATTTTTAAACCACTTTACCTCTAAACCTAATGATAATTAAAGTTGCCAGCAGTCCAAATGATGCTTTATGACTCATGGAGAGGTGAGGCAGGAAAAGCCTAATTTCAGCTGAAGTGGCCATAATGCTTCATTACTAATACAGTTGCTAAATTATTACAGCTACCATTAGTTATGTCTTCAGTCAGTTTTTGTTCAGGCATTTCAGAAAGGCTGAAGGACAATATAACGGTAGATGAGGTTTTCTGCTCACTTTCAGTACAGGGAGAGGACTGGAGGATGCCATGAGGTGCAGCTTGGGGAAGACTACTTTCTTCTCTCTGGTAGGAATGGTGCTGCCCAGGGTGGTGTAGTCAGAGACTGTATCTGTCAGACTGTTTCTGGAGCCCTGTGGGCACTGGAGCTAACCAGCTCTGTAGACAATTTCAACGTAGCCTGCTGTAGTTTTAATTAAATTAAACATTCTGTTTTGTTGCAGGCTTTTTAAAATCATCGCTTCAACTTGCATGATTTCTTTGATTACAGCTGTGTGTAATTCCTAGACAAAGTAATAGAAGTCTTAGAAAATTCTAGGTGAAGTTTAAATTAGGCCATTGAACTGCTTAGGAATTTTCAAAGGAGAATGTGGCAACTGTTCTGTTTGATGAGAGCAGAGGTGGCACCATGGAACAAATGATTATTCTCTCCAGTATTTTACAGCCCTGGTCGTAACCCCTTGCACTGCATGCCTGTTTTCCTGCTCCTCTTTGCTGACCGTTGTTGGTAGGAAAGGAAGAGAAGGAGGGTTTAGGAATATTATTACTCAATTGAGCAACTACAAGTTTGAATTTGGCTTCAATGACTGTGAATGCAGGAACAGCAGGAGTGAAAAGCGAAGTCTGGAGCACATTGTAGAAGAGATGTCAGCACAGTGTGTGTATTCTTCCTTTAAAGTGGATATATTGCTTCTAGGAGAAAAAAAGAACTGTGACATTTAAGATGCTGTGAAGCAAAATAAACCAAAAAAAGTATATAAGAGTAAATTAACTCTAAAACATTTCAGAAAATTGTACTGGGTGGATGCCTACAAAGACTGTCTCTATGTCTCTGAACTTGATGGAAGATTTCGGAAAAAACTGGTGGATCGGTGTGTGGATGCCAACAACACTTTCTGCTTTCAGTACCCCAGAGCAATTGTTGTTCATCCGAAATATGGGTATGACATTTTCAAGAGTGCTTTTCCTTTCTTTTGCAAATAGTCTTGCACTGTCTCTGAAAATCTGAAATAAATTTTGGCTGCCTGCACTGAGATTTGCGTGGCATTAGATCTTAGTTGCAGCTCAGGAAAAATAGTAGCTTGCCTTTCTTAGGCATATATGCAGGCCTATCAGATATCATTGAAAGTGGAATTTGTTTCCATGTAGACAAGGAGGTTTTGACTGCAAGGCTAAAAAGGTAGATAGAGGTTTGTGTGGTTTGATAGGCAGTGGGGCTCTCAGTTGTTCTCTTTAAAGACCTTTGTGATCACACAATTGTCTGCTGTAGCAGTTAAAGTAACAAATGTATTAATGTTTTTCTTCCTCAATCCCTGCTTTAGCTGGAAATACTATGTTTGAGGTGTGGCTTCTAATATTTACTTCAGCATATTTTTACTACAATCCTAACTATAAGTATTTATTTGAACAGACAGGTTTACTGGACAGACTGGGCAGATAGAGCGTATATTGGACGAGCAGGCATGGATGGCATGGAGAAGACGGTGGTTATTTCTACAAAGTTAGAGTGGCCCAATGGACTCACCATAGATTACACCAACGACAAGCTGTACTGGGCAGATGCCCATCTAAATTACATTGAGTACGTATGCAGAAAAGAAAAGCTATGAGTAATAGCTCATGTCAAATTGCAGTGGTAGCGTTTATAGATGTAAGCATTCTATGTATTTCTACCCACTGACTCTACTGGAAACCAGACTCAGAAACTCTGGAGCAGTAGGTGTTACAAATCACTAGATGAAGTAGTAGCCTAGTTCCTATATTTACATCCTAGGTCCCGCTGGAAGTGGTCCAAAAATGGTACTGAAAAGATTCACAGTCTGTACTCGAATATGCAGCGTCTCTAGTTGTACAACCTGAACTGTACAAGCAAAACTGAGTATAAAATCACTATTTTTTCCAATTCTCTTGTTTCTGCCTAGAGACAAGAGTTGAGCTGTAACTAAACTAGTTATGTGCTATAAAATAGTATGCAAATCTTTAGATTTGTTCATAGGTATGATATGGAATCTCCTGTTAGCATATGGAGTTTTTTTGTTAATAAAAATCTATTAATTGCTTGTAGTGCTAGAAAATTTCCACTTAAATATCTGTAAAAATTAATAACTAGCATTCTGGTTCTTGTCAAGGCATTGAAATATTTTAAAACCAATCCTTTGTGTTTGTGTTTATATTTGTGTTCATATTTATATGTACATTTAGATTTATATTTACTTCTATTCTGCTTTACATTAATTCTTCTGGCAACCTTTTCTTATACCAAAGTCTTAAAAATGTCTTTACAAATAGGTATATTAGTTATATGTATGTTTCTCTGTCTCTTTTTCTCTATTGCATTTCATAATTTCCCCCCATAGCAAGGTGATACTAAAAATATAAAATCTTATTAAAGGTATCTCATCAGAGGGGGCTCTAAATCAGAAAGACGTGTACATTTTAAGAATATAGGAGTCCTATTATTGTCTGAAGTGCTCCATTATTAGCAGTCTGAATGATCCAGGCAAGCTAGTCTCTCATGTGACAAAAATAACTTGCTGTAAGGCAGTAAGTGTGCAAAATTTCATTGGACTCACTGATATGCTTCTGTGGGAAGGCTTTACATGTTAGCGGATGTTCCTCTATTCCATTTATTTGCCTAAAATAACCTGGTTTACTTTCCTGCATATTTTCAAGTGAGTTCACAGAGGACAGTGCTCTTATCATTAGGAACTAAAGAGGCTTCAATTCCACACTGCATGGTCCTGGTCACCAATAGTGAAATACCATAAGTATACATAATAAACATGTGAAGAGGTTTTAGCATTTATCTGAACATTTTGCACGTTTTTCTTTCTGTAGGTACTCTGACCTGGATGGACATCATCGACACACAGTGTATGATGGGACTTTACCTCACCCATTTGCAATAACAATTTTTGAGGACACGATATATTGGACTGACTGGAACACAAGAACTGTTGAAAAGGGAAATAAATATGATGGATCTGGCAGGACTGTTCTTGTGAACACCACACACAGGCCATTTGACATCCATGTTTACCATCCATACAGACAGCCATTTGGTAAGAAAAGAGAATTAGATTTGTATTTAGAAGGTGAGCTGTTATCTGGAGACTAATTGTAAAGGGTCCTGACTGCACTCAGCTTTTGCCTTTGCTGAGGGGAATAAAATGCACAGAGTAAATGTAGGCCTCTACTTTGCAGTTATAAATTGCCTTTTCTGTGAATAGCAATGACTGGAAATACGTAAGTTCAAGTAAGTTTCTAAAACATCATGGCTTAATAGCATATGATTCCTATATATGAAATCATACATTTTTCTCTCACTAACTGCCTATTAACTAAATTTTGTTTTTCAACTTATTACATTTAAGCTTTCAATACAGTGTTAGAGGAGTCTGTTGTAGACTGAGATCTTTGTGTCCTGAGAGTTACAAAGCGTGGTAATGTTCATTCTTCTCTTTTACCAGTTAACAATCCTTGTGGCACCAACAATGGTGGTTGTTCCCATCTTTGTCTAATAAAAGCTGGTGGCCAGGGTTATTCTTGTGAATGTCCCGATAACTTCATGATAGTACAGTTTGGGAATACAGCACACTGCCTCCCAATGTGCTCTAGCACCCAATTTCTCTGTGCAGACACTGAGAGGTAAGTCCACTGCTCATCGTCTTTTTCTCAATGTCTTTTTAAGGATATATTTTACAGTTTAGTCTCCTCAAAAGGGCATGAAATTAGGGATTCCTTCTGTTCTCACCAAACTTGTGGTGCGCTTGTACAAACATAGCCAGGACCAGACAAGCTTCCACTTTGGAAAAATACTTCTAGACTAATTGTTTAAACAGGTTTTTTTTTTCTTTTCTTCCTGTATATGGTATTGCTAATGTAGGAACATTTGAGTTGCTATGGAATCATAGAATTGTAGTCCCAGAAACCATTTCCAGTTGAATTCCTGAACCTGGAACCTTCTCTTAATTTTTGTACATCTTTTACAATGTATCTGTTTCTGCCAGGTATATGCTGTCTGCCAGTGGCCCAGAAAAAACGTTTGGCTGAAATGGGGGCACATTTCTGATCCTTTTTCTGAGACAACAGCAATGGAGGGAGAGGAATGGTGATGATATAAGAGCTACTGTGCTGATATTACATCATTCCGATGCCAGTGAGGCAGGTGTGCTTATTGGGTGGCCTTTTGAAGCAGTGTTACTGTGATAATCCCTGGTGAAATTCCTGTGCTAAATTCCAGGTGAATTATTGAAATGTTACTTCATTAAAAAAAATCCGTTGAAGATTGATTCAAAAAACATGAGTGGTAGTTACAACAAATATACATATAAATTAAGACTTTATTGATTTGCTGTGAACTTCCTTCAAGAGGCCCACCAATATAATCTGTTTCTGGTGACAGTATTCTGGCATGTTTTGTTAGCATTTGACATATGCAACAGAAGACATGAAATTCAAGATGTCTTGGAAGATTCAAGAAATAACACTGAGACAAAACTGTCTTTTGTGCTGTAAAAGCATGGTTTTATATCTGTTGAGACATATCCTCAACAAAGAAAACGCTGTTTTCTCTTTTTAGATGTATTCCTATCTGGTGGAAATGTGATGGACAGAGGGACTGTCGAGATGGCTCTGATGAGCCCCCTACCTGTCCACACCGATACTGTCCTGTTGGTCAATTCCAGTGTAATGATGGGAACTGCACAAGTCCACATTTCTTGTGCAATACCCAGCCAGATTGTCATGACAGATCAGATGAAGACCCTGTACTTTGTGGTACGTTACAACTAATAAATTGAAATGTTTTGCCAGTACAAAATATGTAAAACATATAAATTTCAGAATCATTATCCTTTTTTTAGAAATGAAAAGGTGAGATAGACAGATGCAGTCTTTTCTAGTTTTGCACCTGCTAGAGCAATTCACTTCAGTGCAAAAGCAGGGTAAACAAGCAAAAATGTACTATATCAAAGTATAAAAATTTTCTATACCTTTGAGACAGATTTGTACTGTTGTAAATTACAACCTGAGGTATAAAATACTAGAAGCAGGACCCACTTTGTTTTCTTCTGGGTAAAGCCGTGGTCAGTGTGAGGAATGTAAGGCTTCCTAATGCCCAGAGAAGTCTACCAGGTATGCTAATTTTCCCTGTATTCTAGACTTTGCATGATAGGACAAAATTATTTCACCCTCTATGTTGCACAAAATTCAGTGCATGTAAGAAGATTTGCTTTGGAGAGATGTTTATGACGGCAGAGTTCTAGAAATATAGCCTAATTATGCTTGTGGAATAATGTTCTTTCCTTAAAAATGTTTTATTCTACATAGTTATGTCTAATTTAAAAAAGCACATCCTGAGGGGTTTTTTTCTGTAAATAATGTAGTGCTGGCAGTTGCAAGCTTAGTGGAGGTGTGTGTGGGAAAGCAGAGTAGTTGTATAATTGATAGTTTCATTGCCTTCCATTAGCAAAGTGTTTCTAACAATGACAGAATTAAATGAAATGCCTATTTTACCTGAGTGTCAAATAGCTAAGCTCTTAAGTGTGGCACAGGGAAATATTAAATAAGTAGAAATGTGGCAGCTGCATAATGTGTCATCTGTTTTAACATACCGAATACAACAAAAAGTCTTTTTAGGTCTACATAACTCCTTCTGCTCATCATCTTGTGCATGAGAATAGAATCCTTTAGTCTAGAGAATGTATGGAAATATAATAATATGCTGTTTCCTCTTGAACAGTTTGGCAGTATATGTGAAAAAGTAGTAGAGTGGTGTCCAGTAAGACATACAAGGTCTTGGAAGCAGAGTTCGCTGTTGACTCTTTATTTTCATAGACATTCAGAGCTCTCCCAGTTTGCCAGCACTCCTGACATCAGCTTCCAGTGCTTTGCCTTTTAGAAATAGAGGCTGTACATTTATAGGTTGTGGAGCCGTTATTAACATGGTCTTCTGCTAAGTTTTCTGACATGTTCATTCAGTCAGAGGAACAGTCTCATCAGGCAATGTACATCTAAGCTGGTAACATGAACACAGTCACAACGTCACCTAGCTCCTCTGCGAAGTGACTGGGAGCCACTGCCTCGATCATGTTTGAATGCTGAGTGTACTCATCTCTACTTTAGGAGAAGATAGTATCTGTGTGGCTCCTAGAAAAATGTTGGATCTTAGTGAGCTTGTCTGAAAATGCCTGTGGGAAATGTGCCATGTGACTTTAGAAATATGTACCTTAACTGGGCAAGTAAATGTGATGTTTTATATTTTTACTGACTTTCTCTTTAACTTTTGGTATAGGCATGGTAAATGCTCAATTGACGTAACAGCAGCAGACCATTCCTGTAAGTTTTAGTATCCTAACAGCCAATTTGTATTCTTTCAGCTAATCACCAGTGTGAAACTCATCAGTGGCAGTGTGCCAATAAACGATGTATCCCAGAAGCCTGGCAGTGCGATAGAGAGGATGACTGTGGTGACAACTCGGATGAAGATAGTACTTACTGTGCCAGTAGAACCTGTCCCCCAGGCCAATTTAAATGTGACAATGGCCGCTGCATCCCACAGTCCTGGAAGTGTGATGTGGATGACGACTGTGGTGATAACTCTGATGAGCCTTTCCATGAATGCAGTAAGCACAAAGCCGTAGTAAGCTGCCCATATTATATTGCACCAAAAGCAGAGCAAGCTGCATTATTTAATTTTCCTGAGGTTGAAAATTTATTGGAAAGGAATATTTTCTGCAAGCTAATTGCAATCATGAAGTAAAGAGTGTTAGAAAACATAGAGGATATGTAATAATTTACTACTTTCTGTTTCTTGAAGGGGAGAAAAGTTATTTATACTGGCCAGATTATCAAGAATTGGCAGCATCTCACTTTGACTTGCTTGATGCTAGCAGCATCCTTTGCTTGACCCCTAACAAAACGTTGTAAAAAGGATATATGCTGATCCATGACCTATGTGGAAGCAGTGAATGCCAGTTCACCAATTTTTACCTTATTCCAGTTTGGAGCATGACATAAGTAATACTTTTTACAAAAACAAAGTGAAGTTTCATTTCTTGAAGCTAAAGTTTCTCATGATTTGAAAAAAAAAAGCTTTCATGGACAACAAATGCAGAGCACAGTCTAGATGTTTAACAGCAGGATTTTCTGATGTGCTCCACCATGTCTCTGAGTCACTGAGTCACTGGAAGAACTTGTGACCAAGTTTTGCCATATGAGAACAAGCTGCCTCCTCTGGCTTGCAGATTTGGGGCTTCTATTACACTATTACCAGCTCTAAATACTTCAGGAAAAAACATGCTGAATGTCATTTGACCCTTTCATGGGTTTGTAGCATATTCAGAATACAAGCAGTGTAGGTTGGAAAAGACAGTAAAATCAGAGACCTTTAAAGCTTTCTAACACTCTATTTAGCAGATAGTAGAAAAAAAGTTAGAAAAAATTAACTATAAATCATAGATTTTGAAAGACAGAATAACAACGAGGACATTTTAATGATTAAGTAACACGACTAACTTTGACCACTGCCTCTTTCAGTGGGCCCTGCCTATCGGTGTGACAATCACACACAATTCAGCTGTAGAACCAACTACCGTTGCATACCTCTGTGGGCAGTGTGCAATGGGAATGATGACTGCAGAGACAACAGTGATGAACAAGGCTGTGGTATGTTTGTAGAAGAAGGTCCTTTCCTTTCAAATTATCTTTATACCTAAAATATTTCTCCAATTTACGGTCACCTTAATTTTCTGAAAGTCTTCAGTAATAATGTACTTGGGCATATTTTGTTGATATCAATTAATTACCCTGGTATGTATGTGTCTTCAGGAAAAATTCTATGTGCAGCAATTCATTGTGCAGCTCACATTTTTATGAGCTCTGTAGATCAGGATTTTATGATTTTGCTCAATATGTCATCGGATGAAATAGGACATACTTCTACTTGAGCTGAACTATTTTAGACAATTAAAACTGTCAGTGTTTTCTACGTTTACTTATCTCCTATGCTGGTGAAACCATCTGTATGGGAAATATGATCATGCTTTCCCAGAACTTCACATTTGTGTTGAAACCTTTTATACACAAAGCTTAGAGTTCAGCAGGTCACTATATCAGAATCAGAAAAGACTTGAAAATGCAACTCACCGTGACGTCAAGATGCCTTCCTTTGACAATATTAAATTTATCTCTTTGTGTTTCCATCTCAGTTCTATATAGCTCTTTTATCTGTTTCTTAATCACTTCTCTGTTACGTGTCCCAGTCTGTGGCATGAACATCTCTATCTTACTTTCATTATCTTCTGTGCATTCCACCTGATCCAAAGACTATGCTAATGCGTGCTGTTTTGTTGGCAAACTGTGTACACTGCAGAGGAGATGACTTGCAGTCCTTTTGGAGATTTCCGTTGTGACAATCATCGATGTATCCCACTGCGCTGGAAGTGTGATGGAGACAATGACTGTGGAGATAACTCTGATGAACACAACTGTAGTGAGTTCTTTTTTGGCTGTCATCATACAGTCCAGCTTTTGACTTAATTGTCCTTCTGTTTCTTATGAAAATGGGGCAGACAGCTCTCACCTGCAACCACTCCATTGTTTTTCTCTATAGCCTGTCCCTGCTGACATACCACAGGGTATGCTGCTGACATGTCACAGGGAAACATTTTGGATACATAAACCCCTGATAAATATAGTCATCACAATAACACAAACTACTGTTTTCCACTAAGAAGTGACATTTGAATTCTGCCCTATGCAAATGTAGTATTAAATAGTTCCTTAAGTAATGAGAGTGGATCTTTTTTTTTTCTGATTTGGAATAAAAATTCCTGTATAATCCTGTGATGAAACAAAATCCACAATGAATTTCCTTTTTTCTATGTCAAGAGGGACACAGAATGTTAAACATAATTAAGGAGTATTGGGGGGAATACTGTTTTAACATAATTTAGTTTTAAGGATTATACCACATTATCTGCCCATATTACTTTTGTCTGGTTTAACAAGACAGCTGTGGATATTTAAATCTACATCTGGGGAACTTTTCATGTATGTACATTCATTTTAAATGAAGGTCCTCGTGAGTGCACAGAAAGTGAATACCGTTGTGACAATTTGCGCTGCATTCCTTCCCGCTGGATCTGTGATCATGATGATGACTGTGAAGACAATTCAGATGAACGTGACTGTGGTGCGTATTGTCTGCATGCTACTTCTTACATGTTCACACTTTTGCTTCGAATTTGATAATTATTGTGGAAAAAAATCTTTTATGGCAAGCATCCTTAATGAAGTCATGTTGACCAGATCGCCTTAGTCATTCCACCAAAAGTAGAGGATAGCACAGTTTTAATGATCTGGGTTTTTGCAGTCTTTTTTAGGTTATTGTTCTCAAAAAGTAAACAGTTTATCTGGTTTTGAACAAGACATTTTAATGGTTACTTCTGAATCTTCTCAGAGCTGAGGACCTGCCACCCAGGTTATTTCCAATGTGACAGTGGACACTGTGTTGCAGAGCGCTTCAGATGTGATGGAAATGCAGACTGCCTTGATTTCTCTGATGAAGCAACTTGTCGTGAGTTTCAAGCTTTGCAGTTGGTGCTCATTGATCTCTCTTCTAGAAAGATTTGCACTTTTTTCTCTCTTTAAGTGAGATCACTCCTTAGAGGTACAGAACTCTGCAACGTTCAGTGATGTCAGTAAAACTTCAGGATAAGTATAATATTTTGAATCAGCTTTTTAATATAATAATGGGTTGCCAATCTCTTACACTGACTGTAAACACATTCCTAATGCTAGGAAATTAATGCGTTTACAAGGTCCAGCAGAAGATACACATGACAGAATTAAATTTTTTTTACTATCTGATGGACACTGCAAGATCCACTGTTTCAGTTGTACCATATTCTAACAAGGTTCTGTAATGGGATTGGTTTTTATAGTGCTCAAAGGTGTGTATAGTTTCCTAAAGTACCAGTGAAGTCAAGGAAGTAAAATACTTTTATGTCTTCCTTCTGTATATTGATCTAGCGCAAAAAAGTGTATGTACGGTTTAGCTTATATGGAGCTGCAGCTCTAGCTGTTTATCCAGGAAGTATTGTACCCAGTAGGAATGGAAACATGACCTCTGTGCTCTATCTGTGCTGACTAATATTGGCTTTTTTGGTGATATTGAAGTGTTGGTTCTGACCTATATGTTCAAATTAATTTAGGCTTCAGTACTCCAGAGAATTCCCTTCTCTTCATGTTGGTACCAGGGAAGTTCTATACATCTTCCCATGTACTTGATTTTAACATTCATGCTTTAAGTAAGAAAGGGCATTTGCACAGGCACAGTAACCACATCCTGGACTGCACATCACAACAGTTAATCTTTCAGAACCTGAGTTACACAAAATTTGGCTGTTCTCCAAGGGGGGAAAAAGCGTATGAGAAGCCATTGAAAAGACAAGGATATGGTTTATTTATGTAGGTTGGGAGAGTTGTATTTTTGGTTTCTCTTTGGTCTAATACAGTTTTTTTCACAGCTTTTACAGAATCTGGCTATTTTTTTACTGTACCAACATGAGTCCATTCGGAATTAGTTGCCTTAGGTACTTCTTCAGTCATTCGTGTTTGGTGCCAGTGACATTATTTACCTTTATTACTGAACTAGATTTGTCAGTAACAAATTCAGGTAGAATTTGTTAAATTAATGACAGTTTATTTTCAAAAGCTTCTGGGAGTAATTCTATGTTGTTCCACTATTCATTCAAACTTAAAATAATTACATTATAGCTACTAAGAAGTCCTCAGTCCTTGCAGTCTGTTGATGCTGTGGATGTTTGCAGTGCCTCATATTATATCTCCTACTATGGAGGGAGTTGTATTGATAAAATAATATAGGGTTGGGTTGAATATTTTTCAGGAAAACCTAAAATTTTAATTGTAAATGGAAAATATCATAATAATTTTCTTTTCTTCAGCAACACGGTATCCTAATGGTACATACTGTCCACCCATGCTGTTTGAGTGTAAAAACCATGTCTGTATCCAGCCATACTGGAAATGTGATGGTGATAATGACTGTGGAGATAACTCTGATGAAGAACTTCACCTTTGCTGTAAGAGAGAAAAAAATATATTAAAATGAACAATATGCATAATAAAACATCTAATTACAATAGAGAGAACAATTAGAAAATAAATTTTATGTATTTTCTTTTCACTGGAGATTCTCACAGACTTAACTCAAGATGAGTGGTGAGAATTTTGCTTGATATGCAAGTTCACTTCATCTTCCTACAGTATGTTTCTCACGGCTTTGCAGATGTTTGTAAATGTGGTTATAAAAATAGGAAGAAACGTATCAAGAAGATAAGGACGCTATTTCATGTTTTCAAGTTGGTGATCTAAAATAAAAGCATCGGTTTGCAATTAAAGATTTGTTCAGATGATGTATATTCTTAAGTACGCTGAGCTTTTAAAGTTATCAGCATAGTTGGGACATCTTTGTAAATATGGTTGAGGAGTCCTGACTTTAGCTCTAGTAGCACTATATAGCCACTTAAATAACATGTTGGATTTTCAATCAGTTTACTTCATAAATGAATCTAGGAACTTTGGTGTTATATATAGTCATAGGATTTGCCTTTGGCCAAAGATGATGTACTGTCTTCTGACAAAAAATGCGTAAGGGCTTAACATATTATCACCAAAATGTGGAGAAGATATTTTTTGGGGTCTGAATGTCTCCACACGTTTTAAAATATAGGAAACATAAATGTTACCAGATAAGTGATTGGGACAATTTGTGACTCAATGGCATGAAGTATCAAAATGTGACTGACCTGATCTCTGTGGTTTCAGTGGATATTGTTTGTGATTCTCCATTCCGTTTCCGATGTGAAAACAATCGCTGCATATATAGTCATGAGCTGTGCAACCAGGAAGATGACTGTGGAGATGGAAGTGATGAGAAAGAGGAACACTGTATGTTTACACAAATTCAGTTATTGTGATGTGCTTAATGTTTAATAATACCAAAAGAATATAGGAGTGTCAAAATGAAATCTACATTATGTAAACTAGCACCCAGTATGAAATATTTTGAACTACAATTATTGGTACTAAGTATTTGCAGGTCTTCATGTAAGTAGCAAAAAATGGTAAACATTTGTCTGAAAAGTACAGAGCATGATTTTCAAAATCATACTATATTTTATTATAAGAAGCCACTAAATTGGGTCAACTTAATATAAACTCCACGTCAAATAAGGAAGAAGAGTTTGGCTGTATCATAAAATCAGGATGGGATGGATACTTGGGACTTTAGAGAAATGGATACTTCTAAATTTGTGGCACTATTGTGCTAATATTTAGGCCCAAATCCTGCTGAAGCTCTGTTAATATTCAGTAGGTTTTAGCCCTCAAATGTCTTATGTAGTTTTCATTGACTATATTGATTTTTGTATTTTAAGTTTAATTATATTTTTGGTTGCTTAACAATATTATTTTCTAGCTTTATTTTACAATATTTTTAAAGTTAATAGTTTACTAATATCTCCATAATCCCTTGAAGTAGATGTATGAAGTATATCATTCAAGGATATTAATAGATTTGCGCTATTAAAAAGAAAATTCAATCAACTATTAACAAGAAGAATTTACCTTCTGTCTTTATAAAATGGAGGAGCTTCCTTCAGTTCATGGGGATGTGACTAAAGGTCAGGAGGCCCAGGTTGTAGTTTTAACTTTACTACCGACTTTCAAAGTCTCTAGCTGTTGTTTCACCAGATTGAATCAGCTCCCTCATTACTAATGAGGAATAGTGCTTTCGGTACTACGTAGCTGAAGCTGTGACAGAGAAGTGTTTCTCTTCCCAACTATAGGTAGAGAACCAACCCCAAGACCTTGTACAAGTGAAGAATTCAAGTGCAGTAACGGAAATTGCATTCCTCTACATTATGTCTGTGACAATTACGATGATTGTGGAGATCATTTTGATGAAATGGGCTGCAGTAAGTAATAACACCAATAGAATAAAAAACTGCATTGCTATTGAAATAAAAATTTCTGAAACTGGTAACCACACGTTTGTTCTTGAGTAGCATACTAGGAAGTATTGATTTTTAATTAGCCTGTGCTAGGATTACCCAATTAGCCATGACAGTATCTTCTATTTTCCTTCTTTTGGGGAAAACCCTATGAAATTTGGCATTCTGAACAGTCCATTTTAGGCTTAGAGCATTTATGCATAAAAAACCCCAAATGGTTAGTTATCTTGTTTTGAAATGGATTGCACTATGGAGGCAAGAACATCTAGATATTTCAATCATAATTGCAATAAACCAGCCTACAGAATTACTCTGGTGTAGGTTGCTCTAGCCCTGTTAAAAACAAAAGTATATTGAGATGCTTTTATTTTCCTGTTCACAGACATGAGATCACAGAATTCTATAAGGACAACCAGTACTTGCGCTGAGGGCCCTCTCAAATCCTCAGCCCAACCTTTATTGACTATGCATTATAAATTTACTAGCATCCATTTAGATGCAAAAGCTTTGGCTTGAATTTTGAGGCAAGAGAGAATATTCTCATGGAATCCGGAAAAAAAATTCCTAACTAGTTATATCAATATATAGACAGCTGCAGAGTGATAATATGAGCAATTCCAGTTAGTCAGGCTTTGATGGATTCAAGTGAAAGTTTGCCAAATGATGCACCTGTGATTTACAATCCAGCATGCTTGCAAAAACACAAATAATGCAGAGCCTGAAGTGCAGTCCATTTTGAAGTAGCTGGTTTCTCAGTTCCACATACCATCACAATGGTCCTTAGGCAATATAACTTAATGCAATGACTTGATGAAAATATAGAACTATAAAAAGGATATGAAACAGTGCAAACCAGACACCTTCTGGCAGTCAGTATTCTACTGTTTAGAAATAGATGTGAATGCAGATCAGATGGTAACATTTGTAGCCTTCCCAACGTAAAATACCTGTGTAATAAAGAAAATAGAATATTTTCGTGTGTGTGTGCGTGCAATGAATTTATCCTTTTACATGTATATGAAGTTAAGCTGTTTAAACTTAATTTAGTCAGCACTAGGGTGATTTCCAGATATAAAGAATGTAGGGCCTGTGTTATGTATAGTTGCAATTGAGAACATTTTTTGTTTAGCTGATAAGAAAGGACTGGGTATAAAAGAGGTAGTCTGGCAAAGGTAGGAGTTACTCAAGTCTCTTAAATAGTTCCTGCACGGTTTCAGTTAGGAAAAAAAGGAAAAAACCCCTAACTGTCTACTTGAAAACCATTTTCAATGACAATAATGATCAAAATTATGACATTCCCTCCCTGTTGTAACTTTTTTTTCATTATAATTGTATAATATTTTTTTTCCCAGATCCTGGAACAGAGCGAACTTGTGCAGAAAATATCTGTGAACATAACTGTACCAACCTGAATGAAGGAGGCTTTATCTGTTCCTGTAGGCCAGGGTACAAGGCCAGTGAAACTAACCGCAACTCCTGTGATGGTATTTTGAATCTTCTAAACATATTCTCACTGATAAGTGTTCAGTGACTTGTCCCTCTGTCATTCAATGTGACATTTTTGCATTCTAACAGGATTTTTATACAGTTAATAGATGCTTCCTAAAAAGTTTTGCTAAAGAATCATGTTTTCTAATGCGCAGACCGCATTCAGTAAAGGACTGGCTTCACAGTTCAGGCTTGTTAGAAGCTTTTGGTGGCTGTAGTTATATGTTTTTGCTTTACTGTATGTAGGCTTTTTCATATCTTTGCAATCTTAGGATAGGAGGTTTGCTGGATTTTATTTTTTACCTTATTGAAAGAAAACTTAGCAAAGGCTATACTCTCCTTCTATTCTGCTCCACGAGAGCAAAAGTCTATTGTGCCATACTTTTCCCCTGATTATATGCAGATAAAATACAGTGAGGAGTCTACCCAAAGGCCATTCTTTGTGCTCATGCAATGTAGTACCTTCACAGTTACAGTTTCTGTATGGTTTGATGAGAATTCTTATGTTTGTTGCTCCTGACTTTTGTGTACAATTTGTGTAGTTTTATTAAACATGATCCGAGGCCACCTCTCCCTTTCCTTCCTGCTGATATTGTTCCTGAGGACTGGGTATCTTTGCTTCAGCATTTCAAGAAGGCTTTGTTCTTGCATGTCACTGTAGTCACGCCTCTTCTTTTTTCTTTCCTTGGTGATTAAACACAAAAATGCATGATCAAAAATGTCTCTTGAAAAGCAATCTGATAAGCAGGAGCACGCAGTTAATAGCAATCTCTTGTTAAGACAAGTTAAACAGTAGATAGGTGATGAGGGGTTCTGTTAGATAACAGATGCTGATGTTAAAGATCACTTTTTAGGTCACTGACCTCTTAGAGTATGTGGGGAAGGGATAAATCTGCCACTTCATGCAGTAAAGGTGACCAGCATGTGAAAGAAAAGAGATTAAGCTCTAGGTGTCTTTTCTCTACTTATATCTAGATATCAATGAGTGTGAGATCTTTGGAATGTGCACCCAAGACTGCAAGAATTCCAAAGGAAGCTATGAATGTTTCTGTGCAGATGGCTTCAGGTCTGTGGGTGATCAACAAGGGAAACAGTGTGCAGCTAATGGTATGTTAACTGACAGCAAGATTGATTGCTACCTGTAAAGAGCAAGTGGATTGTAGTAACTTAATGAATATAATCCTCTCCTTTTTATGAAGAGCGTAATGAAACCAAACTTTATTCTGTAATATAACATCTGTGTATTCCACCCATTCCATAATCAGGAATAGGAATGCTCATCTCTGCTCCCAACTATAAACATTAAAAATGATATCTTGATTTGGATGCCTGCCTTCCTTTCTCCTGAAATTTTCTGCAAACAAAAAACTGCTTATCCTGTGGTTGTCATGAGAAGGAAATTTGTTGCCTACTCCTGAAGTTTAGGTTTTCACAACAAAATAATACATCAGAAGAAAGTTGCATTTAAACGGGTACAAATCAAAGGCAGTTTGACAGATTGACATTCAGTGTTCATGGACTGATGCACAAAAACAGGAGGACCTTGTCCAGTGTTTAAAATCAATCACTAGCTTTTTATCATATCTCAGTGCAATGACTACAGTGTGTGACAGTCATTGAATAGTTAGAGAAGTTGATTCAGAAAATAATAGTAATAGAATAGTAATAGTAAAAAGCTGAAGAAAACAGAAAAAAGTCACAATGCAGCAGTACCATATAAAAGACAGAAACAATATTGTATTTAGAGAATTACTTACACTTTAACAGATTTAAGATATACGTGATATAAATGTGGTGTGCCTAGTCAAATAGTAAAATCTTCAGAACAGAATGCTGGTGACCAAAGGGTGTGCTGCTGGAGGTTTTGAAGTCTGAAAATTATTTGTAAATGATACAAGAAAACCAGGTCTCCAGGTTTTCAGTCCAGGGACCTAATTCGCCAAATATTTACTGCTGAGAATGAAACTGAAAATTCATAAGGGCATTTGCACCTGATATATGCCATGTCAGAAATCTAGTTCTTTGAAACTCTTCTTCATAGCCTATTTTCAGGGCACATCTAGACATCGGAAGTTTTCAAGGCTAACTGATAGAAGATAACATGACTGTAGCTGATAACGTAATGAAATTTGTTGTGTGTAAAGTTCTACTTCTATATTTGTCCAGAACTCTACCACTCTTTTTAGTACAAGCTCACAGGACTCATAAACAATGGCTTTCTTTGCCTGTGTCCGCTGCAGGCCTGATTAGTAGGCAGAACACACATAAAGTATTAGGTCCCCTTTTTCCTATAATAGCATATATATTAGAAATTCTGTCAATTTCTACACTGAACTGTATGTTCATTAGAGAACAGAGTCACTTGTCTCATTCCCCCATAGTTGGACATGACTTAGAGGGTTCACATGAACACTTCATAGGAAATTGAGCATTATTAGTTGGAAAAGGCAGTGGTACATGAGATTTTCCTTTCCCAGGTGAATGCCTTGTCCTTTCTCATTGGCTCTGTGAAGTTGTGATTAATGTAGGAGAACTTTTTCCCTGGAAGAGGGCCTAGGATTTAAGTCCATGACTCCCAACTGAACTTTGTCCTTAGCAAAATGAATGAACAATTAAATTTTCTCACCATCAAAATCATCCAGATGGGACTGATAATCAAGTCATTAGAGTACTGAGGCTAACCCCAAATTAACCTGTAGGTAGGTGAACATTCATCTGAATATGGGGACATTAGTAGTTAAAGACTTTCAGGTAGAAGAACTCAGGTTGTTGCTGAAGGTACCAGCAATGTAGTCATACTTTTCAAATTGTTTTCCGTACTTTGAGGCGGGGACCTGAACTCAGAGTGTATAGTGGCGTTCTATTTTTGAGATGTGTGGTGGTGATATGCCAACACTGTAATGTTTAAGAATTTTTAAGGAATTATCCCTTAATGATTACTACTGCACAAAATTTATGGTGAAAAGTATAATACTGTCCTCAGCAATAAGCATTTCCAGAGTTTTTAATGAATTTTGCAAAGCCAAGAAATTTGATTAGCTCAGAAACTTTAGAAATTGTTCTGTGTTCCATCTGCTTTTTATTCAGAAAGAACTTGTGAACACCCCAGTTTAGCTTTAACTGGAAGTGACTTTCCTGTGTTTCTTCTAAAATTAAAAAATACATTAAAGTAAAATTCCTTATAACTTCCCAGGTAATCCTCCATTGTTACTGCTGCCGGATAACGTGCGGATTCGAAGATACAATATCTCATCAGAACAGTATTCTGACTATATTGATAACCAGGAGCGCATCCAAGCTTTGGATTATGATTGGGACCCTGAAGGAATAGGCCTGAGTGAGTATGCGTAGAAAATTAATACTCAACTGTGCAATTGTTGGTTTAAAAAGACGCATTTCTACATCATAGCTACTTAATTTATCTTGGGAACCAAAATCAAAATAGATTAACCGTCCACATCTTGACTGGATGCATCCGTCCCTTTTAATCATTCTTCAGCATCAGTGTAGTTCTTTTTAAGGCTTTAATTTAGTTTAGCTAGGTTTTGTTTTGTTTTTCCTTTTGTTTTGGTGTGAATTCAGCTGTGGAATTGTGGCTATTTGGGATTATGCAGTAGTAGAGGATTGCTATAAATGAACCCCTTCCTCTTCTGCCTCTACCAGTCCCCAAACCTGGTTCAAGTCTTGCAAGAACTAATCCTAATACTAAGAAGAATTGGCCAACAGACCCCTCTATTAGCTGATACTTCATCTATTGGCTTCCCTGCTTTTGCCTTTTTCACAGGGCCATACTTGCTCCTTAGGGTCATGAGAGTCTAAATTACTCTCAAAATCACATGCAAAGGCTTCAAGGCTAAGACCGTCTACTCTTGAAAAATATGATAAATGTTACTTGATAATCTAGATCAAGATGATCTTAGATGTACGTCTTACCTATGATGAACGGCTTAAAAATTTACACACTAACACAGTGTGATTAAATTGAACATACAACTAACTCTGTGTTATTCATAAGTAAATAGATCGGGTATCTTCAAATAAGAGCCCCAGAAAGATTCTAAGTTTCCAAAAATATGGAATAACTAGACATTAAAAATTAACTTTATCATCTTCTTTGAAGGTATTGTGTACTTCAGCATTCTGGGCCAGGGTTCTGAGTTTGGAGCCATAAAACGTGCTTATCTGCCCACATTTGACAGCAGTAGGAACAATCCTACAAAGGAAGTTGACTTGAATCTCAAATACGTAGTTAATCCTGATGGGTTAGCTGTTGACTGGGTTGGAAGGTAAGTGCACTGAAAAGCTAGAAAAATGCTGAACATTGAATGTGTCAAGGCTCTGATCAGGCAATGCAAAATCTCCTCTTTTCTTCCTTATGAAATTTCTCTGAAGATACCTAGTCTCAAGGTAGTTAAGAAGAATATTGTAAGCTCTGTTTGCCTAGGCATCAGGTTAATAGGTCAAATGCATGTTGCTGACTGCATCATGTATCCTCTGAGGAAACTTGCATTACTTCTCAAGTGGCAGGTCAGTTGTGATCAGTAAAGTGATAAAACACTGGATTGCAGCAAGGTAGCGCTTTAAACTCTGAATTGCGTTTGTAGCAACAGAGACTTTTTTCCTAATGATCCAAAATGCTATTGTATGAGTAGGAAGAGATTGGGAAAAGGCTTATTCCGGTTTGGGGCCTGATACGTAGCTTTCATTACCTAGACCTTTGTGTTAGGTGATGGATGCTGTGTTAGGTGTTGTGTCCTATGAAGTAGTTATGGAGTTGCTCATGCAGTATATTGCCCTGATTTCTAGAGCAGGATAAAGTGATGAAGTGGCTAAAGTGATTCACTTGCCTGAAAAATTTTGCCAGTCATTATGAAAAAGAAGTGGGAAATTTTATCTTTCCTTCCAGCTGTTTTTAAAAACGAGATAGATGTATTAAGGTCTGGACTAGTGTTCAGCATAAAGACCATTTTGCTGTTTGCTTTGTGAACTGCAGGCCACCTGGAAAACCAAATGTCTTTGAGGGCAGAAGGGAGTATCTGAATTTCTATTCACAAATCTAGATGGTCATGAGAGCAAGGACAAAGGATATCACCAGCATCCTGGTGAGGCTAGGATCTTCAGTACTTCAGACATAGTGTTATATTGATTTCAGAACAATCTTGAAATGTATTAAGAAACTCAATATTTAAGTGTCTGCACATTATATAAAAGCTGATACACATGATTTGGGACACTTAGTCCTTCTTCCCATCTGCAAAATAGGAATTACAGTATTTTCTTACATTCCCGCACCAATTGTGAGATCGTTTTTTCCATCAGAAGGCACTGTGTGATTAGTGAATGCATAATAATGACTAAGTTTATTATCTAAGGTGAAAAAAAAAAAAGCCATGATGATAAAGGTAAACAAAATTCAAGGAAGAGCAGACCAAGTGCCCTGATTGTAAGCTCTAAAAACATCTGCCTCTGATGTGATAACAATTTATTCATTAACGTCTGTGTCAGATGACAAAAGTCTAGAGAGAACCTGTGGACTAATAAGCTCGATGCCTTCAGAGTTGCTGTATAAATTACATGGTAGATAAATTTTTATTTGTAATGAGCCTCATCGTCTCCTGGAAAACTGACTCTTTAAAGATGCTTATTAGCCACCTCTGGTGCTTAAAAGTAACAAAGTTCTCAGTAGCCCTTTAATGGAGATTATCTGACAGGGAACAGAGGCAGTTTGCAGACACTTGGTCAGAGGGGAAAACTAGTGAGTCAATTGATCAAGTTTGCTAAACTCACCTATATTTAGGGTCTGTATGTTTCAGACTGAAAAAGTTCAGACGTAATCAATGCACCTTCAGTACATTAATTTTGTTTGGGTTTGATATAGCTTTTCTTCTTAAAGAGATTTTTCTTTTTTAATTCCTTTCCCAAGTATAAATTATTTACTTATGGAATATTTTGTGTTTTATGTAATTCAGACATCTTTACTGGACTGATGCGGGGACTAATCGCATAGAGGTAGCAAAATTAGATGGGCGGTACAGAAAATGGCTTATCTTTTCTTTACTGGATCAACCAGCAGCTATTGCTGTCAATCCAAAACGTGGGTAAGTACTACAGGACTTACCAGAATGATTTTCAATGCTATTCAATACCATAAAACCCCCCTGCAATGGTAAACTTTACAGCAAAGAATAAGGGAATACGTTTTGGAGTTTCCCTTTACTAATGTTAGGAAATTTGTGTACATAGGAAAGCATTTTAGGATGAGAATTCATATGGGTGCTTGTGTTGGTGATAATATCAGGTAGGTCATATTAAAACTCCTTTCTACAGTATTGTGTGCCCACTGAATTTCTTTGTTACGACTGAAACAGGGAAGTTGATGAGAATTTCTCTTTACCAGCTCCAATAAAACAAACATAGCTTCCTTCACAGTGGAGAGCAGTATAAATGTACTGGTACATTCAACAGCTGTGCTTGCTACATCTTGTATTGTATGATGGATCACCAAATATCACATATGCACTTCTTACAGCTGGAGTGAAGCAGCACAGCTGCCTGAAGTCACCTGGGCTTTCCAGCTTTATTGTGACTGGATATTCAGTGTTCACAGTCATTTTACTTTCACTGAGAATGAGAAACTGTCATTAAAACCACTCTGTCTTCAAATTAGGACACAAGATGCAAACATTCTCTTTACAGTATTTATCTTCTGTATTTGAAACAAGCTTGTTCAGTGAACTCTCTGTTACTTTCCTGATCACATCTGCAAAACATGGGTTGCTGAACAGCTCTATGTTTCACAACTGACCTTTGCCATGAAACTCCAAAGGATAATCATGGTGACCAAATTCTGCACTATATTAAATTCTGGTTCTGTCCTTTCAGGCTCATGTATTGGACTGACTGGGGGAGGCAACCAAAGATAGAATGTGCCTGGATGGATGGACAACAAAGACAAACTCTGGTCTCTGAAGACCTTGGCTGGCCGACAGGTCTTTCTATTGACTATTTGAACAATGATAGGATCTATTGGAGTGATTCTAAAGAAAATACTATTGAATCCATGAGACCTGATGGGACAGACAGAACTGTAGTATTACATGGAGGTAAGAACTTACACAATTGATATAACAGTAATCAAAACGTATGCTAACAAGCACTTGGTCTTCACAAGTGGGGCTAGAATTGGGAGCTTGTCAAAGAGTAAGTCTCGGTAGTGTTTTCTCCTCCTTTATACAGGGATAAATGTTCAGAGATTATGATGCCCGGTAACTAGATTCCCTGAGGGTAATTTACATGACCAAAATAGGGGACAAGGTGGAAAATTGGATTCTTCCTTTTTTATATATATTATTAAGCAGTCTGCAGGCACAGTGGCATGAAGTGATCAGGCACATTAGGATGTATACATATATATATATATCTGCAAATGTCCTAAAATGAAAGGATTAGATGATATATTTAAGCTGAAGAACAGCCATTTTATTGCTTGTGCTAGAGATTTGCTTGCTGACAGAATTTTGTTTGGTTCCTTTGAGAAGTAGGCAGTCCATACAGCCTTGATGTCTTTGAAGGCCATTTATATTGGATAGCTAAAGAACGAGGAGAAGTCTGGAAGAAAGATAAATTTGGAAGTGGAGAAAAGGTGAAAGTGCTGACCGTAAATCCGTGGCTTACTCAAGTGCGCATCTATCACCAGCACAGATACAATCAGTCAGGTAGGTAATCAGCACACTGGTGAGCCACTCCTTGTTATGAGATCAAAGTTGGTATTGATGTCTTCAAAGAGTTTAGTAATGTTCTGATAACGCGTCTATCAGTATGCGATAGTATTCACTTCTGACAACCTAAAAATGGAACGGAGGCTGACAAATGTTTTCTGCATACCCTCAGTGAAATCAACGGTGGAATAACACACGCTGCTCTTTAGAGTCTCTTAGTTCTAAGTTATGACCCTGTCCTTGCTCTTCTTTACCTCCATCATGGAGCTGTTATAGATGTGGCAATCATAATATGAATTTATCCTGGTAGCATAGAAAGTGCTGGCCATTTAATACTGCCTCCAAGGGGCATGTTTCAGCTGTGACACATCCACGGTAATCACACGGGAGGGTGTCCAGAAAAACATCCTCCATACCTCTCTTTAAAGGTGTTTTAGCTTTCAGAATCAGAAAGCTCCATGTTGCTTGGAGATGTTCAGTTTCTTCTTGGTGCTACGCTGGCTCCCAACAGCCATAGGCTCTCCCTTAAGAATGTAAGAAAAGCCAGAGAGAAGGTTTTGATATAAATATGGTATTTAGGCATCAGTTGTTTTAAAATAAGAGATCTAGAGTTGTTTACATTTTTGGTGTGTGATAATGATGAGCTACACTACTGACTAGGGAATTGCCCTATCTTACCTCAGGAGTATGCTACACTGCTTCTTTAACTGTTTTTATTACTTTTTTCAGTGCCTAATCCTTGTAAAGATGTCTGCAGCCACCTCTGCTTGCTGAGACCAGGAGGGTACACCTGCACTTGTCCTCAAGGGACTCGATTCATAGAAGGCAGCAGCACAGAGTGTGATGCAGGTAGAATAATTTGTCAAACTGGAGATGAAAGCAAAGGAAGCTTTTCTTTAGGAATGTAAATGCATTACTGAGTTAGAAATATGGAGGGATGAGCTAGCTGATATAATAGGTGTTAGTAAGTCAGGACACTTGGCTTTTATTCTTAGCCATCACTGATTTGTGGTCACCTTGTGCATTTCCTTTAATCTCTTTACATGTCATTTGTAAAATGGATATGGATATTTCACTCCAACCAGCCCAGACTCAGCTGCAAAATTGGTCGCAGTTTCTGATTTTTGCTTTGAAATTCCAAAATACTTAATTTTCATTTTTTCAAATGCACTGATTTCAGGACTAGAGAATTTCTGACAAATTATGGCTTACAATTATGTTTACAATTCTGTTCAAGGTATTGTTTGATCTGTATAATAAAATACAATAGCAACTTGAAATAAAGCTTACAGGACGCAGTGTGGGCAAAGATAACTTCTAGATAATTATCATGCACTGGAAAGCTTTTTAAGCACTAAAATTTAGTGCTGGGTTGTTGCATTGCAGCAGAGCCCCCACAGTGCTTCCAGGAGCACTAATAAAATAGAATTGCTCAGCCTTTCCTGAGAAGAAAGAACGTACCACTGCAGGATTTCTATCTCTCTGGCTGAGAGTCTGCATTCTTAGCTTAGAGTGATGTGGGTGGTAGCCAGATGTCCTTGTACTTGTCCTTGCAACATATTTCTGATAAATTATGCTTTATAACAACCATAAAAAAGGTGCCAGACATAATCTCCTCTGAATTCTCTTCGTCTTGCATTAAATGAGAATTTTTTTTACACTGCCTTACCTCTAAGCTACATTTTCTTAGTAATTGTTAATGCTCTTTCCTCTTGCCATGTGGTATGAGCTGCAGAAGGAGGAGCTAGTAATATAATGTAATAATGCATGGAAGTGTGTAATACATGTTTCAGTTAGGCATCAATGACACTGTTGATTGCATTTGATATTTGCTGTGTATTGCTCATTTGTAATTCTTTGCTGAAACTGATTTATATAGAACATCTAGGAATTAAGAAAACTGTGCTTGGCCTTATATTCAGGAAGAGCATGAGACAGTAAATAGGATATACAGTACTGTCTCCATTTTTTAACTTCAGTTTTTATCTTAAGGAAATTTTTTAGCCAGTGAACTGTGACTGCCATAATTGATGTACTGACCAAACATAGCTTTTTTTATATACTTTTGGGTTATTTGGTCCTTTCCCCATATTGCATCTACTGAGAAACACAGCCTGTAAGACTTCTGCATTTCCCCTTTTTCTATCCCATTTACTGCAAGGAACATTGCAGCAATAGACTTCCTCTACCTCTTGCTGTTAAAAATTTTATGACAAAAGTATTATGATCTAACTTATCAGTATAAGACAGACTGTGAAAGTCCATCCTTAATTTATAGTCTATAATGATGTCTAAGATGCAGAGCTTTTCCTATATGAACTATACTATTCTTAGAGCATATCCTGAGCTCTTACTGAAGCCTTATACAACTTAAAGAAATTTAACTTTTTTTTTTTTCTTCACTTGAGTCACCATTAGAGTAATGTCAGGATCTTTGGAGCTCTGTGTTTGGGCCAGCTCGGGCAGCACTGCCACTTGGGCCCTCAGGGCTTCTGGAGTGCAGCTGAGACACTGGCACGATGGAGAACAGGCTTCTGTGCTACCTGGTGCCGAGCCATCAGTCAGTGCTCTCTACTGACAGAAAACTCCCAGGACTTTGGGTTTCTCTCTCATACTCACTGTCAGGATGTATGAGAGTTTGGAGGGCTCTTCTTGTACGTGCATTTCCAGTTACTGCTGCTCTTTATCAGAGCATGCATCACAGTTTGGCCCTCTCTGTGCCACTTCCAGCTGGTTGGATGGAAGAGACTGGGCAGAGGAGATGATAAAGTATTGCTGCTTTCTGAATGGAGAGGTTTGAAGGGCTGCATTGCATGGGCAAAAGAAAGCCATGGGATGTGCAGCTTTTGAGTTGTCTATGCGTACTTTTACTGAGTAAATCATTATTTTCTGAGAACAGGTTTTACTTCAATTTAAGTAGGCCAATTTGGCAGAAAGATAAATATAAGAGCAACAAATACATGTGCTATTAAAAGCAAAGCTTATGAAAGGTAACCTGTGAATTTGCATATGCAAGTTACATAGAGAGAAATAAAGTGCTCTATGGTAGTATTTCTTTCGTTGAAAATGTCTTGATAATACATATATGGATTTGGCATTTTGCAGCTATTGAACCCCCTCCCACAATGCCACCAGCATGCAGGTGCATGTATGGAGGAACATGCTATATAGATGAAAGTGGTCTTCCAAAATGCAAGTAAGTCAGTATGTTGTTAGGGTAGTCCTGGGTCATATTGTACTGATTTAGTCTTACAAAACAATTAAACTCTTTGAAATGTGTTAGAAATGTTTGAGAAGATGTCATACACCTGCAGTAGCATGTTTGTAATAATCACAGTAAAACACATATCTGCATAAAAACAGCATCAATAAGCAATGTAAATGCATCACTTCGGGGAAAAAAAAACCCCTCAACAAAAAACCCAAAGAGGCAAACCTCTGAATATTCTAGTCCAAGGCTATACCAAGAAAATGTAACAATGAAGTAATACTCAGCAAATGTAACTCGGAACAGCCAGTAGGTGCCACCGATGCTCTGCTGAAACAAAATCTTTCAGCGGCTAGTTTTCTGACTCAGCACTTTACATTTCCATTGTTAATTCTATGAAGATAGCAGACATACTATGTTTAAGGTCAGTGAAATATATAATTACTGAGCATGGAGTTAAAATTGATGGCATGTAGATAAACAATACAGAATATAATAATAAAGCTGAGATCCTAGACTTAATAAAAGCCATTCAGTCAGCTGTCCTTATGTTTACAGGTGTTCTTATGGCTACACTGGGAATTATTGTGAAATAGGATTGTCAAAGGGAGTGCCTCCTGGAACAAGTAAGCTTCAAGTATATATTACACTTGATATTTTGAGCTAAAGAATGTATAATGCCTCACTATGGTACCTGTTCAGAGTCAAGCTTGTAATTCTCTGGGCTCTTTTTCACACTGAACTATTCTTGCTTGAATGTTTGCTTTTTCTCCTGTCTTTGATAGCAGCAGTAGCAGTGTTGCTGACAGTCATACTAATCATAATAATTGGAGTGTTAGCGGTTGGAGGCTTTTTTAATTACAGAAGAACAGGCTCCCTTTTACCAGCGCTTCCCAAACTACCAAGGTATGTTTTGGAGGTTTTCATAGCTGTAATGTATGAAAATGTATGTTTCTTCCTAAATGTTTCTGAAAAATCCAGTTTGTTTGTGTGTCCCCATTCTGTTGGAACATGGGAAATGCAGTGTTGTAGCAATTTCAGTGGATTTTTGATTCCAAGCAATATAGCTGATCATTATTTTGTAACAAAAGACTATCATAAAACTCTTCTCCATTCTAAATTAGCTTTTAAATAATGAGCAATATAGAAGACTGTTTACCAGACCTGGAACTGGATATTCAGTTCAAAAAGATACAAACGACCAGAGTTACATATGTTTTACATTTTTGTAAAACTTACTCAGAAGATGATTCTGGCAAAGAGATCTTTTTAACATTGAAAGGTGTAGCTCATCTGCAATACTGTAGTCATCTGTTTAAAAATAATATGGGCTATGTGTAGGGGATGTCTATCTGCTTCCGATGCCTGAGAAACCTGGTCTTTGTAAGTTCCTGCTCTCCTGATGGTCATAATGTCAAGTGAACACCAGCTTTGTGAAATATCATTCAAAAATAATTTATATTTTAAATCAAAAGAAGATGAAGAAAAAATATTTGTAATGATTTAATTTATCAGAATATAATGCTTTGAAATTTTTTTAGCTTTAAGCGAATTATGTATTTTTAAAGGCATAAAGCTGCATCTTCATAGTCTTTGCACCAATTTCACAGTAGTAGCTGTTAAATCAGTGTAATTAAATCATTGTGATCAGCAATGTGGATGTAGCTTCCTCACTGGAGGATTACACCTGACTAATGAAATTTATTTATGGCTTGACATAGTTACATTGGGGCAAAATTTTTGTCCAGATCAATCTTGCAGGACAAAGAGTTTGCAAGAGATCTCAAAGCTCCTCACTGAAATTCCCTGTTTGCTTTGTTGAATGGAAATTTTCTACATTGTCAGATAGTGAACAAGTAGAATTTTTAATGCGATGACTTGAACTTTGCTGTTCAACAATACTACTTATATGATTTATGATGCTGTGTGAAATTGAGATGTCAGGTTTTTGTCTGTGAGGCTTGATTAACTGTTTAAATTTGTGCCATGAATGTACCTTAGTGCTGCCATTGCTCAATCCCTCTTTAAATTGTTAACTCATACCTTTACTGCAGAGTTAACTCAAGCTATAGCTTAGCTGTTGCCCTTAAGATGGGACTTGTCCATGTACAGGAATCATAGCTAAGATTTAAGTGTTTTTAAACAGAACCAGCTGATGCCTATGGGGTAGAGCTGCACAATGAAAAATCTCCACCAGCTGCAGGCAAGAAGAGTTTCAGCACTAGCTGGCTTCAGTGAGGACACACAAATGCAAAGATTATTTCAATACTTCTGTCACTTCTGTCTTCCTTCAAGTTAGGCAAATTTGACAAAATTAACTCAAAGCCAACTCTCCAGTGGATTTGTTGTTGCATGTTTTTAGGGAGTTGCACGCGTGTTGTGCATGGAAGGTCATTTGTTTGGCTACTCACTACTACCTTTCACTGCTCCAATTATTGAGGCCAACAGTGTTCCTTCAGCCCACTTCCAATATTTCTTATGCAAATCTAATGTGAACTTGCAATTACTGCAAATCTATATGCAGATTGAACATTTGCTTATATGAAAACAATAACAGTATCTTCATGATTTACATGCATAAACATCGTTAGTGTAGGTGTTGTTGGAATTATATTCACAAATTCGTATGCCATTTCAGCTGCATTTTTCAAAAAAATCAGTTGCAATGAATAGTCAAAATGTAGGTAAATTTGGGGGAATTGTAATTCATTGAGTTAATTTGATATCTACATGAGCACATATAGAGTTGAGATAATTCTGAGTGGACTAACAGGTTAAAAAAACTGTTGAACTCATGCAGGAATGCTACCCTTGTTTATAGCTGGCAAAAATTCCAAGTGATAATTATGCCTAGAAGAACAGCTTGGAGAATCTGTTTTATAAAAGCTCTCTTTCTGTGTAATTTCTTCTCTCTTTTTTTTTTTTTTTTTTTTTTTTTTTTGTGTAGTTTAAGCAGTCTTGTAAAATCTACTGAAAACAGCAATGGGGTAACTTTCCGATCTGGAGCAGATGTGAGTATGGACATAGGAGTCTCTGGCTTTGGAGGAGACTCTGCTATAGACAGAGCAATGCAAATGGTAAGGTTTATTTCTGAAATGATTCTTTTTAAATTGTGTTCTTTTAATGTCATTTTTAGCTTATAGTCTTTCATGTTAAAAAGATAGTGAGATGATAAATGTATTTTAGAAAAAGGAGGGAACATTGATAATTTCCTGAAACTGATTTTTGTAAATTGAAGGCAAGGACAAATGCAGGCTGTTCTTCAAAATAATGTGACTTTTCTCAAGATTTATGTGGTAGAAATTAAGCCAATTATCCCCTTTCCTATTTCAGCTTATTCATGGACTATATAGGGAATGAGTAGGCAAATGAAAATATTTTAATAATGAATTTTTGAGGCCCTTTGTGTTCCACAGAACAGGCTAAAATGTGTGGTTTTCAAATTCAGACTCTGTGTTAGAAACTTAAGAGGTAAAACTCAGATCTAACCACAGGATACAGTAACATTGCACAACAGATTATAAATTGGACAGTTTCCTATTTTGGCAAGCTTAAAAAAATCATGTTTAATAGTTTTGGGGACATCATGAAGTGTAACTCTACTTAATCCATGCTTTGTTATGCACATCTAAGAAATAGCACATCCTCATTTTTCCTATAGGGTATAGTTTTTCTATAGAAAAAATATTCCCCTCTTTACCACAAGAAGTACAATGTACAAGAGATTTTTACTTATAGCAGACGGATCACAGTATGTTTGAATAATAAGCACTTGCTGCAAAGTCTACACTAGAAAATCCCTAAACTGTTAAAGATGAATTACAGACTTAAGTGACAGTAAATTAATATGAAATGAAACTGCTAGTGAAGATAAGCTCATAATATATGTATATGACCTATTCTAGATGGAGAAAAACACTCTTTATTAAAATTAGGCAATTTGTGTAATGAAATAACCATATGAACATTTCAATAAATACTGGGAAAATAGCTTTAGGCTTGAATATTACCTCAAATCTTTTTCATGCATGAAAATCTTCATGCTACTCTCCATTTTCTGGCCTAATATTGACATAGAATCATAGAATGGTTTGTATTGGAAGGGACCCTAAAGATCACCTAGTTCCAGTCCCCCTGCCATGGGCAGGGACACCTCTCACTGGACCAGGCTGCTCAAAGCCCCACCCAGCCAAGGCTAACTTGAGGGACCTGACAAGAATTCACTGTGTGGTAAAGAGCTATACTCTTATAGCACAAAGTGTAGATGCTTATGGCACGAAGCTGTGGTTTGTAGAAGTGAGGAAGGTTTAAAGAACTAGCTCATGTACTATTCCTGTCTTATTCCTTGCTGTTCCTCTGGTGGGGCTACAGCAGGGAGCAGGGCAAGTGAGAGTGGGTGGGGTCTTGCTTTCATTACCCTGTTGATGCTTAGCTGGCTAGCCCTGGGTGGCTCTCCTTACCTGGCACTAAATATTTTCTTAAGAAATACTTAAATCAGTACCTTTGCCCCATTGCTGTGAGCACTGTAGCTGCAGCTCTGGGATTGGCAGTATGTCTGTGAAGTAGCTGCTATCCACGTAGTGGCCTTCAAAATGCATGAGCAAAGTATTGATTTATAATAAGAGATGTACTAAAAACTGTGAAACATTTTATTTCTGACATAACTCATATGTTATAACTAAGGGGATGCACTTACTGCTTTGTCTCAAAAAGTATATCAATCTCACTGCTGGGACAGAATGAACGTATGTCAAATTGAAGTCTCTAAAATGAAATCTTTATTTTGGGATCATGCTTCTTTTGATATCTCTTCCCTGTTGAGGGTGTGATTTGTGAGAGTCATTTTTCCTCATCATCGAATACTTTGAGTCAGTTATTGAAATATGGGGTATTTTTTTGTCCAGCTAGGAAATGGAGTAATATTGGAACCATCGAAGGTCTGGGCCGCTAAGTCAGGGAGTAAAATAATGGATAATAAAGTAATGTTTTGATTTTAACAAATGCTAGATATGCTATGTGAAAGTAAACATGCATTGTTCCCTGAGATTAAGAATTGGACTATAAATTAATTCATAGGAATATGGTTGTGTTTATTGCACTCCAGCTGTTGTTTTGGGTTTTGTTCCTTCATAGAATGAGAACTTTGCAGTGGAGTCAGGGAAACAGCCAATCACATTTGAAAATCCCATGTATGCAACCAGAGATGGTGGAGCCAGCACAGCCAGTGCAGTCACAGTTGTTCAGCCAACACAGGTAAGAGAAAATTAAGATTGACTTTAATCTTTCCTTTGTCTTTATGATCTTCTCTTCTTTGAAGAACGTTGATTTTCCTCCTTGTACAGGTAGCAGCAGCTGTTAGTGAGGAAAATGAAAATTTTGAAAATCCGGTATATGCTTCTGTGATATCTGCTAGTCCGAAGGAACCCCCTCAGAGTACAGATGCACCTCAGGTAGGACACAGAAATGTTGTAAGGCTGTTTTTTGCTCAAGTCAGGGAAATTGAATTGTTAGGAAAGCTGCAATATAGTTTTGATTCTGTTTAAACAATGTCATGGAGTTGGCACATAATTTGCATCAATTCCAACTAACTGGACCATATTTACAAGACTTACAAGAGCTGGTCAGGAGCTAGAACTGGAACAGTTCCATATGAGAAAATTAGCACAAGCAGGGAGTTGCCCTGGGCACTCGGTAAGGATCTATTTGGATCAACCCCTTTCTTCCTGGCCCACTCAGTTATTTTGAAGTGAGTACACTGGAACAGAGAGTTTTCTTTCACTCTTTGTTCTTGTGCTTCATTTTGAGGGGACATACTAGTCTGAAACTTGTAATGTAACTGCTGTAAAATGTCATTGCTCCCCAGCAGAAATGGTTATAACTAAGGCATTACTTTGGACTTTTAATAATTATTTATAAACGTCTAATGGGTTATACCTTAACAGAGGCAGCAGAATGTGGAGGTTTTTTGTCTTCCCCCCCCCCCCCTAAAATATGAAAACAAACGCAAAAAAATTTACATTTTGGTTTAAAACAGTGAAACCCCAGGGGTTTTTTTGGTACAGCAAATTGAAATAAGACATTTAGTAAGTGTACTGTCCTAATTTTTTTTTTCAGATATATTTGTAATTTTATCCATATTTAAAAATGCTAGCTAGGACATTTAAGACACTTGTTCTATGTGTTCTTATATGACATTTTAACAATCAAGATCAAAGTATTGCCTCATCTAGTTTATTCATGATTCATGGAAGATACTTTTTTTATGTCTTAAAATCCATCTGAATGAGCTGATGATGGCTTGTTTACAAGACTATTTTCACACATTGTGCACTAAAAAAGCACCTCTGATGAGCTTTGAAATGACAGCTCTGTTAATCTGTTGTAGTTTCACATCCCCCAGTAATTTCTCTGGTGTTGTTTTGAAGACTTTTTTCTCTTTGACCTATTTGTCTGGAATGATAGGTTTCCGCGAAATTAAGGCAGTCACTTTTATTGCCCCCTGTCCTAACCTTGTGAATACTGCTTTAGGTAAAGTAAAAAAACTGTAACTGGTTATCTAGCAGAAAAGAAAGTTGTAACTCATGCTTAGAATTACAATATGGCAATATAAGAACATCCAGCTGAAATCACTAAATTAGCAATCAGTCAAGTGAAATACACCAATGATGATGTCAGTTTCAAGAGAAGTTCTGAGAAAAATGTTTAAAGTTCTCATAATTTTTATGTTCCAGGAATCAAAGTGGAGTTTCTTCAAGAGAAAAGTGAAACAAAACACTAATTTTGAAAACCCAATATATGCAGAGGTATTCCTTAATACTGTATAATTCTATTTTTCAGCTAATGTACTGCTAGACTTTGTTCTTGCTTTCATAGGATAAAGATTATGGGTAGATTCTGCTGCTAAGTGAAGCAGCACAGACATTCCAGCCCAGGTCAAGGTAGGACTGAAGTGGTTTTGAGAAAAGTTATAAAGTTTCACTCAGAATGTGGTGTTCGGGAGGCATCCAACTCGGGCAGCAGAGCTGCATTGCCCAAAACCTCTGCTTTCCAGCCCAAGCACTGTGGCCTGCTCCCACTCCAGGATCTCAGGTGCTAGTTTCAGCTTGCTGGTGCGTTCTGGTACAGTTCAGGGGAGCTCCAGCTGGAGCACTCTCTCCAGCCCAAGTGGGAGGCTATTGTACTGCACTAGGAGTGCAGCGTCTATTTCTGCTCTCTGAGTTCTGGCTTCAGCACTGTGTAAAAATTCAGTAACTCTGTGTACTGCAGCCCTGTTTCTGTACCGGCCCTATTTTTTTCATCCATACAGTTGGATGAGACAGTTCTTATAAGATGGTGTGCCCGTTGGGGTGATATGTGTCCTGGAGGAATTCTCCCCTGGCTTAGGCGTGAAAGTTTGGAGTTCTGCTGACTTGAGCCAGTAATTCCAGCCCATTTCACCTTACAGTTTAAAATTTTGAGATGGCCTAAGTGACTTAAGAACCTCAGTTTTTGCGGTCACATGACAAAAACTAGCTGTTTTTTGTGAAGAACTTAGTTTTTTTAATCCTTGAGCAAGGTGAGAGAGTGAGTTCAGGAAGCCAGGGATTCATTTTCTCAACACTAATGATTTTAACTATTTGCAAACAGTAGTAGTGCCAATGTTACCTACATTAATGTATGCACATACAGACATACCAAGCTACTCCTGATATTTAAGCATTAAAATACAAGTTTCCGTGTGTGGAGTAAGTTTGTAGTAGTGTACTCAGCTGAACCATCTGAGGTGAAATTAGCATTTAATTTTTGTTACAGGTGGTGATTTGCAGAAATAACTTCTATAATGACACTTGACTTCAGCAAAGTACTTGGATATTATTTAACATTTCTGAAAGCTAAGGTTGGATGTTTTGTACATTAGAATGTGAACTGGGATTATGATTAACTTATGATTATTGTTTCAGATGGAAAAGGAACAGCAGCAGGGCACAGAAAATGTCCCTACCCCTTCTCCTTCACTGCCTCCCAAGATTACTCTGAAGAGAGACCAGCCATTAGGTTATACAGCAACAGAGGATACGTTTAAAGATACCGCCAATCTTGTTAAAGAGGACTCTGTGGTATAACTAGGTAACTGATTTAGGGAAAATTAGACACATCCATTTGCACATATATTTTTTATAAACAGAAGAATAAGGTTCACATTCAAATGCTTTATAAAAATATATACATCTCTTAGCCAATGGCTGGAAATGTATGTTGAAACTATGCCTTGTTTTTTGACAAATGCCAATTGCTATTTTTATGAACAATTATCATGATGTACTATATGTATATCTTTGCACTGAAGCTGTCTGAAAGTAATGTTATAAATATATTGTACATTTGTAAATTTTTGAAAGATTATCTTGTTTGATGTTATTGCTAGTAGTTATCTGTATGGAATTGGTCATATCTTTAGGGATAAATTCATTATATAAATGCTTAAACTAAAAAAGAACCAAACAAGGTGAATATAGGAACGTTACTGATTTATAGGATCTTAGACTATATAACAGCACCTTTAAAAACTTCTACTGGTGCTCTTAGACATCTTTACTATCTATTTTACATACTAATGTATGTAAAAAGGGGTGTCTCTGTTTACCTTCTGTTAAACAAAAGATGGAAGAGTCAATGCAGCATCATTATGCTGTGCAAAATGTTGCTCTTACAATATTTTAACTGCCTGAAATAAAATATTAGCCTCTCAATACATAAGAAACGTACTCTTCCTCTAGGTTCCAATTAACACCAGCCCATTAATAGTATTCTTAAAAAGATGTGATATATTTAGATTTTAGTGCCATGAGTACTTAATTTAATGAGATTTTCTCCTGCTCACCACTGGAATATCTATGTTCTTGGCTGGAGTCTCTGGAAGTAATTTGTACTATTAAATGAAGTAGCTAGGTTTCTATAACGGCTAATTTCCAAACAGCAAAATACAAAAGATATTGGTTCATTTAAGAAATTATTCAGGTTTTTTAATGTGAAAATTTAATTTTATTGACTATTTATTTCCTGAGGTGGACATTAATAGAAAGGGAAACAATTTCTACTAATGCAGTCTGTGTAGTTATCTGGTTATTTCTATAATCTTCTATCAGAATATACTGTACATCTTACTAGCTTTTCTAATTAGCAAAGGTAGTTTCCACAACATGAACCATTTGAGGAAATTCTGGGTACCACTGCAGGAACATGTTATTCAGCATTCCTAGCTAGCTACTAGTATAATTTAAAGAATCCTAAAGCTTTAATCATTGAGACTTCTGCTATTTGATTGTTTTATATCTGAGTTCTCAAAATATATACTATTTCTAATTAGAATTCTTATAATTACTTTGTAATGTACTTTGATTAGAAAAGACAACTGGAAAATGATGCTGCTGGATAAATCTAATAAATGTATTATTTTATCACATCCTTATTCCATAATTTGTGTCAGTACTTTTTTCAGTTGTGGAGACTTCAGTGCACTCTGAGATGGAAAGAACAGTGCTTTAGATAAAGTGAAATAAGAGTAGTGCTTACTGCTTCACACAACTGTCTAAAGTTCTTGATATAACATCACTGACATCATATCACTGTAAATGTGAAAACTGCCTCATTACACACATTAAATAAACTGGCTCCTGAAAGAGAAAACAATTATTACTGATTGTAAGAGACTGACTCTCAAGTAGTATAGACATAAGAGATTAAAACCTTAGCTCGATTAACTTTCATATCTGAATGCTTTGACGTAGAAAACTCCTTAGGTTCTGGGCCACATCATACATATCTGTAAGGCTATGAGAGAAGACTTCTTTGAAAGGCAGGTTGCTGTTCTCGAGAAAGGAGTTCACAATGTTTTTTAAAGAGAGAAAGCAAGGCTAACATTTCCATGAGACTTGCCTCCAGTTGTATACCACAGGAAAAAGAAGCAACTGTTTTGTGAATAGTCTTTGTCAACAGAAAGATTTGGGACCAATTTCTGCTAACATCAGCCAATGTATCAGAGATTTCTTCCCCTTCCCCATAAGAATTCTAACTTTTCAGATCTGGAAGAATCATAGAATGGTTTGAGTTGGAAGTGACCTTAAAGTTCATTGAGTTCCAATCCCCCTGCCATAGGCAGGGACACTTCCCACTAGACCAGCCCCATCCAGCCTGGCCTTGAACACTTCTAGGGATGGGGCATTCATAACTTCTCTGACCAACCTGTTCCAGTGTCTCCCTCATAGTTAAAAAATTCTTTGTAATACCTAATTTAAACCTCCCCTCTTTCAGTTTTAAACCGTTACCTCTTGTCCTATGGCTACACTCCCTGTTAAAGTGTCCTCCTCCAGCTTTTCTGTAGGCCCATTGTAGGTACTGGAAGGCTGCTATAAGGTCTCCCTGCAGCCTTCTCTTCTACAAAGGGATTCTGTATAGGTAGGTAGTATGTAGGTTTGATTGTTCAGCATACCTGGTGGTGATTCCTAAGCTTCCACTAGAACTCTTCCTCTCAGTCACATGCCACAATATACCCATCTGATTATGTAAAATTTAATTTTTGGTACTTTGTTCAGCAGAAACTTTAGATTCTATGCCTAACTTTGGTTTTCACTTGTATTCTTCTTCACCTATAAGGACAGTCCCTGCTTGGATTCTTGAATTCTGGACTCATTCTATTTCAAAGAAGGCTGATTTTTAGATATTTCAGCACCTCTCTGTAATCCACCACTCTAGGGCTGATAAATTATACCATTAAGTTTTTTCACGTACATTCTTTTTACAGCAGTCAGGCCAGATAGAGAGAACTATCTCTCTGCAGGTATGTATCATGAAATGAGGTAAAATAAATTTATTCTTGAAGCCCTTTGCCAGAGAATAGAAGCTCAATGAAATACTTAGGGCTTACTAAACACTTTTACGTTCTGTCCCTTTCTTGCACATGTACAAACACACACACCCCCCCTCACACAGAGTGATGAAACTCCTTTTCTTACATTTGGAGTTCTGACCCGCACATGGTATTTTTGTACGCTTAATTGAATTGCACATTAATGATTAATCACCAGCACAGCTCTTTAGCAAATAAAACCTTTACCCCTTCAATTTTAATATCCCTAGGAACACAAGTTTGTGAGCCTCTGGCCAGCAGCTTAACAGAAAGAAATAGTGTAGAAGAGGCACAGTAACCTCAACTAAAATTTTGCCATTCTGAACACACTCTTTGTACATTTGAAGTAATTTGCAATAGCACACACTAATGATCTGTTTCATCTAACGAGTGAAATAATCATCCTTTTAACTTGCAAATCATAGTGAGGATGAAAGAAATGTGAATGCATATTATTTTTAATATTTTCCTCATAAACCATACTAATATTAGGAAGACAGTTAAAATACAAGTTTGGATACTCTGCATAGTAACAGAGGATAATGTAGGTTTGATTTTGCATGTAATTGCATTTCTGTAAAACATCTTGTGTTTTATTGCTATACAGTTGAATAGTCAGGTGATTAGATGTGGTCAAATACTGCAGTTGTAATTTTTGGAATATGTTGCAATAGCTGGGCTTTGTTATTACTTGATTTCATGTTTTGTGTTCAGAAGCTTGTGAGGTTTAGCAACTCCTGAATATGACCATAAGAAACCTCCCATGAAAAAGATGATTAAATCTGACTAAATAATTCTGTAAGATACAGAATCATAGAATCTTCTAGGTTGGAAGGGACCTTTAAGGTCACCAGGTTCCACCATCAACCTAACTGCCAAAACCAGCACTAAACCATGTCCCTAAGCACCATGCCTACTTGTCTTTTAAATACTTCCAGGGCTGGTGATTCCACCACTTCCCTGGGCAGCCTGTTTCGGTGCTTGATAACATTTTCAATGAAGAAAATTTTCCTAGTGTTTAATCTAAACCTCCTCGGGTACAACTTGATGCCATTTCCTCTTGTCCTATCGCCTGTTACTTGGGAGAAGGGACCGATGCCCAGCTTGCTACAACTTCTTTTCAGGTACTTGTAGGGAGCAATAATCATTTTATTTCAAGTTCAGTAGCAGCCTAGGTGTTGATGAAGTCTACTTGAAAAACTGATTCTTTTAGTGATTTTATTTTTCTTATTTATTTTTTTTTAATTGGGTGAGTAGTATTAACCACCTTTGTATCTGCATATTTTATGAATACATATCCTATAGAGCTATCATTTCTGAGCATAAAAAATTATCTTCCAAAACATGCTGGATTTACAAACCTAACTGCAAACTCAGGAATTCTAGGTAAGGAGGGGTTGGGGATTGAGGAGGTGTCTTCTGAAAGGAATTTATTCAGTCTAGTAAATTGTAAAGAAGATGACATCTGGTTTTGACAGGATTAGCATTTATTTCTTCAAATCTGATACTGGTTTAATACTAAATGTTAATTATAACTCCAGGAACTGATCCCCCACTAGCTGCTGGAGCTGGAAACATCATACACAGCAGCATGTCAGATAAACAGCTTGGGGCATAGGAGAGAAACAGCCAAAAGAACTTTGCATCCCACCCAGCTCTGTATCGTGTCCTGGGGTACGTTGCTATCAGGGCATGTTCCATGCATTTTATGACCTTAGAAATATCAGAGTCACACAGTCTTTTCACTAATGATCTTTGAGCTTTTATATCTGCAAAAAAGAAAAGAAACCTGAAAGCGTTTATATGCAACAGTCTCTGTGAGAGGATTATTTATATTCAAAGGTCTGGCTACAGCTTCAGGCTTGTTTTAAACTACTGGCTCAAGTACTGAGAGCAGTATAGCCACAGCAGAGCAGAAACCAGAAAGGCTCCAGAACACCCGAGACCCTAGTAAACAAAAACCTCTCTGGCCCATAATGTGAGCCAGATGTTCCCTACAGTAAGCATAGCATGACACAGCACAACTTTTCAGATATCAGTAAGGCATAATCTTAGCATATAGTCATAGCATAGGCATTCTGTCTCTCAGGATGGAGTGATTAATGATGGTAGCATGACATCACATCTCGTCGATCTCATGTAGGAACTAATAGCACAGGCCTCATCTAGCATACACATAGTCCAGAACAGTCAGGAATGTGTTCTTAATGAACGTTAAAGAAGTCCGGCAAACATTCACAGAATCAGAGATTGGTTGAGGTTGGAACTGGCGTGTGGTCCAGCCTCCCCTGCTCAAGTTTGGTCACCTAGACTGGGTTGCCCAGGGCCTTGTCCAGACAGTTTTTGAGTCCAAGTCTTCCTGGGCAGCCTGTGCCCATGCTCAGTTGCCATCACAGTAAAAATGTGGTTTTTTACATGTTCAGCAGGAACATCCCATGTTTCAGCATGTGCCCATTGCCTTGGGTCATGTCCCAGGGTGTCCCAGGGCACCACTGAAAAGAGCTTGGCTCTGTTGTCTTTACCGACTCACTTCAGGTATTTATATACATTGATAATACACCCCCACCCCCTTGGTTTCATACAGTCCTTCTTCTACTTACATTCAACAAAGTATTTTTCTCTTATTATAAGAGTCCCGGAGCTCAGGAGTCAGTCTGTTCCAAAGTCTTAACAGGTCTCTCTCGAAGACATCTGAATTAAATACTCCTGCCTTAAGGAAACCATGCTCAACAATGCTTACTTTCACTCTAAAATGCTGCATCTCCATCCTAGAAGAAAAAAACTCAATAACCATCCGTGATCACCCAATAATGGCATAACCATTAAACAAGTAAGTTGCAAACCTGTCACAAAAATGAATATTTGAAACTTATCTTAAAAACATCAGAATGATTTTGAGATGTTCATGTCAGCTTCATAGCAGTGCACCTCTCCTGTAAAAGAGTGGCAGGAAATTAACTCTTGGAGAAAAAAAAGCAGTGTCACCTGGATTCACAGCTTTCTATGTGGTTTATGTTGGACTGACACAACGGATACAGCAGCCAGCTGCTTCTTAGTCATATGTTGTCAAACTAAAACTTTTGACTATTTCTAATACTGTTGCGTTGTTTCAGCTTCCAGCAGGAACAAATTCTTGAAATGCCTGGGAAGAAGTAAAAGCAAGCAAAAATTTTCAGTTGG
>JAOQGH010000077.1:21537746-21548654 GCA_025769975.1 Gallinago jamesoni | reverse complement strand
TAGGCAAGCTTTCCAGAGAGAAAATGAGAGGGGCAAACATTCAGCCACCCTTCCTTAGCACATCTGGAATCTGTTCCTGGATTCACGCGTGTATTTCTACCTACTCCCATAAGGTGTCAGAGAAAGCTTCCATGCCCCGTTTGGACAGGCTGTAGCCACCCCTTACAAAAGCCATGAGACATTCGGCATTAATTAGATTGACTACTCTTCCCTTAGCTTTTTTCAAAAGTGGCAGAAGCTTGAGCATGATTTCAATCAATGCCAGCAGACTAACATCCAGCACTGAGTGGAAGTCTTCAATCCTCAGCCAGTCCATGGGTGCTACAGGTGCCATTCCTTCAGCATTGGACACCAAGCCAAAAAGCCCTAAGAAGATTACAAAGCCATTTATTTCAGCATGCAGCAATATCTTAGCCTAGAATTTCATATGTAGCATTGGGAAGCAAGCACAGAGTCTGCAAAAACTTCAGTGAGATAAATACAGTTGTCTGGGGTTGGCTTGTAAGATCTACTCTATACACCTGGCAAAATGTGCCGAAGGCCTTAGGCAATGGCCCTAAAAGAGGATGGGTAAGGAAAACTATTTTGATTGGAGATATGGGCCACCATATTAGGCTTTATTTTCCAGATCTGCTGAAGTATGTGGGTTTCTATTATTCACTCACATTCTTGTGAAAATCAAATAGTCTACATAAAAGTGGAGAGACTGATTTTTCTAGGTTGGGGTCTAAAGGTCACGCAGAATTAGTCAATGCTTCTGAAAATATTAGCTTAACCCTGTGTATTGATAATACTGCTTTACTACCTTATAAATTACTTGAGGAACTTTAGATAAATAGTGACGCTTCCAAGAGTTTGCTGAGGACAGCCTCCACCTGAAAGGAAAGGCTGAAAGTCCAGCACTTCATAAAGAATTTCTCAGACTGAGGTGACAGCATTAGAAGTGGTTACCCCAACCAAGAACCTGTGGTTTTCCACAAGCTGGAAGTCAGCGCCTGCTGGAGGAGGTAAGTGCTAATAATTATGTTGCCCTTGCCCTCATTTACTGTATTGAATGGTCTGGAACCCTCATGATGAGGTCAATGATGTTTTACAGGCTTTGAGGAGAAAGTCCTACTGGTAGAAGATATGTGTTTTGCTGTTTTAGCTAGTTAATTAGTTAACAAGCCTATTGAATATTTTGTATAACTGTGTGTTGCAGCTGATAGTTGTAGTGCTGAGATCCCCTTTGGTGGCCCTTAACAACATCTAGGCTGAGCTATTGGTACTGAGAAAGACACATATATTGCCATGATTGAATATATTTACCACACAAATCTTTTTTATCACCCTTTCTAAAATCAACACTTAAGTCTCCTTTTTTAATTCAATTTATAGTATCCAAGGACCAACTCTTCCTCTTTTAGACAAGTGCTCAGAGGTGTGTGACAGCAGTAGCGAGAGCTGCCTACGTAACAACTCTTAAGAAAACTGGCAGGAATGGCAAGTGTTTAACTGTTACAGTGCAATTGTTGTTGGGTGCATTGCGAAAGTCAGACTTATTCAGCCATGCAAAAATACTCTTCTGCTTACTAGAGGAGAACTGAAGAAGCCCTGCACCAGCTGTTTTTAACGGGGTGGGATGTTTTTGTTATCAAGAAAGTTCTTTCTGGTATCAGCACCTTCCCCCAACTGAGATTCTTCGGCTGTACCAAGAAGTCTGAAAACACACCTGGGAATGATCTGTCTTTAATTGACTGAGTGACTAGGTTTTTAAACACCCTGTTGGTGAAAATGAGGGGAAGCCCAAAAGTACTGCTTGTAGAGAATCTCTTTGAACCAAGAAATAACAGAACTGAAGAGTGAATGTGTTTTATCAGTAAGGCAAAAAAATGCCTCTGCAAAGAGTGGAGAGGCACCAGAACTTTTAACTAGACCACATTTGCTTATGTTGAGTTGTTTTTCTGGGAAATTACCTTGCCACTTACCCTAGCCAGCTGTCTCTTCAGTCACAAGCACCACAGCCCTGGCAATGCTGTTGGAGTCAGCTAAGTTCAGGTTCACTGTCTTCAGTAAGAGTGAGGAGCAAGACCGTAGCTCTTGGCCTCCTTTTTCTGTGGCACATGCAGCAATGACACAAAATTCCCTTTTCTCAAGCCATTTAGCCAGTGACTTTCCAAGTCCGGTGTCACAGTCTGTTATGAAGACATGCTTTCCACTCAGGTTTCTCACTCTGTGACTGTCTCTGATGAGCCAGTAAATGATAAGAGAAAGTATGGAAGCCAAAATTGCTATGTGCAGTGAGTCTGAAAGTGAGAGCTACAAGCAAATAAGTTAATGATCTAGAAATGCAGTGAAGCAAATGTACTTACCAACCCCCCAGCTTCCTCATACACAGTTCCTGTAAGGGGCTTTGGTTCTGGTTGCAGCCCTCCCATCTCACTGTAAGTTAGGGGAGAAGAGGGGTGGAAGCATTAGCACAATGTGACCAGGATCCATGAATAATATGGGTCTTGGCAAAACCTTCCCTATCCTCCTTTTCAACAGATCTCCGCTGTTTTCAAGCTTTGCTGACCAATCTTTCTAGTCAGCCCTGTCCTTTCAGGATGTTTCAGACTGAAAAGAATGACTGCGTCACTTCTCACAGTAGTGTTTGGGGTTTTTTTGTTGACACTGGTGATTATTTGTGCTAATACTGGAGAGAGGAATTCCTCTGGGAAGAAGGATGATTCTCTTTGACTGTATGGTGCCACCCAGGCTGCCCTTCTTATCTGTAGCACGGAAGCAGAGTGACCCCAGGAACAACCAGCAAAGCCTAAGGTGTAGTGGTGGGTCTCATGACTAATTTGTTGTGTGACTCGTGTTGTGTGATGGTGAGTGATCTGCTCTCTGCCCCCCAGACAAGGTTTGGGGCAGTGCCCGAGTTCTTCTGTCTTGTTGCTCATTGCCTCTTTAGCACTGATTCACAGCACAGTAGAATATATTGTACAGGAAGTGTGTTTGTGTAAAGAAATGGGAAAATGCATGGAGATGTTGCTCTCAAAAAAAAAAGGGGGCAAAAAAAAAAAGCATGGGGAACACAAGGTTTCCTAACTCTGGTGGGGAGGATAGTGTTTGCGTATTAGAAAAAATTTTTATTAATGTAGAGTACAGTTCTTGACATCTAAAATCTTCATAATTGATTACTGGTTTTCTATTTGTATTTTTTGGTTGTGAAAGAAATCAAACAAAATAATTAAATGAAATATTTATGGAAGACTCATAAGCATTTTCCAGACATCCTGTTAAAGAGAAACATTTTTACTGGTGCTAAGCAGTCACTTAGGCTCTAGTTAGTTACTTACATGTAGAGGTTCAGACATCTAGCCTTTAAAATGTGATTGTTTTCAAGGGATGAAGTGATTTTTGTGATTATTTTACATCCCAAAAGTCCTCAAAGAAGAGGTCTTTCTTCTCTAACTCATAGCTGTCTGAAGTTAAGCATTCATTTGGCTGATTTTTGTGTAACACCCATGCTACCTTAAGACATGGATATTAAAGGAAGCCCAATGTGTTAGGCCTGGTTGCTAGACCCTGTCTTGTGTTCTTGTTCCTATTGAGCTCAGTGAGTCATTTGAATTTCTTCTGATTTTAAATTTTGCTGTCACTTCACCCAGTAAGAATGGAAGGAATGTCAGAATTTGATAGTGAATGAATGTTGGACTCTCATTAAATAATTAAATCAGTCACATAGCTGATAAATGATAAGGAGTGACATCATTTATTGCCACTTAATGGTTTATTTTACATAGTTGGGTGCCTCAGTAGCTGTCATTATGGACTTCTGAGCTACTGGTTAATGCTCCCTGATTTTAAAAGGTTAAGCAAATTCGTACAGATAAGAGTTTGCTTCTCCTCCCACTGCAATCTGCAGGGAGGCTCCTGCTGAAGCTTTGGGGTGCTGGAGTGGTCCCTGTGCTGCACTGGTTATTTTAGCAGCCCATCGCACTGTTGCTTTGAGGCTGCTGTCATCGGCCCTCTAGTTCAGGTACTTTACTTAGATACTTAGCTTTTTTGCTGTGAATGTCCCTGTTAGGTCTGACAAGGATTGCAGTCTTCCTGAACATGTGCACTTTGGAATCATCTTTGTAATGTTTCACTGAGTTGGTGACATTTCTCTTCCGAGAGGACTCGCAGAATGTGCTCTGATGAGGTACCATTAAAACTGTGTGAAAGAGCTCAGGCTAATTCAAGCTTCTGTGCTATAAAATAGTCTGAAAACAAGACGTTGCAGCAGCTGATCATGGATATGCCCAGTCCATTTGCAGAGACGCGCCAGTCAATGACCTTTCCTTTGACTGCTGATTTTGGAATTTGGAGCTAAGCTGGAATTTGGAGAAAGAAAGGAGTCGGTACCAGCGGGCTCTTGTAACCCCACGCCAATAAATCTCGGCAAACTACTCTGCAAGCTAGTGCTGGGATATATCATTTTAGGAAACAATTTGCCTTTTTCCCCAATACAAAAAGAAATTAAATAATTAGAGATTTGGGGAAAAGATTAACCTTATACGAAACAGCAGCTGTAAATCACACCTTCCTTCCTTGGCTGTGCTGTAAGGAGGAAGCAGGGGACAGTCAGCTTGCACTACTGAAAAGCAAGTTAGATTTGAAGCTGGGCTCTGTGGAGAAGTTCTGGAGAGTCTGGCCAGGAGACCTTTTGGATCCTTTAAGAGAAAAGCCTGGGACTGTTCTGGTTAGTGTTAGTCCTTGTATTTAGGTAGCAATAATTGGCACAGAAATGTTGTAGGACAAGGGGCTCCAGGGGCAACAGCTGAGAGGGCAGCACTGTGTGTGGAGCCTCTGCTGCTCCTCTCTCCCCTATGAGCCCTGGGCAAGTGTTCCTAAGCCTGTAATCCCTAACTGCCCCTGAGTACTGGTGCTCCTTCTCTGGTAACACACAGACGTTTGGTGCTGAAAATGTGGCAAGTTTTGCTCTGTTGGAGCCTTCTGCCAGAATTTACTCTGCTAGATTATATCATTGCTGCTGGAAGGACTCTGGTGTCAGAAGCAAAGGAAACAGTCTCAGTTAAAGTTTTTTTCCAAGAAAATAGTCTAGTTCTGTGAATGTACAATGTTATGCAAAATTGGATAATTGTAGAGCACTAAAAAAGCCACTTGTCTTCCAGGGTCACATCGATTTTGAAATAGCTGTCTGGAGTGGCAAAGAGCGTGTTTCCAGAGAAAATGTCAGCATGATATTTCAAGAGTATTGATATATCTTCATAAATATTGAATTCTGATTACTAATGTAGCCAGTAAATAGCTCAAGGCAAATTCTACTTTCCATTAAAACTTTGATATTTGCCTGGCAAATTGAGAACTCTTGGGATAGAGCTTGGCTTCTTGTGCCTATACAAGTGCCATTATAAAAGCAATTGATTTTAGAGAAAAGCCGCATGACTACACCAAGAGCCCTTTAAAATCCTTATATGACTGCAAAATACAGCATCCCTCTGCTTCTCTGCACTAAAGGAAACTGAAGCACAGACACCATATTGAAAGGGGGTGTTTTACTCCCACAGTAAATTGGGAGTCGACTCCTCAGGTTGGAGTGAGGTTTGGGGTCTGTGTGTGCTTTGGGTCCCCTCAGCTGCCACCGTCCTGGCAGTGCAAACCTCCAGAAGTAAGTTAGAGTGACCTGCCAGGCGCTGAGGAAGAACTGCCAAGGTGAAATTGAGTGAAATTGACTAGGATTCTTCAGAAATAGCACTCACATAGCATTCAGTGGAAGGTTTAGATGTATCAGACATCGCTCTACAGATCACCCAACAGCTCTTCAGAGTCTAGGAAGTACAGATGTCGATAATCGGTCATTCTGCCAGAGCTACAGAGCCCCTGGTCTTCTGTTAACAAACTGAACAAATACACAGGCACAAACACACGGCATCTCTCACTCTCAGGTGAGCTATTCCTGCACGTGCAGAGCTTTGCACTTCTGTTTCATGGAAAAGGAGTGCTTTTTCAAATGCTGTGGAAAAATGTCAGTGTGATAATTCAGTCTGGTGATCAGCAGAGAACTTAAGATCTTCACTAATATGTCACCTTAAAAGAAGTACATCTCCAAACTCTCCTACTCAGCATTTTTAGGGAGATGAATGTAGACTGGTTCAATGGGGGCTGATTTCTCGGTTTGATTGTATCTTTCCTTGTATTGCTTGCACTTCATAATTTGATCACAGCATCAGTAAAAGACCCAGGAAAATGAAACCCTGTGAACTCTCAGATGACTGAACCAGTAATTAAAAATAAAGTAGAGAAAGATTCCAGATGTTGTGAAGAAAATTTCTGAGTTAGCATTTAATTCAGACCCTGTAGGTACTTAGATAAGCAACAGTTGTTAAAATCACTGTAGAAAGCAAATGAGTTGACATAGTGCTTGTGGATATGGATTAGTAGTGGATTGGTGTTGGTTTTGGGTGTGGTGAGGGTTTGTTTGGGTTTTTTTTGTTGTTCGTTTGTGGGGGTTTTTTGTGGTTTTTTTTTCCATTGGTTGGACTAGATGATCTTAAAAGGTCCCTTCCAACCTAGGTGATTCTGTGATTTTTTTCTCCACAAACTGCTTTTGAACTGTAGGTAATATTTTCAGAAAGCTGAATAGATCCTGCTCGGCATCTTGGAAAACACTGAAATGGGGAATTTTTCCAGTAAGTTCCCTTTCTCACAGAGATTCCCCTGACTTGCTCAGAGTGCAGTATGTAAGGGAACATAATAGAAGAGAAAACACATAAGCAAAATGTGAGCTCCTATGTAGCTTTCCATTAGACAGATTGGCATGAGACAGTCTTTCATCTGCAGAAAGCAGCACTTGACTGTCTGATTTCCCATTAACTCCTTAGGTGCATTTCATGAGATTCCTGATTCCTAGAAAGGATGTGGAAAAATTACCCTACTTGAAACATCATGTTGGGGAAGGAAGTTTAGCTCTCAAGTGAAAAGCAAGAGGCGAACACTATTCCTGCTGGACACATGGAGGCTTTGAATTGCACCTTTGTGTGCTGGCTTTAACAAGTTAACCAAAATGAGGTCCCATGGGTGCTGTCCCCCAGGATGTTCTGACCTTGTGGAAGTCATGGGTCTTCTCCTGGACAAGCCCCTTCTAGTCCTTAAAAACACACGGCTAAATATTCACCTGCCGTATACAGTCTTGTGAGCTGGGCAGGTTTTGATAGCCATAGCAGAGTGCACTGTCGTTTGCTCATTTCCAGAAGTCACTAGCTTTTGCTGCTGGCATCTGAGTAAATGAAGCATCTGGTTCCAGGAGAGAAAGTGCCAGCAGAATCTGACCCTCCTATATATTTATATAAAATATAAATCTTTTATATTTAAATAGAAATAAAATATATTTAAATAATATATTTACAGCTAGTGTGTCCTGTCCCAAATTCTGTTTGTATTTTCCTTTAAATGTTAACTTTACAGTGCTAAGGTTTTGCAGTAACTGACAGTATATTGTGGTCTGACAGGGACCAAATTAAAACAGCCAAACTGTAATTTCTAAAGATAAAGATCAGAGTAGATGGTGTCATTTCATACTTTCTTTGTTTCTCTAATAACTTTTGGCTGAGTAATCTTGGTGAGGGAAAAAAAAAAAAAAAAAGAAGCTTTAGCTTCTGTGTGAAGTGACACCAGGGCTGTCTGCTAAGATCAGAGGACAAGACTGGCATCCCCAGGGTCCAGTGCTGCCTGCTCTGCAGGAGCCACGAATTTCACTGACTGGGAGGGACTGCTGTCTTGCCTGGAAGTTAACAGCTCATGTAGATTGGGACGGGGAAGCTACTAGCTCACCAGGCAGCTTCCCAGCAGCCTTCAGATTAAACATTAAGTAAAGGAAATTTGTTTTTCTGTCACTTTTATTGATGCAAAGGTGTTTTTAAAATAATATCTACTACAGCAATGCCATCAATACCTTAGTAAGAGTCACCAGTTAAGAGGTAGTCACCTCAAACGTGCTCTAGAGGGAAAAACTTTTTTAGATAGCTGAGATAGAAATTAAATGACCCCACTAAAGCCTAAGCATAAGCTGCAATGAGAGAAGTAGAACTGATGTTTTGCAAGTTCCAAAGAAACTAAATTGAAAACCAGCACTATTTGGATATCCACCAGGTAACTTGCTCTTTAGCCCAGTCATGTCACAGCACATTTGCCAGCACGAGGAAAGCATTTGTTTCATCGCTGAGCAGTTTCCATGGCAGTGGGAAATGGCTTCCTCAGCAACGCAGTTACAGACTCAACATGGGGTCTCTGCAGTTCTCAAGCACTTTGCCATGATTAATTCCAGCGGAGATGGGTTTTCACAGGCACTTGTGTCAGGACTTGAACGAAAGCAGCACCTTTCCACAGGAATTACTCAGCATCTCTCAGAATACAGGGCTATTACTTTTATGCCAAGAAATAGCTCCCAGACTTGAAGTCTTGCAAGAATTTTTTTTTTTTTTAAATTAAAAATACCACTACCGTAGCCCTTAACTACGTTAAATGCAGGTATTGGGCCCATGTGATTGGATCCCCAGTCTACGTTTTTAGCTATGGATCCTTTACAACAGAGGGGTAGAGCTGGACTTCAGGGATCCTCAGGATTTAGCACGCTGACTAGGAAAATGCCTCACCTAACCCTTGCGAAGTCCTGTGAGTGGAAAGAGATGCGAATCCCAACCAGCTTAATGACTTCAGCACTCTGTTTTGCTCTCACTCCAGTTAGGACTGTACCAAGGAAAGGCAACCACAGTTTCCTTGGCCTCAAAACTGAATAGGAGCAACTACTAAAGAGAGCAGTGTTAGGAAGAGGATTTTTCTGATGCCCCGCCTTCTAGTTTATATTGCACGAGTTCACTTATCCCAGAGGAAGGCCCTGTTTCCATTCCCTTCTCTGCCTGAGAAGACTGAACTCTTCCTGCTGAAGGGACGTAAAGCCACATTCCCTATTTTCCTGGGATATTTTTGTCTCATGGATCTTTGTGAAAACCGGAGCCATCAAGCATTCTCAAACTGAGGACCTTAGAGGTGTAAGAACTGAAAAATTACAGTAATTTCTGAAAGTTTAATAGTTCATTAGTTTTTTCTGGTTTACACTTGAAAAATGAAATAAAGTAATTTTTTTAATAGTAGCAGATATTGGAGAAATAGATACATTTCTTACATTTATAGGCAATGTGGGTGTATTTCGTGTATAGTTTGTATTATGCCAATATAGAGGACCAATCTTACAGAATCAGCCTTGTCTGTGATGGGGGATATATTGGCAAATATTTACTTTGCATTGGAAGCTGCAAGCTCTACTCTGTTCCGCAGCAATAGGAAGTCTTGTATAACTGCTGGCATTCTTGAGAGGGGATTCCAAAAAAACTTAGCATCCTGCCCAACAACATAATGGGCATGTGGATGGAGACTTGTTAGGGCATGCTCCATGCATTGAATAACTGGTGAAATGTCCTTGTTAAGACAGATCTTGGACAGCTTTTCTTTCTTTGCTGCATCTGTAAGGCTCAAAAAAAGAAGATAATTTAGTGACAAGGTGCCTTTTAACTCTTTCCCCCACGCTGATCCTTTCACTAAGGAATTGGTATTTCTACACAAGAGTTTGTAGCAGTTTCTGCAGACTAAGTCACCACCATAATGACCTTGTGATATAGTTACCCTTAATTGTGGAACAGTCATGGTAAAAGAAGAACTGTACGTTCTGAGGACAGGCAGCCAGCACTGACAGTAGCTCAGAATAAACATAACTATGTAAGGGAAACAGAAATGCTGTAGTTGTAAATGAGGCTCTTGCAGTAGAGCAATTGCTTTGTGGTAAATTGTGAAACACAATTGTAAAGAAAAAATTAGAGGGACAAGAAAGTCCAAGGACCAAAAAACAATCAGCCCCTGTTCAAGCAGGCTCGGCCAGTGTCTGTCAGACAGTCCTGGTATGGCTTCATCAACGCTGGGGTCAGCAGAAGCAAAGGGAATTGATCCCTATTTGATTACTAAATAAATAAACAACAATGACAGAAAAACACATCAAGTGCATTGATTACATCATCAGATAAAAGTTCTTCTGTTTGGGAGTTTGCTCAAAACCTTCATGCCAACACGAATAATTAATCTTTAACTGAGATTTGAATAAAGCTTCTAGCATAAGTTTTTAGTGCAGATGGTCATATTGTGATGCAGATGTATTTGAAGAGTAACTTTTTGCATCACAGTCTTTCCAAAAAGTCAGAATGATTAGAAGATAGAGTGCTACTTTGCAAGGCTTTCTTTGCAAGATGTGCATTGTTTTTTTTGACACAAATGTCTGGAAATTGCCTCACCTTTCTGAAAATACTCCTCTCCATATTGCTTTTTAATATCAAGGGGGAGCTTATTCCAAATAACCTCCTTCTCTTTCATAACCTGTGCTGGATCAGTTAATGCTGTTTTGAACAGTCCAGGTTGAATGCAACAAACCTTAACTCCAAAAGCTTTCATGTCTCTCCTGCAAAGACAGCCCAAGGATTTAATTACATTAGACATTCTTATTAATGCTGTGGGATTTTTTTCTATACTAACACTTTTATTTCTGTCTTTACATGGCACACCAGCACACAAATACTCTGAGGTTTGTTCGTAGTTGTGAATTTTCAGCTTGTTATCCCGAAATGAAAGCGGAATAAACTATCTTACCTGCTTCACAGAGTGAGAACAGGCATAGGCAGTGACTGCAGTAGCTGGCATAGTGTATTCCACATCCTAGTTCAACTTGCAGCAGCTCATCAGTTATCTGACTTGTTGGCTGCCTAAATGCAAGTATTACATGTTTTAGGGAATCCTTTCTCAAACTCTGGCTGATGCTCCAGATCGATACACTTCCTTCTGGTCCCATCTCATATCTGTCAGCCATCTTTAAGTGTCCTGGCATCTAAAATGGCA
>JAOQGH010000077.1:21399849-21537646 GCA_025769975.1 Gallinago jamesoni | reverse complement strand
TGGCATCTAAAATGGCACTATATATTTAGGCACGCGAGTTGCTCCCTGTCTGTGTTACAAAAAGTCATGGTGGTCCCCAGGATTAGTTTGCTATGGTCTCTAGATCTCTGTGATGATCGGTGTAATTAAGAGAAGACACTTGGATGCTCAATGATAAGAAGCTCAGATAGGAGTTACTACTATGCAATAACTCATGGTACGTGTTTTTTTTCTAAATGGGCAGCTGCTGGAAAATTCTAGGTGCACTTTTACATTAGGAAAATTAGATTTATACTGCAAAGACCTCTCAGTTCCCTTGAGTGGGGCTTCCTCTGCCATAAGAGTCCATGCTAAGATAGGTCAGAAGTGAATCTATATCATATATAATTATACTGTAATAATACTTGAGGACCACTTCTGTGCCTAAAACAGACTTTGTACCATAATCTTCAAAAGTGGCATAATCTATTTTGAGCGAAGGCACTTCTAAGAAGAATTAGTCCTAATTTTATATCAAGTGCCAGGATTATAAATCAGGTCCTATTCTGCATGTGCCAATTTTTAGTTAGTGTGGGAGCCTTCAGAAAAAAAAAAGAGTGGTCTTTCCTTATAGTGGGTGTTATACCTTAAGCTGTCATTAAATCCTTCTACCCCAAACTTTGAAGGAAAATAGCCTCCGCCACTGAACGCTAGGCGACCTCCAACACTGGATACATTTACTATCCTTCCCTTTGCTTTTTTTATCAAGGGAAGCATATTTATTGTAACATTTATGAGTCCAATTAAATTAACTTCAATTGGTTCTCTAAAGTGCTCAATATCCAACCAGTCTGTAGGAGCTGTTGGCCCCAGAATCCCAGCATTATTGACAAGTCCCCAGAGGCCTGCAGGGAAAAAAAAAAAGAAGAAAGTCAAGAAGCAAATTTTCACCAAATGTGTAAGATTAATTGCCCTGGGTGAGACTTCACAGAAAATCAGCAAAGGACCATGAGGGCAATAAAGATTTGGAGGAACTGCTTGAGAATGTCCTATGGTATTCCACTTTATTCTTAGTGTCCAGGTTTTATCACCACACTTCCCATCATCCTTTGCGTAGTCTTCCCTCTGTGGCAGCATTTTGGGCAGGTGGTGGTGGTTCTAACTTTTTGTGGGAAAAAGGGAAGGTATGGCAAAGAGCAACTAGATTGAGTGACAGAAAATGCATAAGGAATAGATTTGGTCCTTGATGTACAAGTAGAGTGCCCTGAGACATGGGTAAGTGTGTCCTCGTTCTGAAATGGAAATGGATGAGGTGCCAGAACAATAAAAAACAATTCTTTTTAATGAAAAAATATAAAAATATAAAAATCCTTCTCAAAGGTCTGAAAAGAAGATAGAAACTATGACAGAGAAGGCTTTCAGTATTCTTTCTCCCTGCACTGACTTTTTGTTGTAGCAGAGAATTTAAGCCCCACATCGACATGCCCCAACTGGAGATGGGAATGATTTATTTTTAAATGAACAGCCAACTCCAAAAAATGAGGTGGAGGCAGGGAAAACACACTAGATTGGTTTGAAAAACACTTCTGAGGGGAAAATGCAATAACATAAGACCAGTTTGTCTCTTGTATCAGCTGTTAGAACTGTGTGAATGAATACTTTTGCTGGTATGACCTTATAGTTTTTCTTGGGGAAAAACTTTGGCCTGAAACCTAGCACAGTTTCAAATAAAAGCAATTTGGCAAGTTACAAGCAATTTTACGAAGAGATGACAGGTCAAATGGAGATTGGAATTTAGCATTAAGTATAATTGGTACCACAGCCCATCATAATAGACCAGATTTAATACTCAAAGTTAGCAGAATCTGGCCTATGGGATCTCAGGCTTTTGTAAATTCTACTGCAATACCACTCCTACTGAAATCAGGCAGTACTAATGGCATCATTAACGCATCATTAATGCACCATTAACACATCATTAATGCACGGCCAGCAGCATCTTGTCTTGCACAGCTTGTTGGGTCAGAGATACAGGATTTTTCTATTTTTCAGATGGTCTGCAAGCAATATTCCAAAATAGTTCTATTTAAATTTTTTTTTCAATAGAGTTCATATGTATTTTTTGCTTTTGATAGAATGAGTGATTACTTACAAGTTATTTATTACGTGTATTCAATTTTTAAAACAAGAACTCTTTAAGCCTGTTAAGTGGAATTTACTGGATTTGTTCCCTAGACAGGTAGGTGTTCCCAGGCATGGGAGGTGCTGGGCACTCGTGCCATAGCCCAGACACGCGTGCAAGTGCAAACAGTCCCAATGAAGGTTCCAGAAACTGGATTCCTGCTCTGACAATGATGTATCGATAAGCCTGACTTTTTGAGCACATTCCCAAATACTTACCTACCACTAACTAGATGTATAAAACATCCCTCTAGTGAGATCTTCTTCCATGTTTCAGGAAGGTGACAGGACACCCAAATACACTTGTCAAATGTCAATTAAAATAAGCTGTGAAAGTAGCATGGTATTTTTAAGGAAAACTCTATTTTTTATCTTTATTTCTTTTAAAGAAAGATATCCTGGCACTCACCTTCTGATTGAACTTCGGCTTTGACCCACGCAGCTACTTTCTTAACACTGTCTGAATCTCTTACATCTAGCAGCACTGTCTGAAGCTTCTTTGAGGTCACAGCTTTTAACTCTTTGGCTCCTGTTTCAGTCAGGCAGCTGGCAAAAACACGGAATCCCTTCTTATCAAAAATCTTTGCTGCCATATTTCCAAATCCTGTGTCACATCCAGTGATGAATATATATTTTCCGTCAAGTTCTGTAACCTTCATCCTGTCTCTTGTCCTCCAATGCCACCACAGAGAGACGATGCCAAGAAAGACTAATACATAGCAAAGCATTTTTACTGAAGTTTTCTGGACACGTTCTCCTGAAATGAAAAAAAAGAAAAACCACAAACTGCTAGTTTTTAAAGCATTGTTAGTTGGTTGGGTTTTTTTCCTTCTTTCTTGAGTTGACTAACTGCAGCTACTCAGAGAAGGCAGCACAGTTCAGCGCAGCAGCCTCTTTGTGCTAAAACAAAGAAAAACCCTTTCTTAAGCAGAAACGAGGGCTGGAGATGTATTGCAATAAAATTACAAAGGATAATGCATATACAATTGCTGCTGCCAGGTCAGTAAGCTCCTATTGAACATATCTGGAAGAAACACCGACTAGAAAAGAATAGCAAAAATGAAATATTTGCATGAAAGGCAACAAAAATGTCTGAACTTAGTGACAGTTCATAGATAATTAAAGAGTAAGGCTGGGGCCAGCTGGAAAGAAAAGATCAAGCAAGAACAGGCTGAGAGAGTTGGGGTTGTTCAGCCTGGAGAAGCGAAGGCTCTGGGGAGACCTTATAGGGCCCTTCCAATACCTAAAGGGGTCCTACAGGAGGGATGTAGAGGGACTCTTTATCAGGGAGTGGAGTGACAGGTTGAGGAGTAACGGTAACTGTTACCGTTTCAGTAAACTGAAAGAAGGGAGATTATATGGGATATTGGGAAGAAATTCTTTACTGTGAGGGTGGTGGAACACTGGAACAGGTTGCCCAGGGGAGTTGTGGATGCCCCGTGCCTGGAAGTGTTCAAAGCCGGGCTGGATGGGGCTTTGAGCAACCTGGTCTAGTGGGAGGTGGTTGGAACTCAATGATCTTTAAGGTCCCTTCCAGCCCAAACCACTCTATGATTCTATTATCAACAGGACCCAGATCCTTTCTTGTTACTGTGAATACTTAGGCAATGCTAGACAGGAAAAAAAAAATTACTTTATTTTACTAATACTTTTGGTTGTCAGTCCCAGATACTCAAGAAAGAGAGTAGGCAAGTACTGCCACTTAGCCTCTCAAGAAATAAATTCCCACCAGCTAGGCTGCAGGAGTCTGCATGTGGTCCCCAAGCATAGGAAGGAAGATGCAGGTTGGAGCACTTCACCTGCCAGAGTGAAGCTCAGGCAGTGTCACAACATCAATATGGTAAAATATGTTTGGGAAGAGCCCGCATACCTGGGATTATGCTCCAATTGACTTAATGGTGAATTTACAAGGCCAGGCCGGATGAGGCTTTGAGCAACCTGCTCTAGTGGGAGGTGTCTCTGCCCATGGCAGGGGGGCTGGAACTGGATGATCTTTAAGGTCCCTTCCAACCCAAAACCATTCTATGATTCTATGGATGAAATTCTGCTCACAGAAAACAATTCAGTTATATTTCTTCATGAATGTTCATGGCTCAGAAAACAGGAGATGCCTAATGCAATTGACTGAAAAAGAAATTCTAAATAGACGTAAAGGGGTACAGATCTTTTTAGAGATCGCTGACAGGCAATCCTTCTCTGCATGGCAAGATGCAATGAAGTTGCATTTACTATGGCCAAATTCTCCTCTGGCAAAACCTAATTCAAAAGGGAACTGCAAACACCTGACATGTTTTTAAGCATCATAATTGGAACATAGAACTGCTTTCTGCTCTGACATGGGAGGTTCAAAGTATTTCCATTTACATTGCAAGCCCCAGGGCTGCCCATGGTGCCTTGTTACATAAATACGTGTGCTGCTGAAATGCAGATCCTTGTCCTGGCTGGAAGTTACCTAGGGTGTTGCTAAAGTTGCAATACATAGATGCTAGTTTTTGTTGCTTAACTTCCTCTGCAGTCTCGGTAGTGAAGAAAGTCTGAAGAAGCAATTAGGTAACTGCCCTCCCCATGTAGTATTTCACAGTTCCTTTGCTAAGACAAGAAAATTTTTCCCTTGGCAAAAATTCCTTTATTTTAACATGTTGAGCAACTTAATTTTGATATAAAAGTTAAAGTTTGCATTTCAAATTTACAGTTTGGGGTTTTTTGCATTTGTTTTGGTTGGGTTTTTTTGCTATCTCTGCTATTTTTATTTGCACAAGAGTTGGAGTGGAGAAAAAAACAGCTGCCAAACTTAGGTAGGATCAACAGGATAACATGTTCTGCTGCTGGTACTTTCCAAGAGTGGATAGTGAGTGGCTAACTATAGAAACAAGGCAAGTAACTAGAGCTAAGTCCCTTGCTGCCTACCTCCCAGTCTCCCTGCTGGACCCACTCCAGATTCTATTTTGCAGTTTCAGTATAGCGTATTTCTGTGACCAAGAAATAAATACGCCATGACTTAGTGTATCTGATCATGATTTAGACCGTGGGAGAAGAAAGAAGTTTGTTTCTTTCTTTGTGCTAGCCTCCCACCTGGAGCGTCCCAGCAATCACACAATGGAACTTTTTACTTTCCATAGGAAGAGAGAGTCACCTTCACAGAGACGTCCCCATTGTGCCCAGAGGTGCTTTCCTTATTTCACTGTAAGGAAAGTATCTGCTATTCCCCATTTCAGTGTGAAGAAACACAGTTTGAGTGCCAACAAAAAAAAAAAAAGGAAATTGGCTTCTTATAAGAACAGCTTTTTGCTTGCAGCAAAAATCATAAAACCCAGCCATCAAAAAGGAAGTCTTGCTCTGCAGTGCAAAAAGGAAGTTTCCGTGTAGGACACTTGCTAAAGACCTTTGGAAAGGACAGTAACTCTTTCAAAATTCATGCAGTTGACATAATTCCATTTTTAATAGCTTGAATCACAAATCAGTAAGTTCAGTGTAAAATTCACTTTGCACTGTACAAAATGAATACTAAGTAGTGTTTGTATAACTGCTGTGGTGCCAAGAAAAGAATGAAGACACAGCGTGTGGGCACTTGCCAGCCTGACCAACTGTGTGTGTGTGCTGACCTTTCCTGCAGCTCCCCGCTCCTCTAGTCTCTGTGCTGATCAGAATCCCACAGACGAGCTTGTTCCCTTCCAGCCCAATGTTGTTGGTTTTTTCCTCTAGATATGTTTATAACTGTGATAAATTTTTTAGATGAATTTCACAAACAATATTTAACAAGTGACACTACAAGAACAGACGTGGAAGTAATCTGTGTAATAATTCAAGCTGCAGAATGTATCTACTTTATTTGAAATGTCCCTTACCTTAAATCAGGGAACCAAGAGAGAGGTGCTTTCATTTGGAGTTCACTTTACATTCATCTTTATACTATTTAGCTGAAAAAATTGTGATAGCCTGTGGAGTAAAATAACAAAATATGTTTTCAAAATCTGGGAGAAATAAAGCAGCAAACATAGTGTTTTCCTTTGTTTTTCAAAGAATCAGAGGACAGGAAGCTAAAGTATCGTGCAGAAGCAGCAGTGTAGTACAATACACTTCCTCTCTACGCTTCTGACACTCTGAGGTGCTATCTCTGTAAGTGGCACGAGTGAGATGGGGATTATACTCAAAGTGAAAAATCTGGTGTCTGGCTTCTTGGTCCCAGAACCGCTGTATGCTAGCTACAGAAACAAATTTGGCTATGAATGCTTAAAAAATAAATTAATGAAGCGTAAGAGCTGTCTGGTCAATGCCTCCTGTCAGGCAAGAGAGTCCAGACTGCTGTAATTGCATACAGACTTATTTTAGCTCAAAAAAAAGAAACAAGATGCTCATCTGGAGTCTCAGCCTGCGGTGGCAGACTCAGTGCCTACCTACTCCTCCATAGCTGTGAGCACTCAGTGCAAAATTTCTGGCTATCTTTAGGAAGCTTTGGAAGCATTTTATTTGATTGCTGCCACTAGCTGTTGTCAATACTGGAATAAAGATCAATAGTTTATAGAGTACAGTTTAGAGCTGAGGAGTCCTGTGCCAAAAGAGCATATGGGCTTTCATTTCTTACTGAGAAAGTATCTGTCCCGGAATAACTAAGATTAATTTTTATTCACTTGCTCTTGTGAACTGTTGGAAAAAATCCAGAGAAGAGAGGATACCTTCATTTGGAGGGGTAATATGATGGAATAAACAGTTACTCCATTCAAGGGAAGTGTAGCTCAATGAATTGTAATCTTTTTCTTCCTGTGCAAAGAGGTATTAAAATGACATGAGCTCTAAGTGACATGTTTCCCTTCAACCCAGACCATGACTGAGAGGATTTGTCCAGAAAATATTGCTCATCTTACATGAACTGTAACCTACAAAAGGTATCTATAACCTGCAAAAATTGAGAGACTTCGCAAGAATTCAGGGATGGGAGCATCTGGCCTAGTCTCCTCGATTTACTGAATTCCTGCTCTGTGTTGTTTTACTTCACTCGCTGAAGGGCTGACTAGCTACAGAAAGTTTTCCCTTCCCAGGACATCAGAAGGAAACAAATTACACAGACAGATGAATTTTCAGCATAGATTCATTTTCATGGCCTATGTCTTAAAGTCAGGTCAGAATTTATTAATCTTCAGGAGTTTTTGTAAGGATGAATTGAGAGGAATAGAGGTTTAAAAGGGAACAGCGCCCTTCAAAAAGGTTTGGGTAGTCTGTGTTCTCAGCTCCAATTCATCACTGCCTTAATCTACTTCATTAAGCAGCATGAAACAGCCTCTGTGCACACTTCCCGAATGCTTCGACGAGCAAAGTCTTTAAGTGAAAAGACTGAAGTAATTTGTGTAAAGCTAAAATTGTATTCTGTCACTGTCTGGAGATGTTGGACTTCTTGCATGTTAAGTGTGAGCTCTGCTCCAGTACCTTGAAGAACAAAGGCATTGGAGGACCTTTGGCCATGTTGCTCCTGAAGAAGCTGTCAGGGGAGAATGAAGCAAAGCAGAGTTCTGCTCCACTGAATAGCTTTTCTTCCAGCCTTTCTACTCCTGTGCCCTTCACGGCAAGTAATTATTTTTTTTCTGTAGCTCTGTGATGTGGTGTAGAAGATGACTGGCACTGTAACGTTATCTCAGATAGTGTTATTCTCAAAGCTATGCTGCATACATTAGTATAGATTGTAGACTACTTTTTGTTAAGAAAATGGGAGAAAACACCAGGTTTGTGTTTGGTTATGCTATCACTGTGAACACGGTAATGAGGAAAATGCAGTTCTGGTTAGCTACATTTAAATGTGATGCACTTTTGTGCACCAGGCCTTATCATGGAAAATTTGAGAGCACAGAAGACTTGAGGACAGCTGACAGTCACTAAGATTAAGGCATTGCCTTTCTATCTTGTCCTATCAGTCAGGGCTCTCTGCAGTGAGAACTGATTTCAGAGGGGACTCAAACATGTTTGCCATTTCACTCTAAACTGAGGTGACATTGGGTGAGGTCACAGCGTTGTCCTCACCAATGTCCCTTATTGAAAAAATCATGGAGGGCTCATGTCCAATGAAAATTCACTACTACTCAGGAGTTTCCAGGTTGTAATGTTTTCATTTAAAAGGAAGGATGGTAAAGTATTAGAAGCCATGGGGAGAGGGAGGAACTATATGTTAGAAAACAAAGCTTTTGAGCAAGTCTTTAATCTGAGTTTAGCTTAATCTCTGAACTACTTTTCATATTATTCAGCTGATATTGCTATTTACTGCCAGGACAGTACTGTACACTAAATTATTGCATGGCTAATAAAGTAATTCTATACCAATGCTGATAAAATAAAGCTGTAATAATATATTCCCATACATATTTTTTTTCCAGAGAACCATCTGATCTCCTCATGTATAATTGCTTTCCAAGTGCCCTGACTTTAAGTTGTGAGATTACATTAGTCAAATTTAAACCCTCCATTAGATGTCAATGACCTGTAACCATCATGACTGCACGGTTATTGACCCGGGTGCAAATAGCCAATGCCCAATTTAAAGCTTCAGTTCTGACAAATGGGTTAGAATAATGAAAACACGATGGGAAATGGTTGGGTGCTTCACTGACTAATTGAACAGGATCCTTGCAATTTGTTCTATGATACATGGTTTTTCACAGCCACAGGTGAGTAACAAATCTATCGTGTTTAATATTTCAGAGTTAACTGATGAAACTTCCTAAACTGAAAGGTGCCTGTATTTTTCCTTCAGAACAATCTCAGCTAAGTGTTAAATTCCCTTTGCACAGTTAGTGTTCTGGGTTTGGTTGGGGGTTTGTTGTTGTTGGTTTTGTTATTGTTGTCTTTTTTAAATGGGACTGTTTGAAGAAAAAAACATTCAAGTTCTCTTTTGAAGCAAAATATCTTTCTTCGTGTATGCTATTATTAGTAGCTGAGGAACCTAGTTTTAAAGAAAAATGAAGGACAATGCTTTCAGGATCAATTTTCATTGGCCTTTTTTCTCCCTTTATGTTAAATAAAAATCTAATCTGAATAAAGGTATGATTTGAAAAATACTTTAAAGGGCTTTGGATCAGGTCCTAATGCTACTTCATTCTTCAGGATATATTCCTTTGTTAGCATTTTCCAAGTCCTACTTGTTAAAATCTGGATTTGGAGTTCCCTAAAGATTTTTGTTTATCAGAAATCCAGCAGCCCTATTCTAATACAGCATGGTAATCTTCTATACTAATCTGTTTAAGTCAACTAATGAATAATACCTGCTGGACAGGATAGTGTCTTGATAGTATTTGGTATGTTGAGCTTTAGAAAAATGTGGGACAGTCGTGATTTTATTGGAAGGTGACATCAATCCAGAAAGTTTAGCTTTAGCAAATGTGTGTAACTAGAATCCTTATTCAAGTTTATAAATCATTGGGGTTTTTTTTTTCTGTGTGTGTGTGCTTTTCCTATTATTTAAAACTGCATCAGCATTCAAGCTTAAAAAAATCAGTTGCAAAATACATTTCATAATGTTAAAATACAGTGTCAGAGAAAGCGCTGAAATGAGAATTCCCAGCATGGTGTTCTATACTGGCATTTAAAAGACAAATTGATTTTTACAGTGTTCCATTACAAAATTTTGTATAGATGTTATGATTGCAAAGTCAAAGAATAAATAGCTGAAAGAAGAGAGTGAGAGAGTGACTTTGTGTTGCTTTACTTTTGCATTCTTTGTCAATTTACAGGATGACATTATCCATTATCTTTCTGAAGCAGAAATGTGGTGAATTATTTTTTTATCACTTCATAGATTTTCACTGTGAGCGACATTCAATAGAATGGTTCAAATGGTTATATCACTTAATTTAGATAGGTTTATATTTCTGTGAAGTTGTAAAGTATTTTAAAGATGCTGGAATATATATGTAAATACCACCCTTAAGGTTTAGATTTATTTTGATAACAGAACAGGTAGGAACATCTTTCCTGTAGCAGAAGATGTTTTTATAATCCAGGTGACATTTCCAATTACACTAATTTCAATGTAAAATCAGCAGTTTGTGCATTAGCTCAGCTTTCTTCATACAGATCCATTACTTGTGTGCTAAACAGTGCGAAGCAGTCAGTATTAGATCTAGAAGGAAATGATGACTTCGTGTTTAAGGACCAATTGCTTAGTAAAGTTACCATTGTGGTGAACTATCTTTTGCAGAAGAAAACGTGAGTGTATGGTTGCAGTGTGTATCTTAATTCAGCCAATGATGCTTTAACCCTTTGAATCAAAATTCTGAAAAGCTTAAACAAAGATACAAACACTGTGATTTGATTATTTTTCTCATACTGATGGCTTTCTTTGAAATTTATTCATTCGTGGGTTTTTGTGTCCTTACTGAAAACATATACTTAGGATAAAAGAACTGGCCAGCTTTAGGCCAATTGCATATTTAAATTGTATTTTCCTTAGAATCAAGTGGCTGTGAAAGGCTCCCCAGTCTGTGCTACCAATGTCAAACTTGTTCATCAGCAGAGCAAAAAGTCTGTGCTTTCAGATCCCCAGCTCCAACCTCACACTGAATTGACATATGAAAAAAATTGCCTCGTGACTGTGATCACTGACAAAATAGCCAAAAATGAGCTGGCTGAGAAGCTTCTTAAGAAACTTCTGGAACTTTAGGATGACTTGAACGAACAGTTTTTGGAGATCTTCTATTTGAAATTATTTCAATCAGGCACAGCAAAAGGCAAGACGTAGGGAGCAAATAACTCTGTTTTCACTGGAGAAGGGAGTGAAATTTTTTTTCCCACTTGGGGAAATTGTTACTCTCATCTTCAGTGCAAACATTATCTCAGGGGACTTAAAGCCACCAGGAATATATGCTTGCTTTTTTTGGCAAGCTACATTTATTTCAATATATATATTATTCAACTGAATAATGTCATCTGGAAGTTAAGTCCTTGTGAAATCTTTTTCCATATGCCTGATGCAAATCCAGCTGAAGTGAAATTTAATGATCAAAGGTAGGTCCCATGTGAAACAGCGATACCTGTATGATGCTTTCCTTTCTTTCTGGTCAGAAACAGATGTTACATGCTTTCTCTGTTATATAAAAGAGCCAAAAAAGAACTTGGAAATATGCACATGGTACAGACTTTAATTAAGTGCCATTGCTTGTTCAGCCCATTTGCCATCTATCTCAGAGAACAGAAAAATTATGATTAAGATTATAAGTATTTTTGCTGCATGTGGGGATGAATTAAAAACTCTTGTGATTTTATGTTGTAAGTGACTATTGTAGTCCTGGCCAGACGTTTTGCTATTGCAGTGGTGATTTGGCTTTACACACTTACTTAAGGAGAGAACTCGTGTAACAATTTAGGGGTTCACAGAATGTCAGTGGGTCAGAATTTACAGACCTGCAGAGGAATAAATTGTCTCTGCTCATCAAAAACTTTTAGACAAGAAAAACTACATCCATAAAGTAGCAAGCAATGAACCAATGTTCAAATGAATGGATGAACTGAATGAAGTTCTGCTGAGGTTTGTCTTGCTTCTGGTATAATCCAGTAGTATTGATCATGATGTCAATTATACAATGGAGAATACCCTTATTAAATTTCATCATGACATAAAAGGAGGACAGACTGCAGATATGCTGAAGAACATGACTAGAAGTCAAAATAACCTTAACAAACAGATAAAATGGGCTGAGGTATGTAAGGTGCTATTAAATATAGACAGTAGCAGGCAGGATTAATCAACTATAAAAATACAGTTTGGAAAGCAACTAGCTCTGTAGCAAACTGTTTGCAAAAAATGAGTGACTTTGGTGGATTACAAACTAAATGTGAACCAACAATGTGGTATTTCAATTAATAAAACAAATGTCATGCTGGGTTGCATAAACAGGAATATAATCCACGAAGCATGAAATAATCCTTCTCTTTTGCTCAGTGTTGGTAAGATCGGTGCTGTAACGCTTTTAGGCACTCATCACTTCAAAAAAGATGTACTACACTCCAAAGGAAACCAGTGGAAATTATCAGAGGTTTAGGAAATACACCCTACCAAGGAAAACTGAATTAGTTGCTTTCCTCATCTGAAGAGGGAGACTTTCTTGTGTTATTCAAATAAATACAGCCTACTTAGAAAGCGGAAAGGAATTACTATGTTCCATATCTTTGGTGGAATGCAGAAGAAGTGATTTATATTATGACAGGTAAAATTCAGATTAGACATTAGGAAAAAAATATTTTAGCAATAAAGATAGTGAAGCAGTAATTGCCTGGGTAGTTCTTCAGGCATCTTTGATAAAAATCAGTTAAAATGACACAAGAATAATTGAACCTTGCCATGGATGATTCGAAATAATCAAGAGATTTTGTTCTTTCCAGACTGACTTACTGTTGATTCAGTGACTTGTCAAGAGATGTAAACATAAATTCAGGAGAAGATGATAGAAAAAAGAAGGGTTTGGTGGGGAGTGAGCAGTTCTCGAAAGCCGGTTTGGAGGGAAAAGTAACAAAAATGAAAGATTGAGATTCTATAGGAAGTTAAATTTTTAAAAGTCACATATACATCCTGAACCACTGGACTGGCTCCTAGTATGTTGCCCCCTTTGGATCTAGGAATGGGTGTTTTTCATTCATCTTCCAGCAATTTCAGAACCAAGTTTCTTCTGAGCCCTTCCCAGTTCTAAGGAACTGCCCGGCTGTGGCTAATCACACAGCTGTTGCCAATATGAAGGGCTTTGGTAGTTTTAATACCATTGGCAGAAATGAGTGGTTCCTTTAAAGGGCTAAGTGGGTGAAAACTCAGCTGGCTGGGAAGTCAGGTGGTGTACACAAATAATCTGTGGAAATGTCTCTTTTACACAGAAGATTTCTTGTGTTATTTGGGTAAAAGATGTTAAAGCTTTGATATCTGAATGTGTTGTAACATGCTTAAAGTGAGAGGTCATGAGAGGTTTATACAGACGTATAAACATACAAATATTGTTGTTTAATGACTGCTATAAGGTATTGTAACTATGCTTTGGGACTCATTACATTAATCAAGTGTTTGGATGAGATGACTTTGATTATGAAAGGACATCTTTTGGGGAGGGCTTCTGCAGCACTCTTCCCCGAGCGTCATCTTGGATGCCAGGCCTGCCCGGCCACAACTGGCACTACTGACAGATTTCACCTCACAAAAGCACTTCTTTAACAAAAAAGTGTTAACTTTATCTCCTTATTTCTTCTCATGTATGACACCTACTCAGCATGTCTGTGTGACTAATTAGGAACAAACTTGTCCAGAGGAGCAGGTGTGCCCAGTAACTTGTCCCAATCAAGAGCTGTGGGAGTGCAGCTGGTGGTGGCAATGCTACAGATGTCAGTGTGGCCCTGGGGTCTCCCCCGGCCACCCTTCTTGTCCCCTAACTGTCCCCCTGTCCTGATCCCCCTGGCTGCTGTCAGCTGGGACGGGACAAAGCAGAGGGAGGTCTCCTGCCCACCACTCCCTTATAACTGAGGCAGGATCTGTCAGATTAACATCTCAGTTTATAACCTACAGATGTCACCTGCACAAAGGTGGTAGTTTATTTTAATACAGCCATTAAAAGTGACAGGGCTGTTTGCATAGCCCTGTGGATCAGGCGGCGCTCGAGGCAGGAGGTGCTGAGGCCTTCAGAGGCCTTGCCCTCAGGGGGCAGTTGGGCGCTTCCCTCAGGTGCTTTTCTGCTCTGTAGTTTCACTCTGTCCAGGACATCTATTCTGTAACAACTTGTGCTGTAATCAGTGGCATTGTCTTGGGATAATGAGGGCAAAACTAAGGTAAGCAAGAGTTTAACTTAAAATTGTTATATATTCACAGACAAATGTATGCTGATACTCTCCCCCCCCCTCCTCTCTCTTCAGGACTTCTGATTTAAGTAACTAATCATCATGTCTGACCCTGTTGTTCTGCGTAGCATCAAGAGGTTGGGAGAAGATAATTATGCTTTTGACTTGGATGGCAAAAGTAAGTTTATTCTTCAGTCAGCTCCTTATTTTATAAAGCATGTAAAATAGGTGGTGGGTGGCCGAAGTAGAGCAAATAGTCTACAGAATACAAAGCAAATAGTCTGTGGAATAAATCTAGAGTTACTGGTATCTGCTGTTATGGGTATGCTGCCTGCAAAACAACTTTTCCATAAAAACTACATATAACAATCCCTACTCATGAACAATCTACTTATCAGCCTAGAAGTTCATGGTATCTACCTAGGTTTTTATACTCAGCACTTTGGTTCTACAAGTGAAGGGCCTCTGCTGGGGAAAAAAATTTAAAAGCTCTGTCTTCCGTAGTTTCTAGAGCTACTTTCAACAAGTACATATATCTGTAGTCATACTTATGTTAGGCATAATTCTTATAAGCTATCACTATGCAAAGATCTGCATTCCTTCTCCTCATCAGAGCTTTTCTCTTCCATTTTTCCTTTGCAATGTACACTTTTCCATTTTGCCAATCCAAATTTCTGCAAGGGTCAGGGAGAAACATGAAGAGAAACTGCTAAATATTTTGAGTTCTCTTTGTAAGACTTGAGAAAAGCAGACAAAGAGAGGGACATTAAATATTTATACTGAATGTAAGGTACAAAGGAAAGCAGAACAGTAGCACATAATGGAAGATAAATTGCAATATAATACAATGTACATGCTCCTCACATAGAATGAAAAGGGTTCACAAAAGGAATCCAGCACTCATATAGATTGCCTAAATATACATACATTTTGTATTTTCAAATTCCCTGATAGCTGTGGCCTAATCCTTCAAGTGTTGAAGCTTTCATTAAAAACATTCTCCTAGGACCCAATTAAATGCTTCAGACCATGCATAAAATAGCCTGTCTTCTAAACACAGGTCTTCAATGTTCTTCAGCTTTTCCTTGGTTCTGTGCTTTTATCAAATTGTAAAATTTCTTAAATGCCTTAATTCCTTTTTCAAAATTTTTGAGCATTCAAAGTTTACTATAACTCCTTTCTGTAGGGTTAATAAATTATTTTGTTTTTCCTATCTTCTTTTCTGTGAAAATCATGCTCTGTCCTCTTTTTCTACTTTTTCAATTTAGCAGTGTGATCTGTTACTCATCTGTTTCCTTCTTTTAAATTAAGCATAAGTAATGCCATTCCGAATTCTCCTCCTGCTTAAAAACTGCTGGCTGACAGAAGTGGGCCTCCAGTTCCTTGTGCTTGTGAATAGCGTTGATATACTCTTCTTTCCCCCTTCAAGTTCATAGGTTAGGGTTTCTTCACCTTTGAAGAACGCTTTTTTGTGCTCTAAATTTATATGACTCAGAAAGCTATTTCACTAGATTCTTTTGTTCCTCCTTTTTTTTTTTTTTGCAAAACACTTTCCATTATAAGCCAGCAGAGGAAACTTTCTCTAAACCTTATTTTTTCCAATAAACCCCAGAGAATCTTCTAGGAATAGTTTCAAACCATTTCAGCTGTTACCAGCTGTGAAACTTCGAAGAACTGCAACCAGATGTTTCTTTTTCCTTCACAATCAGTTCTTTTCTACCACCAAATTATTTTTTTGTAATAATATTTTTAGAAATGAAAACATTCCTGGGATAGACACATGCCCTTATTGAAATAATTTTTTCTTTTTTCATCCCTGAGTAATAAACAGAGAAAAATAAAACCAACAGAGTCATTGTTAGGTAAAGCTAAATAAAGTTATCTTATTAACCCCCCAAAAGAGATGTAATCAGCTGTTCCCTTAGTCTTAAGCTCAGACTGCTTCCACCTAACATTGCTGCCTTGAGAAATGCAAAACCCTGGAGAGAGTGGAATAGCCTTCTATCATTGGGTAAGAAAGTGGTGGAAGCCAAATTTGTGGTTGCAGTGACGTCTTTGCACCTTCTGTAAATTGTGATGCAAAGTTCCTCTGTGTTTGCTCTGTGAGACAGGTCTGTGATTGCTCAGTGTTGTATCAATAGATGTGAGGGAAGGAAGGCACTGCTTGAAAAACATACTATGGTTCTGAAACCGATGCTGAGCTGCCCCGTGCACTGTAAACGAGAAAGGTGCAAATGCCCAGTGCCCTTAGATTATCCAAACTGTGCTGTATACATAAAAATAGCTCTTTATTCATCGTCATCTCAAGTGATGTACAGCGTATGCTTACTACATCAGCCCTATGACGACACTTCTTCCTTGAGGCCCCTGCAAACACAAGCTGTGCTTTAGGTATGACAACACTTCTTGAAAGGGAGCTAAATCCAGACCTGTTCTGGGGACTAAGGAGTTACCCTACAGCATAATTATGTCTTGTAGTATAATTCCATCCCTCAAAGCTATGGCTTCTTGGAGAGTATCCTGAGAATAGGCTTCAGTGTGACAAGTTCATCTTACCATCCAGGGCCACAGCTGCCCCTCTTCCACAGGATTTGCAGTGTCTTTGTTGTTGGAAGGCAGGAGTGGAGACCTACCGCTGCTCCTTTCAGGGAGCATGCACAGACTGCAATTACAGTGTTATTCCTTGATGAGACAGTGTCCAAGAGAACTAACTGAATACTAGCAAACTAGCAAAACAGTCTGCAATGAACACGAGTTGACTTTTGGCAATAGTCCTGAATAATGTATTTAGAGAAAATTATTTTGTCATCTGGGGTATTAAAAACTTGAGACTACTTCTTCAAGAGAAAGCAGGCATAAATTGATATAAACTTACTAAGGAATTTTTGGACATATGTCAGTTCATGTCCCTGGCTAGATGTATCAGTGGGAATAAGATGCTTATAACTCAGGAATGACCAGGTCCCATGGGGTTCTAGGGTTTATATTTCACGTGTCTACAGAGGATTATGTACTTTAACAATAATCATTAACTAGACTGTGCATTTATTTTTCCTAACAGGTAACAGCTTCAAGAAATCAGAGTAAGTCATGTACAGAAATGGAACAATCAGTATTTCAGGAATATTCAGGAAAGAACTTAGTGTCACTCGATCAAATTGATGCATTTATTGAATATATGTTATTTAATGAAAAGCTGTTCTGTAGGAATTGAACTGCCTTATTTGATACAACTGACACAGGTAGACCAAAACAGTTCTAGAAATCTTTAAAAACACATAGTAATGGCAGCAAACTATGGTTTTTCTTCTGCAAATGTTTTGGATACTCAAATGTGTCTTTCTTCTGTGCTTTTAATTTAAGAAATGATTTGGGGGGTTGGAATTTTAATCAATCTTTATTGATTTTTCTTAAAGCTTAACTGTAAGACTTTAAAATAGAAGGAATTAGCTTGCATCATTTGAACTCAGATGTTAAGATTTAAGTGTAGGGTTCTAGAAAGTTAAAAGCTGAAATGACTTTGAGACCTTCAGCTAAAATCTCAGATTTGAATGGGGTTAAGAGCCTCCCTCTTCCTAAATCTTGGGACAACTCTGTAGCAAATTGGACATCCTTATGGTGCTATAATTTGTCCCAGATCTTTCTGACACAGTGTATGCAGAAGAGAACTACTCCTAGAATGAAGAAGGAAGAGTGTCTCTTAATTTTTGTCTTTGTCAGGTTGCCCATCTCAGAGGGCAGCAGACCAGTAATCAAGATCTACCATGGTCCTCGCACATATCTTGAAACACAAGTTCTGTTGGATTTCCACATGTAACACACATATGGTCCTACCTACTGTACATATGAAACTTCCTTCAGGCTTTCTAGGATCTGGTTTCTGAAAACTGTTCATGAAAAATAAAACTTGAATTAATTTGTTTTATTAAAAACAAAATAATCCAAATTCAAAATCCCTACTCATTCATCACTGAATGTACACAGCTGATGATTGCTATTATATGTTATACTATGGATCCCATCCATAATGGTGCAACTAGTTCTTTATATTTTAACTGACTGTACAGAATAGCAACTCATAATCTGACCTGAGTAAAAACCTGTATGCTAGGGTGAGAGATTCTGCTGCCATTATGGACATATGTGAACATACAGGCAGTATAAGAGGGAATGGGAACAGGACCTTTCTCTGTCTTAAAGACTAGCCAATGATTTCTCTGTCCTCCAAGAACCTACAATCCACACTACAGCAACAGTGTTTCGAGGAACTGCTTATGAAACAAAGCATAAAGATTCAGATCATTTTAACCTAACTTCTCTTCTAGTTCCTATCTAAGATTGGAAAGAACCATCAAATCTCTGGTTCCAAAGAAATCTGAAGGAAACAGCTGGTGTCTTAAAATTTTGGGCAAAATGTTTCAAATAAAATGTGTAACTTCAGGGAAGTAACCAAGAGAATAAAAGAATTAATGTAAAATCTTATCTTTTTTGCTAGGAATTCCTACACACATGAAGGACCTTTTACTGAGAAGGAAAGTGAAAAGTGAGTTCAGTTCTCTCTTCTGTCTTTGCATATGGAACAAAATATGTACTAAAATGCAAGTTTATAATTTTATGTTTTCTGTTCTTGAAGGTCATCAGAGAAGAAAGAAAACAGTATTCGTATTGGCTTCTTTCAGCTGGTAATGAGAGCAAGAGATATAAATATTTTATGTGTATTGTGCTGCAGAATAAGTGACAATAATCTATATGGTTGTTTTGGGGAATAGCAGTGACTAAGCCAAACTTTTAAGGATTAAACCATTTGGCATTAAATCCTGCCATTAAAGTCAATGGGAATTTAATAGAACCCTTTGTCATTTTGTCAGCTTGGTATTGATTATTGATATTTGTGTCATCATTGTCTAGTAAACACTTTATATTGAACCTACAGGTAGATAATGGGGAAGAGAGTTAAGATGCACAGCAGGAATCTAGGTAACCCTGGTTCATTCTAGTTTCTGCCAAAAATTTGCTGTGTGATATTTGGCAGATAATTATCTCCCTTGTAATTGCTCCATGGGTATCAGAAGATTTGATAACTATAGAAACTTAGGAATGCACGATACTAGGTGCCTAGGATATTCGGTAGGTCTACCCTTTGATGGGCCTTGGAATCCCATAGGGTGGACCGAAATTTTAAAATTAATATAGTAGGGAGATGTCCAACCCAGAAGCATGCAGCTAAGACATTTTATTACTTCTGGTTTTCATGCAGTCTAGGCTATAAGCCTGTAATGTGTCCAGACTAATGTGGTCCTGACTGTAGTACCGGGCTAGTGCAGTTACATCCATGTGGCTAGTACTCTACCTGGCTAAGTACCTCAGCTTGTAGTTGGGTGAAGAGAATAGTCTGTCCACACAGAGGGCTATGTCTGTCAATCGGAGGCGTTTTGAATTCTGTAGCCTGTTTTGCACAGATGTTTAAGTCCTAAGGTGCAGTTGGTAAACATAGTACTTTTGCATCTGATCTGCTGAGAGATTAGATAATATATTTGTGCATTTTCAGTGTGGGGTTTTTTTTTAATTCAGGGAATTCCTAGACTTCTTATGACCAGGGTTTTCTACAGTTTTCTTCACAATACAAGACTACCTGTTTTATGTAGAAAAACCTTTTATTTATTTCTCTTTTGTGTTAACTGACTTATTTTTCCCTTTATCTTGTCTCTGCCCTAATGTCATTTTTCCATATGTGCTCCAAATTCCCACCCTTTCTTCTCTTAGACATATTATAGCATCTACAGAACCCAGACAGGTTCTTCAGCAGGCTGTGATCTCACTTTACACTCCTATTTTTAAAATACGTAGCATTTGGTACTGTTATTCTATGTGGACAGTTTGAAACAATATATTTATGCATGACTTCAACTTGAGAATCAGACTTCACATAATCATGACAAAGGTAACTTCAGTCACTGTTTCTTAGCTGAGTCACCAGCTGCATATGTGTGCATGCTCTTGGCCCATGGCAAACGTAAGGTAACCGGACTTAGCTCAATCCTTTTGTTACTGCACACTGTGTCATATTTGTATGTATTTCTCCCAGATTAAGAGCCAAAGCACAATTGCCTGGATCAGCCAACAGGTTTTAGAATATTAATTATGAGAACTTGCTGTGAGACACTTAGCTGGCTTTCTACCACAGTACCCCAGACTTCTGAGAAATCGGCTAACTCTCTTCAGATGCTCTATGTAATGTCCTAAGGCTTTTTTCTCCCTTCCCTCTCCATCCATCCCCAAAGGAAATATGCAAAGCAGACTATATATATGAATTATAATTATTATTCGTAATCTTTTAGCTAGTTTCTGGAATGATGATAATGTGGAATGATATTGAACTGTTAATATTATATGATAATACATTCATTCACATGGTCAGATTCTGCTGTCAGCTAAAAGGGAGTTGATAATAACTTATGAGGCTGTAATCACAGGTGCAATTAGATTAGATTGGAGATAGAGCTTTATCTGATTTATGTATTGCAGCTAATTCTGAAATTTAAAGAGAATGATTTTGTATCTGATCCACCTGATTAATTATTTGTCAGTATGCAACCAATGTGAAGATCTCCTCTCAGAGACCATATTTTTTTCCTGTCTCTTTAGTTCCGATTTTCTTCATCTATGGAAATTTTAATGATGGTTGTTGGTAGTTTCTGTGCTATTGTTCATGGAGCAGCCCAGCCAGCTGTGTTGCTTGTGTTTGGTGCAATGGCAGACACATTTATTGAATATGACATCGAAATGCAAGAGCTTAAAAACCCAAACAAGACATGTGAAAATAACACTATAGTGTGGATTAATGGTACTATTCATCAGAATGAAAAGAATGCCACAATAAGATGTGGGTAAGTAGTACATGTATTTATCTCTTTTCCTTTGTTATTATGGCTTGTCAGAGAAAAACTTTCTAATGAGAGTTCACTTCAGCCTTTAAACCTGACATTTTCTATCCATGAGGCAGAAAAGGGGCATGGTTCTTGTTCAGAGTTCTGTTTCAGAGCCAGAGGTATTACCTGGAGGGAGAGAAGGTCAATTTGGGTCTTGGTCTTTCAGCTATAGATGTCAGCAAGGATATTCTTGATGATGATTGTTCTGATAACAGTTTTATCTGCTATACATCTGAGTTCATTAATCTGTGTTCTCTAGTGACACCGTAGGCAATGACTTCTGGTCATTCTGGTAAGGACTTCTGTACCCATAGGTGCCTGCTGACTTCAGAGCAAGTTAGCACTAAAGACTAAACTTTAGTCATTGAAGGGAAATGAGCACTTCAAGGATGCAATTTATCTCAGCTTATGGGAGATGTCTAAGGCAGGGAGATGAAAAGTCCTATAAGAGTGCCTGTTTCTTTCCATTAACTATAATAAATGGAATCTAGATGATTCATTCAGATACAGGTATCTGTCAAAGCCAAATTTGAACCTGTAACCTTTCCTAAGGCTTGTTTTTCAGTGCATTATTCTAAGAATTTTCTCATCTCTGAATGACATTTAATTAGGTACTTAATTAGAATTAAAAGTTAGTTGTCTAAATGTCTCTGAAACTCTGAGCATGTGGGAAGTGATTTGCATTCCTAGATGTAGGTGACCGGGGCCAAATTATTTGCTCCAAGCCCCCTCCGAGATAGGGCTGGCAGACACAACACAGGAATTGCTACAGCTCTTTATTCCTCTGAAGCAGCAGCTATGCACCAGGTAGGCTACATTAGAGCATTAAAAATGATACTGGATATCTGTGTCAGGCACCTGAGTTGTTTCCATGTTTATTTTTCGCAAGACATCAGGCCAGGTGCATAGTGCTCCCTTTTGGCTTAAAATTTTAGTGTACTAAATTCTGGTGGGTAAACAGAATAAAATTTGCTGTCTGCAGAACATTTTTAAAAAGTTGTCTAAAACCATAACCAATAATGACCTGAAACGCCTATTTCAAACTATGCAATAGCAGCAATTTAATGCCCTTCACTGATATTAGAAGTAATTTAAGTCCTACTTGAGCTAAAAGAAATGATCGTGTCAGATTAGTGCACTTACGATACAAAGTAATACTTTAATTGACTTTAGCAGCCCTCATGTCTTTGTTTAAAGAGAGTTTAAAGAGTTCCTCATTGTTTAAATCTGAGTGTTATTAGTTGGTATAATAGCAGGAAACAGGAGCTGTTTCGCAGAGACTCCAGGGTTGCTCCAGGATGGCTGAGGGTTTGTTTCCCGGTACCCGCCCGCGCCCTGCCCCTGTGCCACAGGCAGCGCAAGCAAACCAGCCTCTGCTAAGAGCCTGAGTATTGGGAAACAACGCCTCTGTTAGCAAAACAAGCTGACTTGCCAGCTTACGTGACTCTAACTTGAAGAAACACCAGATTAAAAATCTATGAGAAATTTAAAACACTATTCCTAATTTCTTTTTTTTTAATTTTTTTTTTTTCCCCAGGCTGCTGGACATTGAACAAGAAATGACCAAGTTTGCAGGTTACTATGGAGGAATTGGTTGTGCTGTACTTCTGTTAGGATACCTCCAAGTCAGTATTTTGTTCCCTATTTTGATTTAAAAGTTTAAATCACTAAATAATTAAGTTTATAGGAATTATTCTCCCTTTAACTACTTAGTCAGCTGTCCATTTGAGCAGAGCAGACACTTTCCATTCTCATTCTATTGGCTGAAATAGGTTAGCCATGCAATCTGAGACCTCCTTGGATTTATGCATGCATACCTTTGTACAAGGATGCATTTTACCCAATGAGATGAATGCATGCTGCTCCTTTCACACCACAAGAAATACTTCTTTAATTGTACACATACCCTCCCAAAATAATAACTGAAGGGCATGCAGATTCCCAGTAGGCATCTCAACAACGTTGAGCCCTGTGTTTCTATTGTAGAAGTATTACGGACTACTACTAGTGTAAAACTAGTGTTCAAGAGGAATCATATCCTACGTATTCTGTAGCAGTGGTTCAATCCTTATGACAAGTTTGGATGATTCCTGCATAATCTGCAAAAGGGTCCACTGCTTTTGAAGCTTTTTATAATCGCAAAGATCACTTGTTTACCTTCCTAAAAACTATACCAGGGTTTTGCTGAGGTAGGATGGCTGCCATCCCTATATTACTTACAGCTGTAGATAGAAAATGTTTTGTCTGTGTGATACTCATGTAACAGCACAAGGAATTTAATTTGCATCTCTTCTCAGCCTATCAGAACTGAGACAAATGTTTCATCCAGAGGCTTTATAAAATTGTTGGATTATTTAAAGAACAAAGGCATAAAACAACTATCGTGTTTGCAAAGCTAGAATGTATTTTACCTGAATAGTAATTCTGTCAATAGCCAAATTGCTTTTTCCCATTTGTTGGGAGTAGAAAGACCTTACTCCAATTTATTATGCTCTTCCCAGATCTGCTTTTGGGTTATGGCTGCAGCTCGTCAGATACAGAAAATCAGGAAAGCTTATTTCAGGAAAGTAATGCGAATGGATATAGGCTGGTTTGACTGTACGTCTGTAGGAGAACTGAACACCCGAATTTCTGAGTAAGTAATTGAGAAAAAATGTTTTTCCCTTTTTTCCAAAACACAACCGAGTGCCAATAACTAGGCATTTGGCAAACACCTTCTAATATAAAATACAGCTTTGTTCCTGGGAGCAGCAACAGGGCTGATTATCTCCCCCATCTTCGAAATGAGTGTCATAGCTGTTAAGCCACAATTATCTCCCTTGTCTATCAGTAAATGCCAGGGGTGGGAGAATGTTTGTGGGTTTTGGAGTAGAGTCTTTTTGCCAGCTTGTCCTATCCTTCCCTTCTCCTCCTGTGCCCAGTCGTTTCAGAGTTATCTATAATTTGGCTGCTGCTGCATACTCCCCTGAGGCTGGAGATGAGGGTCTGAACCCTTTCACCTCCCAGAAAGGAAGACTATATTAGGGGCAGAGTTTGCTTTTGTTGGCTTTTGAAAGAGAAGAGTGAGCCTTGCTTAATCTTCTGCTAAAGAAGTCACAAGCACTTACCTTTAGAAAGGGACCCAAGGCAGATGGAGAAACCTTCTTATCCTGGGTAAAGATTTAGCCCTGACGGAGTTTAAGGCTTGCTCCTTTCCTTAATGGTTCCTGTTTACAGGCTGAAGGCAGCTGCGAGGTGAACATGCTGACTCTAGATGGCTCCCTGTTCTCAGTCGCGCCTGTGTAGTAGTAGTCACATATGCAGATGATTTTTCTGTAGTTGAAGGGGAATTTATTTGCCTTTTATCACTACCCAGTGGTATCTATGGCTTTCTGTGGTGTTCTTTCTATGAAGAATAAATGCCAAGTGTAAGTTGGCATGAAGAATTTGTATGGAGTATGTATTTGTCTAACAAATAACACTTAATTCCCTGTTTTTTTTCAAACAACATTGTCCCGTGCCTACAAAAAGCTTCCTGACTGCAAAAAACATACTCCAGAAGAAATATAAACATGTTCTTCAACTCAACGCTTCTAAATTTTTTCAATAGAGGGCTGTAATTTCACTTGATATATCAATGGGCTAACAACTTTGCACTTTAAATCTCAACACCACTTGCTCCTATTTATTCTAGTTCTGATCTCAGTGGTCATGCAGTAGCCAAGAGTGACAGAAGTATAATGACTATTTTGCTTTAAGGTATTTTTTTCTGTGTTGGCAATGCATAAGGGAGAGCAAACAGGCTCTGCAGCTGCTTAGGGATCCAATGATGAGAACTACTGCACCACTGTCCCGCGTATGATAGAGCTGTCATGTTTTCCCACTGTCTCAGGTGATAGAGAAGGCCTCCTCAATTTTCCCACTCTCTAATTTAGAGAGCAAACTACCTGATAGGGTGGAGAAAGGAACCAGGGGGTGGGGGAAGGTAGAATTAATAGACTTACAGCCTTCTTACCTTTCCCTGCCCCCTCAGCAAGACTGTGGTACATTCTCAGTGCCCCATGATGGGGAGGATGCTGTAACAGTTATACTGTTTTTCCATTACTGGATAGCTGTATCCAGCCAGGATGTCTCTGCCCCCTTCTGGGAATAAGCTGGGGCACAGTAGTAAGAACCAGATAGTGAATGAACTTGATGGCAGGACAACTTTTCCTGGTAAAAGACAGTACTTTTTCCACAATATCAATGCATATAAGCCTTCTGCCATTGCAAAAGCACCAGGTTTTCTCACTGTAGCCCAGGATCTTTGGAAGGCATGATGGTGGAAAGAATAGGGGTGAGGAAGGGTCCTCTCCAAGGGAAAGTAACTCATCCAAATGTGGTCAAGACCTGCAACAGAAACAAAAGATATGCTCACCAATCTTGTGTGGTTTTTTTCTTTTTTTTTTCTCTTTCCCCAGTGATGTGAACAAAATTAATGAGGCTATTGCTGACCAAGTAGCAATCTTTATCCAGCGCATAACCACCTTTGTGTGTGGATTCCTACTGGGTTTTGTCAGTGGCTGGAAATTGACCTTGGTTATCATTGCAGTCAGCCCTCTGCTTGGGGTTGGAGCGGCCATCTATGGCTTGGTAAGTGAATTGTGAGAGGTCTGTGCTGAAGTATGATGAGGAAAGCTATGCCATAGAGCTGGGAGGACTGGTGGAAGAGAAGGCTGTTACAATCCTTTGAAGTCAAGAGAGGCAGGTTGTGGTCACAGCAGCACTGGGAGTGAGGGAATGGTGAGCTGGGCTTTGCTCCAACTTTGCTTATTCTGATTTCTGGAATAATATATCCTGCTTCTAAGATGGGAGTGTAAGCATACCTTCTATGGGCCCTGTGGATGGATATTATGGTTGCCGAGATCAGAATCTGGCCTACGTCTTCTCTGGTTTAGATGGTTACTACACATGGGGCTTGATTTCTCCTTGTAGATTAGGGACTTTTAGGGATGATTAAGTTTCAAAGCTGCAAAACAGTTGAAAACAACTGCTTAAACTTACCTCAAGCTGTCCGTGCTCCTGGCAGCTGATGCGTCCCCTCCCAGTTGTTCCTGTTCTGCTTCTCCATCTGCTCCCTACAAACTCCCTGTCACGCTGCAGAGAAAAGACAGTGAAGAGGGGAAACTGCAGGATCATCTGCCCTCTTGCCTCCTCTCCTACACCCAGCAGGGCTGGGCAGTTCCTGCTCCTCCTCTGAACTCTCTCACACTCTCACATTCTTTGGTTGGGTTCAGCCCTTTGGCTATCTCACTTCTTCCACGTCATGAACAGTTTGCTGTCATTTCGCTGTCAAACCTCTAATGTAACTCTGACTAATTTCTTGTCTTCCTGCCCTCCTTTAGCACCTTGTGCTGGCTGCAAGTAGATGGCATGGATAATGACTCAGTGTGAAGTGGGAGAGCAGAATCCTGGAAGGGAATGAAATAAACCCCAGAATGTCTCTTTCCTTCATTTGCAAATTCTTTCTGATCTCATTCCCCTGTATGCTTGTAATTTCGCCTCTCTCAATTCTTATTTCTCTGTCCCCATCTCTTTTTTTTCACATATCCACTGTTAAGTGCTTCCTACTTACAAGCCTTTCCAGCCCACTTCTTTGTTTCTTACAATAAAGAAAACAGATCCAAGGTCAATCTAGCATGGCTTCCTGTCTCCAAAAGTGGCTAAGAGATGCCTGTGGCATGGTATTGGAAGAGAGAAAGAAAATAATCACACTACAGTTTCTACTAATATGTCATTCCCAAGCCAATGTGTTATCTTTGTGTAGAATCGTACATGACTATGTTTTCTTCCATTAATTTAAACATGTTTTTAGCCTAAGTAAGCTTTTGGAATCCAGCGTGCTGTGGGCTGCTGTGCAGGGATCTGTTTGCTGTCAGCTCCAGAAACAAAGAAATCACAGTGGAGGCCACATCTGTTTCTGTCCTGCCCCATCAGTACCCATTACCTCTTCTTCCTGAAGCTGGGCTCTGCCATGGTGGCTAAAGGGCTGCTTTTGCTGCTTAAGCTCCCCCTTCCTCCCACCGGGCACAAACCCTGTCTGCTTAATCCCAGTTAGCAGCAGAGAGGGAGGGAAAGCAGATACTGTCAGCTGCTGTTTCGAGCTACCTGGAGCAGAGCTGTTGGCCCAGGGGATAACTGTTCTGCAAAACATGTGCTACAGAGGTATTTGTCCTAATACTAGAAGACAGAAGTCTTTGAGTGTGCAGTGTGCCTAATAAAAGCCTGCTCAGAGTGGAGGAGGTGACCTCATGCCGAGGTCGTGACAGCCAGCGCAGTGTGACAGCCAGCACTGCTTACTGCTGTTCTTCTCTGCACATATGGTTCGGGTGTAACCAGCACTTCTTATGCTTTTGTAGGCTGTGGCAAAACTAACAGGCAGAGAATTAAAGGCTTATGCAAAAGCTGGAGCCGTGGCTGATGAAGTGCTCTCATCCATCAGAACAGTGGCTGCTTTTGGTGGGGAGAAGAAAGAAGTTGAAAGGTTTGTTTGGACAAATTGTAAGGCCTCTGTTTTCTTTTCTGCTGTAGCAATGAAATGCTGTAATGCACCTCAGAGTTATGGCAATTAGTCTCTAAATTCTACAGCAATGTCCATCTGTCAGCTTTGAGAATTATATGCATGTATGTTGCAGAAATTTAGGTTTCAAATAACATGATGTATACAAAAACAGTTTCATAATTTGGTTAATCAGTGAAATAAAATATCAGTAATACTATCTTCAAGTCATTCCCACTTGTAGGAACGTAGTGTCAAATTTTCCCCCAAACATTGTTTGGTATATCACATTTGCAGCACACCTGAAAAATTTGGGTACTTTCAAGTAAGAGAACTAGTTCCTACAAGACAATGTTAAGCTGCAAATTTCTCTTAAATTCATTTAAAACATAACATGGCTGTACGATATGCTGTGAAGCATTGGCCAGATTTTCAAATCCTGTGTCAGACTACTAAAACCCCATACCCTACAGTGAGGTATCTATCTGGAGTGAGTGTGGCTTTTCTTGTGCTTATTTCTCTAGAACCTAGGAGGATTTCATGATCTTGGAGCGTTGCTGATTTAAGCAGTGGTCTCTCACTTCAGAAGGAGAGGTATCCACCTTATGTGGACCCTCTGTTAACTGTAGCACAGTCAGCCATTGAAGATGCCTCATTTTGTTGGTCTTTGCTCTTTTTGAATTTTCTATGAAATTCATTTCATCCCCTTTTATTTTTTCTCTCTTTCTGCAGATATGATAAGAATTTGGTGTTTGCTCAGCACTGGGGAATTCGAAAAGGAATAATAATGGGATTATTCACTGGTTACATGTGGCTTATAATTTTCCTGTGCTACGCATTAGCCTTTTGGTATGGCTCTAAACTCGTCCTTGAAGAAGAAGAGTATTCACCTGGCACTCTCCTGCAGGTACCCATTTTAGCTTGATGCAACTATTCTGGACTGTTTCTTAAAACATTGATTCTGGAACACATATTTGTAGTGTTCTGATATCTGGTGGCTCAGTGGTAACACACACTGTATGTGTCTTTTAAATATCATTACTCAGTATGTGTATGAAAATTGGATAAGAATAAAAAAACCCCACATTTATTTTAAATATTTGAAATGCTGCCTACTGAGATCAGAATAATGCTTTCATTTGAGAGCCTGCTACACAATTGGCAGAGGCCTGAAACTAACTTTCCCGTTTTGTGGGTCAGCATGTGGCTCTATAGGTGACCAGGTACCTGTAAACATACATGCTAATAAACAGCCACGTAGCTGTGGCTCCTGCATTGTATGTAAAACCTTACGAACCTGCATGGCATTCATGCATCCGCTTCTGCACAGTAGATGCTTTAGACACTGATGACATAAATGCAATAAAAAGAACATCTACAGATATTTTGGTCATTTGCTTTAAGCTAGGACTGCCCAAATGGCAGGCTCCAGTCCAGACCACAAGTAAATTTTTCCTGAATGTTGGTAAGTCCTGCGTGTTCTGATGAGACATCTATTTCTGAGTTGCACTCCATGAGAGCTCCCAACCACCAGCAGCTTGCAGTGCAAAACTTCCTGTTAAATGGAGCTTGGTAAATTACTCTGAGAACACTGTAAAATTGAGTCACCCTGTTCAAGGAGTATGTCCCTCACAGGAAATCATTTGCAACTGCCCTTCACACCAGTAGTTGATACAAGGTAGTGTTGTGAAAAACAAAGCGAGGGCAATTTCCTTGCTTTGCACATGGTAATTATAGCTCAGTGCTTCCAAATGGCAAATGATGGCTGAAAACTTGTAACTTGTCAGTGGAGATACATGGTCCTCTTGCTCCCCTTCTTCTCTCAGTTTCCAGTCAACTTTCTTGTACTTCATATTTTCTACCATACACTCTTAGTCTAGTGGGGTTGGGGGCAGGAGGAAGGGTGTGTAGATGCAAAACATTTAAATATGTTTTTCACAGTCTTTGAAAAACTCTTGTGCACCAGCCATATTGCATTGAGATACACTAAGTATTTTTCTTCTAACAAATGTACAGAACCTGCTCCCTCATGTTCATGATGGATTCTGACATGCATATAACCTAATTGCTTTGGGACTCATTCACACAAGAAAATGAGTTTGTAGTAAGGCTGAGTATGAACTTATAGCATGATCTAAACATCACAGTGTAGATGTTTGCAGTGCACAGTATATATACAGTAGATTCTTCCACTTTAGCCATGGGGCTTTTCTCAGTAAACATCACTATAGTGCAAGGGAAAACTGAGTCCTGTGTACTTTTATTTCTTTCTCAACAGCAGTGTTTCCTTATACACCTTGTCATTAGGCCAGGACAAATATGAGATAAATTGATTTATGTCAGCAGCCTGGAAGCAAAGTTGTGGAAGACAGTGAAAATCCTTTGTAAGATGCATTCGTTTGCTTTCTTGTGGGCTAATTATGCCCATACAGTGAATCATTGCAGCTCAGCTGATGCACAAGAAGCCATTAAGCTACTGTAGTTTGATTTGCCTGTCTAAACTCTAAACTGTAATAAAAGTGTGATGTCATATTTTGTTAATTTCTTTTTCCACTTCTTCAGGTTTTCTTTGGTGTTTTAGTAGGAGCTTTAAATCTTGGCCAGGCATCTCCGTGTCTGGAAGCCTTTGCCACTGGCCGTGGGGCTGCAGCAAACATTTTTGAGACAATAGATAAAGTAAGTAATGAATTTCTAAGATGTGTCACTTTGTAGTGGAAAAATAATTAAATAAGCCTAAAGAGGTAGTCGTTTTATCTACTGTGTAAATGAGGAAAAATGAGTGCAATTAAAGAAAAATTGACAGTGCGGTAGAAAGATCTAGTGGCGTGTGCATGGGCTCAGAGAGGGTGTTAAATAGATTTCTTAAGTGGCCTGTTTCTGAATAATGAAGTTTTACTTCTGCTACTGCTGTTTCTTGCTCTCATTTCTCCTCACGTATAATTGCTCATTGGTGTTGGCCCTCATTGGCTGCAGCCAAACTTGCAGTAAGCATCCACCCCCCTGCGTCGACACAGGGCAAGGACTCCGGGGGGGTGAAGCGAAGACATTTATTGTTTCACTTTTTTCAGCATATATAGTTTCTGTCTTTTGATCACACGCTGTGCCCTTTTTACAGATAGGTTGTGAGTGACTGTCTATACACCCTTGTGAGCAATACAGTTGGCTACATTTAAATGTTTATCCCACCTAGGCTAACGAAAACATTACTGTTTCAATACACTGCTATCTGTTTGCTACGTTTCACACCACACACACATCAACGTCTAAAGACATTGTTTTTACTGATCTCAAGGCCTCCTTCCCATCAATACAACAACACCTGACGAGCTCTCGCTCAGCAGCATCTCCAACTTTCTCATTCCCACAGCTCCCAGCCTCCAGATGGCACCAAAAAGTGTGGTTCCATTGGCATTAGTGGCAAAAGTGGTCCCCATCACCTGTCCCAGAGCTACTTTGAGTTAAAATGAGACCAAATGAGCACAGGCACTGGTCACACAGTAGTCATAAATGTTAGTCACGATATTATCCAGACAGATAGATATTTGAAATAAGAGAAAGTCTGAGGGCCACTGGCATTTATTAATGAGAATTCCTTTCTATGTCTGAATAAACTTAGTGGTTGGAAAAATACCGCTGATTTCTTAGCAGTATATAGTATCTCTGGTCAAATTTTATTCTGCTAAAAGCTGTGTAAACACATTAAAATGCTGCTTGTCTTTTCCAGATTACATAAGGGTATATAAAGAAGGCTTAGAGATGCTGCGGTAATGCTAATGGACTTTTTAGTAACCCTTCAATGTTCTATAATAACAATAATACATATGACTTATAAATGTACTTCATAAGCTAAAGTTCTAAAAAAACTGAAAAACAGATGAATAAGGGAAGTGTTTTTTAGAGAAAAATTTAAAAAACACAGAAGACTTGCAAAAGTAAGAATTAATCACAAAATTCAAGATAAGGCTGAGTTAGATAACCTTAGGGTAAAAAAAAGCAAACTGAAGTGAGATTTCATCTGTCTAGAGAAAGAGTGACAAAATTAGATCAATCTGCTTGCTGCATTTCTAGATTTATGATTAGACAGTAAAAGCACAGCTCTGCCCTGATAAAAATTTTTTTCTGGCACTAAACTTAGGGCCATGCTGAACTTCCCATTTGCAGGATCAGTGAAACTTTTCTTCATAGCTTAGTATCTGAATATGATATATTCCTAAAGAGGAACCAATCTTTTTGCTGTTCTTGACATCTTAGAACATACATGTTTCTTGTATTAAAATTCCCTTCAATGTGTTGAATACTACATAAAAAAACATGCACATTTCGATTATCAAACATTGATATTGCTATATGTAGTTTAATTCATTCTCTCTCTTCCATGCTTCAAAATCTATCCTTAGAAAATTTTATTTCTTTGGAATTCTTCAAATTTATCTTAGTTCTCTGCTTATGTGTAGCAGTCAACAGTACCCCGGCCTGGCCAAATGTATGTGAGACCCAAATAACTTAATGGGAAAATTTCAAATCAGGATTCCAGCTCTTAGGACTGAGTATGCAAGCATGGATGTTTTAAATCCAAAGTGGTAAAACGTGCTGATTTGCAGCAATTAATTGATTTTTCAGTGCTGTAGGGGAATGTTTATATGAGGGAAGTAATGCCATTTTACTCCTGAGAAGCTGGATAAATTAACGGAGTCAAAATGCTTCACTAGGTCAGCTCTTCTGTTCCAGCAAAAGCTAGGTGAGTGGTTGACTGTGGTCACTGCAGTAAGCCTCAAATGAGGAGAAGGTGCATTCATCTTGCATGTATCACCCACCAGTGATAACTCCCATATCCCTGTGGCCTTCAGTTTCATGTCTCTTGCCTGCTAGCCCTGGGGCAGAGCCAGCTGCTGGCTCAGTGCAGCCAACTGCTGTTTAAACAGAAGTGCCAGGGGTTTGTGTGATGTTGGGAATATTTATCTACTGTAGCAGTGTTGGCTATTTAACAGCAAGTAAATAACACAATAAATTCTATCCTAGAAACCCGTCATTGACTGCATGTCAGAAGATGGCTACAAGCTGGATAAAGTGCGAGGTGAAATTGAATTTCACAATGTTACATTCCATTATCCCTCCAGACCGGATGTAAAGGTAGTTATTCCTCACACAATTTCTGTAAACAATCAAAACATTCCGGTTCTGCCAGTAATTCTGGATTTTCAGTAGAGTTTGTTTTTCAGAAGCCAGACCTTCTCTTTAAAGGGAGACCAAATAATTCTATTAAGGGGTTCTTCTACTTACCATTCTGCTTATTTTACCATTCTGATATATCCATTGCCATACATATTCTTTGCTGCTGAACACAACCTCATAGTAATTTCAGACAAATTCACGTGCATACAGCTTCTCTTTCAATTTATTTACTTGTATCAACATGTGCTAGGATAGGACACAAAGTAATAAGATGAATTGTGCAAGGACGTTTTATAAAACTCTTCCATTACCCTGGGGATATGCCATGTGACCCATTAAAATGCTAAGAAAAGGTGCAGGAGCACCGGCTGTTTACCCCATTATTGCTCTACTACTGTGTTTGAATTGAGAAATTCTCCTTGGAAAAGCAAATTATTGTACAAGCAAATGCGTGCTATTGCTTCTAAAGACAGAAGCATAGGAAGTATCAGATTTTTCTACATAACTTCACTGTTGCATTCTTAATATTTATGCTTTAAGAGGCATTCATAATACATGTGCAGTGTTCTTTAAAGGGGATTTATTACCAAGTTCTCCAATGGTATTCACTTGACTAGTTCTTAATGATGAACAGCAGGAATAAACAGATCAAAATCTGTCTGCCTGACATGGAAAAGAGTGGTCTGCATTTATAAACTTTTCAAACAATGCAAAAATATTTGGCTTTCTTTTTTCTCCTCCTTTGTAATATTTGTTCTTAATTTTGTGAGATTGCTTGGAATCTCCATTTTAAGACAAAGAATATACCCACTTCATTGTACGACTGTGAGGGAATTAGAATGGATGGATTCTGTTTCTTTTTTTTTTCCTCTCCAGATTTTGGATAACCTTAATATGGTTATTAAAGCAGGAGAAACAACAGCTTTTGTTGGAGCTAGTGGAGCTGGAAAAAGTACAACAATACAGCTAATCCAGCGTTTCTATGACCCCACTGATGGTATGGTAAGTGTACCGGTCTAGAATGTTTTTCTCTCACTCTGGGGACTTGAAAGAATGACCGTTTCTTCGCCAATGCAGGAAACAAGATTCCTAAATTTATGTTCTATTGCTTTATTTTTTAAATGAGCAAAATATCCTCTTGTACATTTCAGGGGAATGTTGAACAGTCTTATAAAAAATAATTATGTGAAAGAGGAAAAACTGTTAGGAGAAAATAAAGATTCAATGCTGAATCTGGGGGAAAGCTATACCTGTAGATATGATAATTTAGGAGTGAGAAATCATTTTACATTCTGGAAAACACAGTATTGAACACATAATCATTATTCCATAACATAGCTTTAGTATATGCAGTTACCATTTAGTAATGGATTGGCTAAGAATGTCAATTACATCTATTAACAGTCTTATTCCATTTATGTATTCCCAGTTGGCACAAATCATATATATAGTACCTGTATTTGAATGTATAAAAGACAAAGAACCAATTTATTGTGAACATATCATCATAATTTTGATGATTACTTTCCACCTGGTTTTATTTCTGAGGCCAAGCAAAAAGAAATATTGGGAAATGAAATCAGAGCACACAAGAACTAGCATATACTACTGCCATTGCATTGCATATTTTATGTATGAAAGTTGATTTTTACACTGGTCATGGAAACACAGCATCACAGGCCCTTCATTTCCATTGAATCTGTTTTCCTCTCTGAACTGGAGGGGACAATGGCCCTCACTTTTTTCCTTTTTTTTTTAATTGTTGTGTGTCCATGTTTTAAATGGCTTCTATAGATTACCCTGGATGGCCATGACATTCGTTCCCTTAATATCCAGTGGCTACGCTCACAGATTGGTATTGTTGAACAAGAGCCAGTGCTGTTTGCCACCACGATTGCAGAGAACATTCGCTATGGTCGGGATGAGGCTACCATGGAAGATATAATCAAAGCAGCCAAACAGGCCAATGCTTACAATTTCATCATGGACTTGCCACAGGTATGCTGTGCCATGTAAAATGTTTTTCAGAATTTGATGGAAAAATAGAGAATCCTTTTGTCCCTTCCCCTGTGCAGCCATTTGTGCTCAGGTGAAAGTGCAGATTAATACAGATAGCAGGCAGCAACCTATTCTTTGACTAGAGTTAATTAGGTCTTAGTATGTGTATGCCACCAAGTTAAAAAAACCCGAACAAACACACACAAAATGAGAAGAGTTAGCTCCTCAGGTATCATATGCAGAATGTTCAATATCGTGGTAATAATCATATCATGATTTTAAAATACATATTTTTCATGCTGTGGAAATATGTTTCTGCTCAGGCCAAAAGCAATTTAAATCCCAGACTCTCACCGGCCAGCATATGTTTATGAGCGGTCTGTACTGATCCTTACAGCCTGATCTCCTTGAATGAGCTCTGTGAGTTAGCTGGAGGTTCCCTCTTCCCTGGTTCCTTCCCTTATCATAACAGGGCTTGGATCAGTCCTATGGTATCCTCCTTACTAAGCCCATAATTGATAGTACTGGGCCACTGGGCTGTTTATTTTCCTAGAGTGTTATTTTGCCAAGTAGCTTCTCAAAGGGACATGTTACAATAGTGAACCTGACTGACAGGATTCAAGTACCATTAACTAATGTCAGTATGTACTTTTTATCCTCCATCTATGCACTTCCAGGCCTCCAGGAAACTATTCTTAGAATGACTATGTAAAAGCCCCTGTTTATTTCCTGGAAATGGAGGAATAAATGAGGTTTGGGTCCAGGTGAATATAATTATCCTGGGTCTTGAGATATAGGCATTAGGTGTTTATTTGATTCTCTATCTGGACCCGATGCCACCAGAGTATGATGTCCATGAATCACAGGCACAAGTGTTCATGAGTCACAGGCCATCAGCAGACAAGTCCAGCTCTGTGGAAAGTTTGCTGGTGAGTCACCTTATGGAGGGTGGGTAGGTGTTTCCTCTTCATTGCAGCTTTTGCTGAGATAGTTGTTTTGAGCCAAACCAGAACATTTCACCTTATCAGTACATACTTTTGGCTTGGGGTTGGAACCCCAGTTCAGGCAAAATTATGTTGTTCATTTTGAAGGAAATTATTTCATTGGCTCTCTCTTTGAATCTGATGCAGTAACAATGTTTTAGTCTTTCAAAGACAGTAATTTTTTAAGTCTATTCCCAGGACAAATCTGAGATACTTTTCTACCAATGTCTTCACCAGAAGCTTAATAGACTCTTTTGTTATCTATTGTATTTTCATTTTTTCCCTTCTTCACACAGCAATTTGATACTCATGTTGGAGAGGGTGGAAGCCAGATGAGTGGAGGTCAAAAACAGAGGATAGCTATTGCTCGAGCTCTTGTGAGAAACCCGAAAATCCTGCTACTGGATATGGCTACATCAGCACTTGATAATGAAAGTGAAGCTACTGTCCAAGAAGCACTTCATAAGGTGTGTTATAAGATAGCATAAATCAGACTTTAAAAGCAGAAATTATTTTTAATGCACTCTGCAGGGGGTGCTGCTGAGTTGCAACAAAGCAGTGAGAAGCTTTTCTTAATAGCTGTTTCATAGGCACAAGTAGAACCTTATTATTATTGACAGATAATATTTTTTTCTTACTTTGGGACACTATTAGAAATCTACAGCTCCCCTTTGCTCACAAACAGATGCTCATCTATGGGCTATGGATGGAGTTCAAGTCAAAGTCAGCTGAAAGCACTAGAAAGAGTCCTATTGATTTGACCAAGCTTTAGATTACAGGGTGCTGGTTCCAAGCATTCCTGTTTGCTGTTCTGTGACTGGGGCTGTTGTTCCCCGTCAGGCTCGCCTTGGCCGCACAGCCATCTCCATAGCTCACCGCCTGTCAGCCATCAAAGCTGCCGATGTCATCATTGGGTTTGAGCATGGAAAGGCTGTGGAGAGAGGAACGCATGAAGAACTCTTGAAGAGGAAAGGGGTTTATTTCATGTTGGTGACCTTGCAAAGCTCAGGAGATGCAGCACTTAATAAAGAAGCAACGGAAAGTAAGTGTTTTGTTTTCTTTTAGAAAATGATGTAGAATTCCACAGAATGCAGATTATTTTTTTAAACGAGGGTTAGTTGCTTGTTGCTGCTTTTTTTTTTTTTTTTTTTTTCCTCTCCCACCCTTATGGCTGAATTTTAGCATTCATGGAAGTAGTACATTAATAGCTCTGGTAAAGTGTTTTTACTCCCTATGCACTGATTAACCTTCCTAGTATAGATCTGCCCTGGAACATTAATTCTTACCTGCAATACCTGTCATTTTATAGGTCCATTTAGTGCTGACAGTCCAGTCCTGCTTTATTTGAAATGCAAGCAAATTACAGAATATGCTGAAACCACCCTATTTGTTTTACTAGAGGCAGATTTGAATCAAATCTTCTGGAAATGGAGGTTTAATAGAATGATCTGTTGTATTTTTCTGAAATGTCATACCTTGGTCATATCCAGACGGTAGTTTTCAACAGCTCAATGTCCAGGTGGAAACTGGTGACGAGTGGTGTCCCTCGTCAGTACTGTTTAATATCTTCATGAATGACATAGACAGTGGGATTGAGCACATTCTCAGCAAGTTTGCAGACAACAACAACCTGAGTCATGCAGTTGACACACCTGAGAGGTGGGATGCCATCCAGAGAGACCTGGATGAGCTCAAGAAGTGGGCTCGTGTAAGCCTCATGAGGTTCAACAAGGCCAAGTGCAGGGTCTGTACCTGGGTAGGAGCAACCGTCAGTATCAATACAGGCTGGGGGATGAAGGACTTGAGAGCAGCCCTGCTGAGAAGGGCTTGTGGATAAAAAGCTGGACATGAGCTGACAGTGTGTTCTTGCAGCCCAGAAAGCTAACTGTATCCTGGGCTGCATCAAAAGAAGCATGGCCAGCAGGTAGAGGGAGGTGCTTCTGCCCCTCTGTTCCACTCTGGTGAGACCCCACCTGGAGTCCCGTGTCCAGCACTGGAGTCCTCAGCACAGGAAAGACATGCACCTGTTGGAGTGGGTCCAGAGGAAGCCACAGAAATGATCACAGGGATAGAGCACCTTTCCTATGAAGACAGGCTGAGAGAGCTGGGGTTGTTCAGCCTGGAGAAGGCTCCCAGGGGACCTTATTGTGGCCTTTCAGTACTTAATGGGGGCCTAGAGGAAAGACGCAAACTTTTTAGCAGGGTTTGTTGTTGTAGGACAAGGGGTAATGCTTTTAAACTAAAAGAGAGTGGATTTAGACTAGATATAAGGAAGAAGTTTTTTGCAAGGGAGGTGAAACACAGGAACAGGTTGCCTAGAGAGGTGGTAGATCCCCCATCCCTAGAAACATTCAAGGTGAGGCTGAACAGGACTCTGAGCAACCTGATCTAGTTGCAGATGTCCCTGCTTATTGCAGGGGGGTTGGTCTAGATGACTTTTAAAGGTGTCTTCCAACCTAAACTATTCTGTGATTCTATGACTGGATATTACTATCTTAAAAGAAGAGAGCAATTACGGTGTTAAAATAGGGAAACAGTCTTGAGCAGTCACATCCTAAGTGGGATGGTCCTTGGGTTAATATCAGTTAACTTCATCATGTCAAATACAAATATAAAACTAGTGGTTCATGTAGGTTGAGTAGCTGTATTACATTCCTTGCTTTCTAGAAAGTATGCCAGTTATGACTTGGAGACACTGCACTTTTTTTCAGAGCCACAGTGGACTTAGGCTGTATTCAATTTTAGCACAAACTTAAGAGCTCTATATACTATATTTTACAGCAGCACAAAATAATGTGGGTGAGCCAAATCTTGAGAAAGTCCAGTCATTCAGCAGAGGAAGCTATCGGGCCAGTTTGCGGTGAGTCTTAAAAATTATAAACCTCAATTATAAACCTCAATATGTTTTCAGATCTCTACACTTCTTTCCACTATTCTAAAATCCCAGTGGTGCTAATGAATCACTTTTCTGTATGTTGTGTAAAAAAGGGTGGAAGGGCTGCAAGCATTTAACTAAGTTCACTTAGAAAGAAATAGCTTGGGTAGTACGTTACTGATTGAAGGCCCATGGATAAATAGCAAGACTCAATTTTACTCCTCTTTCTATCCATAGTACTTTCTCTCCAATTGTGGTCTACTGTGTTAATGATCCATTTTTAATATTACTACTATACAGCCATATATTTATATTATCTAATGCACTTTCAGTGCAGTTACTTGAAAAATGGCTTGCTGTGCAATTATTAGAGAAATCAATGCAATGTACAAGGACATCTTTATTATGGATTCTACTTGATGAAAGTTAAAGCATTTTACAAGCCAGACTGTCTTGTAGCGAGACATTCCTTTCAGGCAGGCCCGTGTCAGACACATGTGAGTGAATAGGTCTCCCACATTACAGGGTTATGTTTTGTCAGGGAAAGAGGTCGATAGTTTTATCATCCTGTTTTGCTGGACTGAATTACTTGATAGTAGTAACAGTGAATTGACTTGATGTCTTAATGGCTCGTGCAAATATAGCAGGATACACCACAATTTTGGTTAATCAGTACAGGGTGCAGGGTACATATACAGCGATGTCTGAGTGGTGGGGGTAGAATATGATTTTGAAAAGTATTTGTACCTGTGTGGCATATTTTCTTCTCAAGAAGCTGAAAGAACATAGAGAAAGAAAGAAAAAGTCTATGGGGTTCCTACGATTTGCTTCAGTGAATTGTGTTTTAGTTGATATGAAAACTGCCCCTGCTTTGCAACTAAGTATTGTGTTACGGAGCTGTGAAGAACAGACCGTTTCTGTCCTCTTTACAGAGCTTCACTTAGGCAACGCTCCACATCTCAGCTCTCTAATGTGGTGCCTGACCCTCCATTATCCATTGCAAGTGATCATGCAGAGTATATGAAACCTAGCCTTTATGGAGAAAATGATGAACAAGCAAAAAAGGTCAGTTTATTAAATTTTAAACCAAACAGGTTATATTACTTGGTAATGCTAACCTGTAGATATGTGCCTATATTACAGGAGTTGTTGGCAGATATTCTTCTTGGATTGGTCCTTTTCTCTATTTAAACAAAACCACAGCTTCAGTGCTTATCCTCTGTGTAAAGCCTGGGCTGCATTTTGATGGCTGTTATGCTTATTGGTCCGTATACAAGCTGAAAAAGGCATATTCATAAAAGCTGAAATAACTAACAAAAAGCAAAATGCTCAGTCTTCTAAATGTAATAGCCACGCAATGATACAAATGACACTTCTTCTTGTTCGATAGAGTAAATTCACTTTAGTCTCAAAATCACCTGGAGGTTTGAGTAGAGACCTTCACGGCAACCTAACCCAGAGTCCTTTCACTGACAGTGTCCTTGTGCAATCAACTAGTGTAGAAAATAAAGACAGCATGCCTTAAAATTATGCAGAATATGTAGGAATATACACAGTGAATTTCCAAAGGTAGTCATTTATGTAACCCTCTTGAGACTCCCTAGCCCTACAAAAGACTCCAGAGAGCAGCTGAAACCCATCACTGCTTTCCCATACAAAAGTAGAGCAGCTGTTTGGACACTAGATGGCCATTTAACAGATGATGCAAACTATTTCATTTGGGGATGAAGGGATACATTTGCTTCATAAATCCAACCTGTTTTTTTAGGAACTTGTTGATGTGGAGGAAGATGTCAAGCCTGCATCATTTACCAGAATTTTGAAATACAATGCCTCTGAATGGCCATACATGGTATTTGGATCTCTGGCAGCAGCTGTGAATGGAGCAGTCAATCCACTGTACGCTTTGTTATTCAGTCAGATTCTTGGGGTAAGTTATGCTAACAGTTTAAAGTGTATTTTAGCTCTGAAGCAGAGAGGAGTGAATGTATGATGACAAGTTTGGGGCAAATCTTTCTATCTTGTCAAGTAAATGGGGTTAGCCTTCTTGCCTATAAACAATAGAGATATTTATATCACTGTCATCACTCTATCATTTGAGCTCTTTGAAAGGAGAGGCTCATTAGCATTTGTCATGTGTTCTTCATTATCTCTCTTGTTCAGTTTCCAGGAAGTGGGTTTCTACGCTTCCACACAGTTTATTTTAGATGTGATAAGATGTATCTTATGTGCAGGTACAGTGGAGAGAGAGACATGTAGAGGTCCTTCCCTGTGGAATTTCATTCTACAGACTTGGCCAAGACTTTGAGAAAGCTTTGGATCAGACCAAAAAATACTTCAATTTTTTGTTCATGTATTTCAGGCAACTCTTTACTGCCTGCTGCCTGCAGAATGTCCAGGGGGGAGGCAGATAATTGTAACAGGGTTCATAGCTGCCAGAAAAAGGTACACTTGCATCAATAAGTTTGGAAGGTAAGCAGGAAATAAGAATATACTTTAAATCTTGGCATTCACTGAAGGATGTGTCACCACCAAAACCTACAGTTTTGCGTGAAACTCTTCAAGAGTTCAACTGTGACTGCTTTTTCATTCAAAAACTTGTTGTAATAGAAAGAGGATGCTTTCCCTTCTGTAAAACAGCTTTTTGGGGAAACTGGACGCCTGCCTGAGGAAATTCAGCACTGCTCTAACTAATGCCTAGGAAAGTGTCCTAAATTTTCAAAAACTAGGAGGATAGAGAAAACCCCTCCATTGATGCCATTTCTTATTGGTTAAAGTAATGCCACATTCATTGAGAAGAAAATGTGAATGCCACTATAATTTTGCAGTTTGGGTACCCACCTGAGATAGGATAAAACTTGTGTTGTGATTCCCACTTACTCGTTTAGGTCATGGTAGTGTATGGTGTGCAAAGAATATATGACCTACAGGGCAGACACTCTTCTAGAAAATGGAAGAACAAAACCTTTCAGGCAGGAAAGAGTGAATGAATGAGCTACTGATTAGAAAAGGGGTTGAGAAACAGCAGTGCCAGCAATCTATCAAAGGAAAGATTGAACTTTTGCTGTTTGGTTTTTTTTTTGGGAGGTTGTTTTGGCTTAGACATTTCTCTCTGGGATTTTACTGAAGACTTTGAGTCACATTTACTTGCAGTTTGAAGTTTGCTAGCTAAGATTCAGGGAGGGGCAGAGCAAAAGACTTTCTGGTCCCGGTTGATCTGCTTAGCGGCTTCTAGACAATGTGCTTGGTCTTTTAGCCATAGGTGTGCCACCTCAAAATACTTTTTGAGTGTCTGGGCCTCATACCAAGGACTGTGGCTTTCAATAGACAGCAGGTGAGACAGTGCTATGTGCATTCTGCAATGAATCTGACGTTTGATTCCTTTTGAGAGAGGTTTTCTAGACATTGGGAGGTCTGTGGCGGATGTCATTCTGCAAGATGCTGAATACCTTCATTGCCAAGGATGAATTCCTTCTCTTGAAGGTCTCAGTCCATCAACAGACAGAGGCTGCAAGAAAAAAACAAGTCATAATGAACATGAGCAAAGTCCAACATCTGTGTTTCATTATTCATAAATTTAAAACATTTCTGGCTGGTGCCAAGGCAGTCAGGTGGATGGAATATACATCTGCTTTCCAAGCTGTCTGAGTATCTGCAATGATGTTGTGACAGACACGTGGGCTTGTACTCTGGGACCAATATGTTGAGAAAGTGAAGGGAAAAATCCCCACAGCTTTGAAATGAAAGGATAAATTTAGCAAATTCTGCCTTGAAGGTTCGCAGAAATTGATCCCCAAAAGTGAATTAAGAACTTGGTAATACTGAATACGTTTTTTGATCAGTGCAGAGCAGCAGTGTACCTTTGGAACAAATTTCTCAGTACCTTTTTCTTACTATGCTTTGGTTCTCACTGTGCAACTGTCTTAGAGTATGGGAAATGGATGCTTTCCAGTGAAACTCAATTGAAAGATGTACTCCAGCTGCTATTGGGCATGTAGCCCATGGCCCCAGATAAAAGGTAGTCCATGCTAAAACCATTAAAACTTGTATGAGCTAAACAAGGACACCTCAGCAACAACTCTTTCCTTTTATAGACCTGATGCTACTGTCCATGCTACATGTTACAGTAATCAATGTTATTTTTTTTAAAACAAGAACACAGGTCAAAAATACAGCTGAGCATGTTAGGACAGCTGCAGAATGGGATAGTTCAATTTTACAGGACAGATTTGCAAAGGCAAAAAAAAGTCCTCCGTTTGCAATACAGAGATGTCTTCCTCACACATTATCCACATGTCCTTCTTTAGGACTATAAGGTGCTATTGTTCTCAGTTTAAGGAGGAACATAAGCACATAGTTCAGCCCATTGCTTTTTTTCAGCTGGGATATTTCCTTGAATTTAGACCCTGCAATAGGAATCCCAGACTGACCGATAACTGGTTTCTCCAGAAACCCTCAAATTGTCTTGTAGACATTGCAGATCCCTCAGCCTTTACCTAGGAGCAATGGAGAGAGAGCCTGGCCACAGGAATTGGGAAGGCCTTTCACAACTTACTACTTGCGTAAGAGAAAGCAGGGAAACCACTTTGTGGGTGATATGGGTAAGATATTAGAGCAAAGTCTCACAGCATTCTCCCTTTTCTTGATTAATCTTGCCTACCATCTAGCCATACAGAAGCAATGAACAGAAGTTTATTTAAAACAAACATAGATGCCAACTGGAACTCACTGTAGGGTCTTAGGGCAACTGTTTATCTCTCTTTTCAAAGCTCAGACCTGTATTTGATATTTATTTATTCAACTAGAGAGAAAAATTTCACAGTGTGAAAAGAAAAAATGTTAAGTTCAGCCTATGTATGGGGCCATCCCAGTGTTTCTGGATGACTGTGCAGAGACAGAATGTAAAACACTTGTGAAAAAGCCATCAGCATCTCTGTAGAGTCGTTTTTCATCTCAGTTCACAACTATTTATTATGATCTTTCACACACTCTATTTATCATATTATTAGCTTTATTATTCTAACTCATTAGAATTCCTATTCATTTCAACAGAGATTTTACTGATTGTTTTTTCATATGAAAAAGTACCACAGCACTGTAATTAATATGACATACATGTTAACAAATGTTCACAGTGTTAAATAGTTATTCCCCTGGTTATGCTTTGGGCTAGCTATGCATGTGGCATGACCACTACTATGACATTCATTTTTCCATTCATGTCTAGACATTGCATACCATGATAATACAGAAAATATCATCGTGGCAATTCGAAAACCCAGAATCCTTGATGAAGATAGTTTATGCATGCACTGAATTCACTTTGTATCTCATTCAGCCCGTCTCTAACTAGAATATTTCCTACAGAAAGAAACACCCAACCGAACAAAAACCAGCAGTATCTTTTCTAGACATCTAAGTTACAAAGACAGATGAAATCTGCTCACAGCTGGTTCAATTCAGGATCAAACATGAATTGCTGAATGTATAGTGGATTCCATTAAGGAAATAGGAACAGCATCAGACCATTATGTTTTGTGCTTATTATGACAGATTAAAACATAGTTGGTTATTTTTCTTTTTTAAACAAAGATTAATCTGAGGAATAACATGGCTTGCTACTGATAAGACAGCATGGCATTGCAACAGTTCTTAGCTTGAAACCCTAAGTGCCCTTTTGATTTTATCATTTTGGATTTTGCAGGATTTTTTGTTTGTTGCCAAGGTACTGATGTACAAAGTTAAAATACTTGAAGTGGAATTCCTACTAGAGAACAGCTATTTTTTTTTTCTCAAATTTATGCTCTAATTCTTCCCTGTTACTTTGATGCATAGCTCACTTGGAACCATAAATAACTTGGATTGACCTTTTAAGACTAGCACTTCAGTGTATTTTTGTGGAATTTTTATATTTTGCAGCTGAAATGAAAATTCGTTCTTTTTCTACTGTTAAATACTTACCTAGAGGAATTTAAGCTAGTCCTGATATAAGTAATAGTTGAATGCACGATTTATTTTTAATTATATCTTACAGATAACAGTTTGAGAGATTAGTCAATTTATAGCAATTTTTACCTGTGAAATCCAATTGGAATGAATTTAAGGTTAGTAGAGCAGTACAAACATGAGTTGTGACTTACACCTGTGAGTAGCAGAAGTAGTTTAACAACTCCAGGTAGGTTGAGTGACCTATATATCAACTGCTCTGACTGAAAGGAGTTGCTAAATGATGGCTACCTAGGTCTGGACCACTACTTCAGCAGCAGCCAGTAACGCTGGACGGTGTTGAAAAGGACCAGCTATTAAGAACCAGACATAAAAAGAAAATACCATGGAGACTGGAGCAGAATGGGATGGAGGGGCTTTACTTCAAGCACTGATGCTTTTTCTCAAGTACCCAGCAGTGAGCAAAGAGGTCATTAATACAATCCTTAAGTAAAAAATGATAGGTTCCTCTTGAAGCCTACCTATAGCAATTATAGCATCCATTAGTGTTGTGCAAGGAGAGTCATGCTAGGGTATAATTATTTGCACAGACTCCATTTTGTGTGGCCCAATAAAGTTGTAAGTGTCACAGATGAGAGAGGAGGTAGAGGAGCTTCTGCACTGTTGCTTTCTTGTTACGTCATTTATTTCATTGCTGTTCTCTGGTTATCACACTGAATCTTGTTTAGAGTAGAGGGGTGATTAATTATAACTAGGGATGGGCAACAAGTGATAGTAGTTATTTGAAGACACTAAGTATAATAAAAATGTTGTTTAATGGGAGTAAAAAGCATTACATTGTACCCAGGTTCACCTTAGGAAAAATAAGGAATTGGGCCTTTGGAAGGGGCAGGGGAGAGCTCTGTGTTCTGGCTTTGATTCTAGGGTGGGCTTCCGTGCTTGAAAATAGGGAGTCATGAATAAACTCACACTCAGCAAAACTGACACTTCTAATACAATGCCACCTTTTTTTCTTTTTCTTTTTTTTCAAAGACCTTCTCCATTCTTGATGAAGAAAAACAAAAAAACCAGATCGATGGTGTCTGCCTGCTTTTTGTCATGGTTGGAATTCTTTCATTTTTCACACAGTTTCTACAGGTAATAGCAGTCCAATCTGGGTAAATTTTCTTTCTGATCCCTTACTCAGTGGGTACATCTTGCTGCACAATATCTGTATTTATTCTTATGCACCCCAGGGATACACCTTTGCCAAGTCTGGTGAGCTGCTTACGAGACGGTTGAGGAAAGTTGGTTTCCAGGCCATGCTGGGCCAAGACATTGGTTGGTTTGACGACCGGAAGAACAGCCCTGGTGCTTTGACTACAAGACTTGCAACAGACGCCTCGCAGGTCCAAGGGGTAAGAGCTGAGGGTTTAAGAATTGTTTTGCTATAAGCACGACTGAGGGCCTGTTTTAGCACATTGTCACAGAAGTGAGCTAGCTGCAACTAGTGAGGTCAGTGTAGGTCAGTCCTTGGTCAGCAAATTACACTATTTCTATTTATCATAGACTGTCAACGAGGAACTGTATTTATTTAAAAGCACTAATACTTACTGCCCATTACTTCTGCTTGTATTACCAGAACAAGAACACAAAACTCAATAAAATAACAACCATCAATGGGACCAGAAGGAGCATCAAGTGCAAAATTTTTAATTTCTTTTTTTCTGGAGATGAATTAACTTTTTGCCATGATGCTTAAGCATTTATTTCAAAACAGTGTCAGACTAGTATTTTAGTGACATTCACCACTAATCATGTTTTCAAGTTTTCAGCATGGTATTGTGCTTGTTGTGACAGTTTTGATTTAAACTGACAGTCTACTTGAAACCACAGCTTACAGTGCTGGCTGGTGCTCCAGCTGGGGAATCATGCAGCCAGTTTTAGTGTGACTGATTATTTGGGAAAGTGAGCCGCTAACTCCATGCTCTGTGTTTTAGTGGGTGAGGGTTAAATCGTGCTGAGCTGTAAATGTTACTGATCTGAATTGATGCTTTGGTAGAACCGAGGCAGATGCTATTTCACTTCCCTCCAATGCAAGCAATTTTCTAGAAGTGAAGGCGGGAACATAGAGATTTCTTTGTTACAAAAAGATTGTCCTGTTTCAGCTTGATTGACGATGGTACATTAGTTTTTAAAAACTATTAATGGAGGTTTTAAGAATTTAAAAGACAAACAAGAGAAGAGGTTCCCAAAACCCCTGTCAGCAGCAATTTCTACAGAATCAGACAAACCAGCTGCAAACGTCTTCAACCCTTACAGGCACTTATAGGGCATATTTTAGTTGAAATAAACAAACCTTTAAAACACTGACCAAAGCATGATGTGATAGCCTCCTAAGGGACGTCTTTGGTCTAAGCACATGCAGAGCAGTGGGGAACAGCCATTCAGCCCACAGCTCCAGGGGAAAAGACAAGAACTGCTTGAGCAGTGGTGTCCTCCACCTTTCACTGCCCAACGCAGAGCTTAGCCAACTGCTGCTATTGCAGAGCGAGCTGAAGGTGCGAAGATGCACACGAGTGTCCAAGGTCTGAAAGTGTCTACGTCTGCAGCAGGAGTAAGAAGTGGACTCTTGGAGTGGGAGGGGGGTGTTAGAGCTGCAAGATCCAGGTAAGAGCAGCTACGGCTGCTTCTTTTGGTAGCCTCTGCAGAGCTGGGAAGTGAACCTTCCATCACGGTCAGGTCTGAGGTACCTTGCCCTATTGCTGCAAGTCAGAGGAGAAGAAGAAGATGAATGTTTTGTGCTGCGAGTTCACATCCTGGAAATGAATTTGACTGAAAATGATCAAAGATATCGAATGTTTGTTGTTTTTTTTTTCAAATACATGGCAACTTAGTTCCAATCTAGGGCTGCTGTTTACTGCTATGAAGCAGAATAACTTTTGAGTAAATAAATCAAGTTTATTACAAAGAATAGTATTTTCAAAGTCCATAAGGAGAAGATGAACGTATTCAATAAAGGTGATGTCAAAGGCGTATTTAAAACTTTTTCTTAATAAAGAGACAGGCAGAAATGCAACTTTAATTCATCCCTTCTCAGTGACGTTTCTTACCGACTTTAGCACAGTTAAGACTTTGTTGTTAAGTTGCAAACAGGTTTTGTTTACTATTTAAATCTAGAGGGACAAATGTAGGGGCTAAACAGAATATTCAGATGAGTGATTCTTCAGGGAAACAAGGGAAATAATTTCAATTTCTCACAATCCTTAAAAACAATTGTCTAAGATCTCATTGGAAAGTTTGGTGGGTGAAAGGAGTATTGGAGATTTGTATTCCTTCTCTTGATACAATTAATTGGAAAGAGTTTATCCAAACTGGCTAAATTCCAGAGCAGTCAGCAGCTGTTGGTAACTTACAATATTTAGATATCCTTTAGAGTTTTCTAAAGTTTTATAGGAAAATTTATTCAAAGATTAAGTTACTTTTGAAGTTACTATTGGAGTACAAGTCAATCATCTCTGTTTCTTTTCTTTGAAGGCAACTGGATCGCAGATAGGAATGATTGTCAATTCCTTTACCAACATTGGAGTGGCCATGATCATTGCTTTTTACTTCAGCTGGAAACTGAGCTTGGTGATACTGTGTTTCCTGCCATTTTTGGCCTTATCTGGAGCCGTGCAGGCTAAAATGTTGACAGGATTTGCCTCTCAGGACAAGAAAGCGCTGGAAGCTACTGGACGGGTAACTTTATTTAAAAAATAGTTTATATTTGCAGTCACAGGTAGTTGAAAAATTAGGCATTTGGGACCATCAGTAATTCAAATGTAAAGAAACAGGTGACTTGTGCAATTAAGTTGTAATATTTCAGCTTTTCAAACCATTGAAACACCACTGGGAACTCCCTAATTGAAAAAGCACTTGCTGCATGGAATGTGACTGATTTTTGAAATGTTACAGGACCTAATGGGTAGACACAGGTCTCTCAGCAGTCTGTTTCACCTTCGTCCTGTTTTATTTAAAGCCCCATTTGTTCATGCCCTGTGATTATCCAGTCCTCAGAAAGCAATGATTCTTAGAAATCCTCACATCTGAGAATTCAGCACTGAACCACAGATCAGTACCTGAATTTTAGAGAGCAGAATTGTTCCCTCAGTGGGCCCTACTAGCTTACTAGCTTCTCCATCAGTGTGTGCTGCTTGGTCACGGCACAGGGACAAAATTCTATTAATTCTTATTTCTCAGCTAATATACAAATCTTTTTAAAATTTTTAAAATTCAGATGAGCACCAACCCTTTTTCTGTTAATTTGTAACAGGAGCCACAACCCTTTCTCATAATACTTTACATTTTGCTTCATGGTGAAATCCCACCTGTGGGGGTATTAAACCAACCAGCATGGAACATGAGGAAGGAATTCCCTTTCCTTGGAAAGAATGTGTCCAGTGTTCCGTGATCCCTGGCTGACACCCTCCTCCTTGTTACTCTAACTCCAGGATGCTGCTAACCATGATTCTGTCCTCAGTTGGCTGCAAGACCCTGTGAACTGCCTCACCTCGAAGGCTGAGGATGGGTTTATGTAGTTCACGCAAGGCTGAGAATAGCTTTATGAAGTTTGCACTGGCTGAGCAGATTTCCAGTCCATTTACTGAGCAAGGAAAAGGCAGGGATGCAAGAGAAAGGAATGTGATTTTTGTAGCACAAAGAGGAGTGGGCAGGTCTGCTGCCTGTGAAACTCTCCGACTCCTTTGACTTTAGTTCTGAGTCACTAAGTTCTGGCCAGAATGACCCAGAATCTGATACTTTTGAAATATACCTAGAGCAGCTGTGCAGAAACTGAACTGCATCAGAAACGCAGCGTGATTTAGAAGACAGGCAACATGAGGAAGACTACTTCAGGTTACCCCGCTCAGAGTAATGCCCGAGCCTTCCCCCCTGCTTTAGGCTGCCACATTTCTAACATCAGAAAAAGCTTGTTTTGCAGGCCCTCCAAAAGCCTCAGAGAGTTTCCTTCTGCAGAGCTTCTTTAGCCCATACAAACACTAGTGCTGCAGAGTTTGCACTCCTCCTGGTCCTCCTCCTTGGATTAAAGTCGTGCCCACCAAATACCTTATCCATCTCACCTCCCACCCTGCCCCGTCTGAACCTTCCCTCTGCCCATCTGAGCTCTCTACCAGTTATCTCCAGTCTCCTCCTGACCTTAATCTGTGCAGCAAACAGGTGGACTGGAGCCATTTGGCCTGCTCAGCCCTGCCTCTGCTGGCTGTGTCTTCCCCATTGCCTGCAGGCGGCTCAGCCTGCCCACACCCCTTTTTGACTTCCGAAGCAGCAAATCTTCAGCTCCCAACTCCCGTTTCTGGGTGTAATTTAAAGAAGCATGTCATGGGCAAAAAACGCGTTGACTACCTAGTCAATAATCCAGAACTATTCTGGATTATTGTTTTTTTAAATGCACAACAGTTATTATGTGAATTAGTATCACTTGGCTCTTGTATCGCTAATCAAATGAATGCATTTATGGGCCATTGCTGAGTGCTGTTAAGAACAGTCTCCAATTCCAGAAAGCCAAGGAAAAATTGAGACCTGACCAACTGCCCACATTCAGATGATTTAATTATTTACAAAAAGTGATAAATCAAAATACTGTCTTGACAAGAAGAGAAACTTCACTAATGAGTCAAAGCAACAGCTTTTACCTAACAGAATGACCTCGAGTCTGGGATGAAAAGGGCACTCAATGCTTCAGCAGTTTTGGTGATGACTGATTATGTCTGGGGTTATCTTCTAATTTATTTGCCAGCGCTGCATCCAAATGCTAAACACTCTGAGTTATTCCATAGTGATTGCTCATCAGCCATGCTAAACATGGAAAAACACAGTCTGAACAATCCAATTCACGGTACCTGCTTATCCCCTCCTTTGCATTGTATGATAATGCAAGAGATGTGACTGAATTTTGGACAGGAAAAAAACCCTGACATTGGATGGAATATTTTTAATGATTTGATTTTAAAAATTTGTTTTAATGATTTATATTCAGATCTCTTCCTACACATAAGCCATATACCAGACTATTGCTTCCCAAAGAAAATGCTTCACATTATGAAGTTACTATCAAAGTCCAGGCAAAGCACACCATTTTGAACCAATTTATTAATAAAATGACGCAAGATGAATAGCGTGAAATGAGGATCAAACAAAATGTCAACTTACTTCTATAGATCAAATTGGAGTGCTATTTTTTTGGGACAGAAACCCAAATTCTGACTGGCAACAAAGCACAACATAAAGCCTACAATTAATTAAGGCTCCAGAGAAGTTTTCATGGGGCTTATCTTATAATTCCTTGTTTTGCATTTTTCCTATGTACTCAGGCAAATGTTTGCATACTCTTTGCCCATGTACAAGATAAAAATCCTGGAAATTGTGCCACTGATGTTAGAGGAATCAAGGTGCCATCCTCCATTTATATATTCCATCTCATCAGGCTTTTTGGATATAAACAAGAGAAAGAGGGAGGGTGAGCAGGTGAGGAAACACTAAATTCAAGCGTTTTTAATTTATGAAACAGAAGTGGAGGCTAGCATCTCTTCTAACTCTTTCTCTCACTATTGCTACAAGTAAAACAAGTAAAATAATTTAAGTAAACATCTTTAGTCAATAAATGCATGCAATCAAGGAAATAACAGTGTTCCTAAAACCATCTTTGCTTTTGTGGGTGTTCCATTTAGTCACATGATGTGAAATAAGTCACAAGTGAGTGTCCAGTTTCCTAAGAGTGCTTAGCTCTAGTGGAGCCAATAGAGCGTTACTATTGAGGATGTTAGTAGATAATTGTTTGTAGGAACTCTTCTCTTTAGGTTGGCTGATATTTGGGCCAGTCTGTATCATACCTGAATCAACTTATAACATGGCACTAGTGCCCTGTGTTCACACATTTTTAAAAGGCACAGTCTATTTTTCCAAGTAAAAATTTGGAGCTTTTACGTATATATTTTTTTTTCCTCCTCCAGATTGCCAGTGAAGCCCTCTCTAACATCAGGACTGTAGCTGGGATAGGAAAAGAGAAAACGTTTGTCAACAATTTTGAGAAACACCTGTATATGCCTTATAAAGCTGCAATCAAAAAAGCCCATGTTTATGGCATCTGCTTCGGCTTTGCCCAGAGCATAGTGTTCATTGCCAACGCCGTCTCTTACAGATATGGAGGATTTCTAGTTCAATATGAAGGGCTCCATTACAGCTTCGTGTTCAGGTGAGAGCCTGCCTGGAGCCACAAAGGGCTCCTCTCCAGAAGCCCTGGGCTGGGTGTCGTGGTGAGTTTCCCAATTGTTTCCCAAGAATGACCGTGTCCCCCTTCCCCACAGGGTGATCTCTGCTATTGTCACCAGCGGAACTGCTTTGGGAAGAGCTTCTTCCTATACCCCAAACTATGCCAAAGCCAAAACAGCTGCTGCACGCTTCTTTCAACTGGTCGATCGGCTTCCAAAAATCAGCGTTTACAGTGAAAAAGGAGACAAATGGGTAAGAGCGGAGATGAGTAATTTTTGATGTCATTCAGCTCAACGTTAGCACTGAGGTTGCACTAACCATGTATAAGTCAATGAGGATCACTGCTTTACAGGAAGGTTATGCCCACCGTAGAACTGTTACTTGACTTGGCTCTTTTGGGAGCAGCGAGCTCTGTGCTTGACAGCAAGAGTAATATGAAGTGGGGCTTTTAGGATTTTGTCAGCGTAAAGCTCCTGTAAATGGGAACAGGACCGATCTAGATGACTCACAGAAGAGCATGTTATTTCTTTCTGCTCCACAGTTGGCACAGAAACCTGACTGTCGCTGGCTTATAATGGAGGCTTTTTTTTCCATTCACATCAAAATGCTGGGGGTGTTCATGAGGAGGCGATTTGTCTTTGAGTCAGAAAAAATGAAAATGCTCTATTTTTGGTGAATTGAAAAGTCAGAACCAGAAAATTAAAATAGGTTTTTTTTCAGAATTAAACAAAAACTTGAAATAATTGTTATGAACTAAACACGTTACATATTCTGCTTCAAATGAGGAAAATTTATACCCCTCAGAATTTTGTAAAAGAGTTTTTTTTTTTTAAAGAGTGCTGGGAAAACTGACCTGAATTCATTTATTGTTTTAATGCTGCAAAGCTAGACTGATTTCATTTTTTTTTTTTTACCAAATCCAGATTTTTACACAAATGTATTTGGACTGTCACCAAATTTACACTTACAGGATGTCTGAATTAAAATAAAAAACCTACCCATCTGCAAGGCAGTCCTGTTTCCAATTGATGCTCACAGGAGCAGTGCAGTACAGGGAGCTATAAGCAGAGCGATAGCGTTGTGACTAATGGCTTCAACTCCAGGAGAGCTACTCCAGTATGGTTTTTATCCCTCTTTCTTGGCCAATTTCACAAGCACTAATGTCACGTTTTAAATAAGAGATGCAAGAATAGCATCTGAGGAAGAGTTACTTTGTACTTTACGACTCAGTTTTGAGCTCCAGCTCATTGTAACATCTTTTTTTTTTATATTTTTTCACCAGGATGATTTCAAGGGAAGCATCGAATTTCTTAACTGTAAATTCACGTACCCTTCTCGGCCTGATATTCAGGTCCTGAAAGGACTCACTGTAGCTGTTAAGCCTGGACAGACTTTGGCATTTGTTGGAAGTAGTGGCTGTGGTAAGAGCACCAGTGTCCAGCTTCTGGAGCGCTTCTATGACCCCGACACAGGAAGTGTGGTAAGCAAAGGGAACGTGGTTTGGGTGCGGTTGTTTTCAGTAATGCTACAAGGACTCTCTCGATGTGTCCTGCTGTGTAGCCTAAAGTGGTGGCAGGTACATTTGCAGCTTAGGGCTTCAGCGCCGTCTTGAATGGATGTGGACTGTTCTGACAATGTATGCAGGCAAGATCAGAATACTACAAGCCTCAGTTTTAATGTAGGTCATATGCACTCACCTTGGTAGCTCCCATATGAAACATATAATGCGGGGTGTACATCGTGGGAGCACAAGCACAAGTCAAGCCTGAACGGAGTAACAGTCTGGAACATCCCTAAATATAGAGCTTCAACATGCAGCTTCTTTGCACATTGGATTTTCTAGATTTAACTTGCAGTTATTAAATTGCTGATGATTTAAAAAGCTTTTATATAATATGCTCACATAAATACTAAACCATCTAGTTTGATTTCTCTTTGTTTGGAAGACATAAGTGTGGTTATCACTATGCCAGGAAGGCCACAAAGCATGTGCCTAACCTTAAGCAAATATATATGTCACTTGGATTTAAGATGATTAAGTAAATGGTCTAGTGTTTGGCTAGAGCACAGACAGGCCCAATGCACAAAGGAGTAAAAAATAAGCAGATTCCTCAAATGACTTTAAATCGGTTGTGTTTGCATTTTAGTAATATGGCTAAATCATTTAGTTTTGCTATTTGAGTTTTGCAGGCTGTTGCTTTGAAATGATATTTCAAGTTTTCTCCTATTTCTTGCTAGTTAATAGATGGACACGACACCACAAAAGTAAATGTACAGTTCCTTAGATCAAAAATTGGAATAGTGTCCCAGGAGCCTGTGCTGTTTGACTGCAGCATTGCTGATAATATTAAATACGGCAGTAACACCAAAGAGGTTACGATGGAAAAAGTCATAGAAGCTGCCCAGAAGGCTCAGCTGCATGATTTCGTCATGTCACTGCCTGAAGTAAGTACCCACGAGGCCTTGGCTGGGAGCTACAAAGAGGCTGCTCGGTGTTCCTTGCAGCAGGAGTTGCTCCAAATCCAGTTAAAGTCTGTGCACGTGTACCTTTTATTTACTTCAACTGCTGTAACAGTAGGAACAAAGAGGGTGTCCTGACCATGCCTCATATATTATTTATGTAAATATGAATATTTATAAAAACTGAACCAGCAGCTACAACTCTAACTAGGAGACAAGGAAAGATTTTTTCAAAGCCATTCACAGGATGTGCTGCAGAAGCAGCACAGTTCAGCAGTCAAAGCATTACACTCTGCCAGGAAATATAAATCCCACTCCCAGCTGTGGGAGATTTGCCTTGTGCCTGGGGCTTGATACTTAGACAAAAATATTTGAAGCTGGCTGCTTACATGCACTTAAGAAGTATTTAAATGCACTGAAATCCTATAAATATAAAGCAGAAAATAAAAGGTATGAATACAAATTAGGCACCCAACCAAAGCACTTGTCCAGAAAGCCCTTAAACCACTTTCAGCCTTTTCTCCCAAACCTAGGGGAGGAGGAAGAATTCTTTTGCCTCAGACAAATCAGCTACCATCTTGCTATCAATTTTTAATTCTAAGCCCATCACCGTAGTGCCTGGGCTTCTGGGCCATACGCATTGCAAAGCGTGGCTCGGAAATGGCTCCCAAACACGTACCCCTCATACAGTATTTGCTCATTGCTGGATTTCTTTTAAGGAGGCGTCAACGGTCAGCGCTCCTGCCTCTGTCCTCCTGCTCTTCCTTCAGGTTGTGTACTGCTGGGTTTGCTTACGCCTGAATAAAATCTCCCTTTTGTATATTTTTCAGCAATATGAAACTAATGTTGGGGCTCAAGGATCCCAGCTGTCTCGTGGGCAAAAACAACGCATTGCTATAGCGAGGGCCATCATACGTGATCCTAAAATTTTATTACTGGATGAAGCTACATCTGCCTTAGACACAGAAAGTGAAAAGGTAAATGCGCCGCAATAAGAGAAAGTTAATACAATGGCTTACAATGTACAACACCTTTGTCTGTTCTACAGAGACATCCCACTGTACTCCACTAACTACGTGACTGTATTTCCTATTGTTAATTCAGCACTTATACCTTTAACCATCTTCCTTTTCAAAAGAAGCAAAAAGCAGAGCTGGGAAACCAGCAGCAGCTCCAGGGGCTCTCAGACTGTCAGTGAGAGGCTACTTTCTCAGAAATGTGCTAATTCCCTGGGTCTCAGAGCATTCAGTAGGAATGATTCAGAAATACAGCTTCTGCACATTAAGAAAAAATAAATGCAAAATGCATTTAAAGAAACAAAAAAATGTATTTAAGCATATGAATGATGAGCTCAAATATCCAGTAAAACCCAGCAATGAGTGGCCTAACACCTTGGGCAATAATTCCCATGGCTTAGTTACATACAGAGATTAGAGAAACGATGAAAATTTAAAAACATATCCCCACTGAGCTGACATTCAGCACATCAACTGAATAAAGGCCTGGCTTAATTTCTACTGCTGTCTATGCTTACCTGTCCCTTCTTTGAACTGCTAAGAAACTGAGTTCCTGACCCAGCTAAGCACACACATGAGGCTCCGATTTAACCTCAGTCACTTGGACAAGCTGCACGATACAGTTAATTAATCTGAGGCAATCAGAGTTCTCCAGCTCTGAGCCCCAATTTTGTTTGCCCATTTTCATTCTGACTCTTTGTCTGTTGCCTTCAGACTGTGCAGGCAGCGCTGGATAAGGCCAGAGAAGGGCGGACCTGCATCGTCATTGCCCACCGCTTGTCCACGATCCAGAACGCCGACATCATCGCTGTGATGTCACAAGGACTCGTCATTGAAAGGGGCACTCACGATGAACTGATGGCCATGGAAGGAGCTTATTACAAGCTTGTTACCACTGGGGCCCCAATTAGCTGAATTACTGTGATTCTAAATGTGAAAGATTATTTTTTTTTTCTATAACAAATACTCTGCAGTAGGTTTGTGTATGTTGGTACCCATTGTGCTAGAACGCGCCCTACACTATTGTGAGTTCTGTGGTACCCTAAATGTATGTAGCTTTCTGCATCCAGCACCGTTGTCAGGCACGTGCAGGGGACTAAGCGTAGGCTGAAGAATTCAGGGAGTAGCTTAGCCCACTGCAAAAGGAAAGAATGCCTGAAAATGGGAAAAATCTTTGCTGGTGAGCTGGATAATTGCCACCACCTGCAGTCAGACTGCACAGTCCTGTGATTCCTCAATTAGCAATCAAGAAAGACTCCACTCCAGTGTTCTGGAAACTGCCACTTGTTTAGGTCAGCTCTAGGAATAAAACTCAATCCCAAGAACGATGCTGTATATCTGAAAGGACCAAATCTCTCCTTACGTTGGGTCTGCAGAGGATTATAGCAGACACCTTTACTGGGGGTCCACACCCTCCCACCCCTCCATGGCGTCCCCATCAGCTGTGCTGGCAGAGGAGGCTGGATTTCCACCCTGTGCAGCTACAGCACCAACACGTCAGGGCCGTGCCCCTTCGACACCACCGTCACGTACTTACAAAGAAGGCAGCTCCACAAAAATAAGGAAAGCAACCAGAGGAGGAACAGAAGCTGGGAAGGGTCATTTCCCCTACACTCACCACTCTGATCAATGCTGTCAAACAGATTTTGAATAGGAATAAATGCTTTAGTTAAATCAATGCAAAATTCTACAGTTAATCATTACAGTTATTTAAATCACTTGAGACAGTGATGGATAATGTGGTTTTGTTTTTTTTTTTTTTCAGAAGGCAAGACAATGAGTATTTTTAAAGAAACCATAAATATATGCCTTAAGGGTGGGGAAAAAATACCTATAATTAGTTATTTGTATTAAGTAAAGGTGATAAATTGAGCAACAATTCATTCAGAAATGACAAAGGTGAGGAATTACGTTCTTCTGGCAGAAGCTTGTATCTGTAACAGTTTATTATACAGTCTACTGCATGTTTCTCTATTGACATACCTATATGATATTTAATTTATATTAGTATTTAAGGCCATGGAAAAATAACTATTCTTTATTAAAAACTACAATTATTACATGTACTTATTCCATGATTCTTTTGCCTAAAGGACACCACTTTTGTGGCTAAAATTATAAGAATAAATTGTATTTTTTACCAGCTCTTGTACTTTTGAACTTCATCTTTTACCCTTCAGACGAGCAAATGAGTATCTTGCAGCAGCTGCCAAGTATCTGTATGTGTTTAGATGCTGCCTGTAGCAAGGGTCTGCTGTGCAGGACGGAGCTGTGAAGAAGGTGAATGCAACTACGCTAGTACCTGCTAAAGCCTGACTAAGGGCCATGTAGGTCTGTTTCACCGTATCAACTAAATGGCTGGCTCTTGAATTACAATTCTAATTCTAGCAAAATATCAAGACTAGATCTAGGTACTTGTTTATCCCACTCTGGAAAAGGCTAACTCTGTTTGAAGTTTTGGGAGCCCTCTTTGGAGATTCTTCAGGCAGTTGCACAAAACTCTATAGCCCAACACACTCAGCTGCTCAGGAGGAGTCTTATTCTACTGCCATTACTTTATCAACAGGTTAAATTGGGAAGTTACGGGCAAAATTAAACTAGCTTAATTTATGCAGTTTTTCCACCATTCTTGGTTTTAGTGGTGTTTTAATAGTTGCAGAAAGAGTAAGAGGTGGGTCAGCCAGGAAGCTGGTCTTTATCCCTTTCCCTGAAGCGCTGAAGTTGCAGGCTGAATTAATAGGCTGCTTCAAGAAAGTGAGTGGGAGCCCATGTCTTCCTATGCACCTGTACTTAGGAGAATACTGCAGAATTGCAAGTTCTACATTAATGGTTGTATCTATCCCAACGGAGGCACCAAGAGTCTGTCAGTACCAGGAAGCACAGACCCTCATGTGGTAGCAGCTTAGAAATGTGATGCTTGCCCATAACTCCCAGCTTAGAAGAGCCAGTGTTGCCAGTAGGCCCAGACGCTGCCACAAGAGCCACAGACGGCTGTGCACAAAGAGTCTCCTGCTGTTGGCCAGGAGGAGTGAGGAACAGGAGAGCGAGACCAACCTTCTAGTGTTTTGTGATGCCTCCGTAGGTCACCTCACTGGCAGGGAATAACAAAGCACAGAGCATCTTGAACATGGGAGAAATCTTTGTCATTGCTGCCTTTGCTCTTCATTATTTGTTTCTAGTCCCGTTAGCTTAGTCATTTTGCTTAAGGCGTCAAAATTATTGAAAAGACTGGTTTCAGGCCAGCTGCTGCAGGAAGAAAGAGTTCAGAGAATCATTACAGAAGATATCAGAAGATGCGTAAAGCAGAACGCTCCTCAGACTTAGAAACAGATTCAGAATTTTTGTAAGTCAATGCAGTCTTTAGGAGGCTCTTAAATAAGGACGTCTGTTTCAGATTTGCTTCTGTAATTTGCATTGTGTTCATTCCCAAGGGCCAACTCAAACTATTCGCCTTGTTTTCCCAATTAAATAAAACTCTTTCCATTTCAGTTATCCTACAACTAATTGGAAGTCTAGAAGCAATACATTATTGCTATCAGATCATTCTGACAGAGCCCTCATTACCCATATTATAGCTTTATGCTGCATGTACACTAAGCATTAGGAGATGGTATCAGCAAAATACTGCTTAAAGATTGTGCACCAAAAGGCAATATGCAACAGTAGGTGCTAAATAATGAATAAAGGAAAGTTCCTCCCTTTGCCTATTTAGAGCACCCTTTTGATATAAAAAAAAAAACATATTTGATGTATTAGTTAGTTGTGCACTTAGGTAAACCAAGCTGAAAAGAATATAAACTGGCAATAACTTAGTCTGCAATCATCTCTAATGATTTACACAACTACTAACAGTGATTCTGGCTTCTGACTCTTGGTATGAGAGAATTAGACTACCTTGCTTTTGCAATACAGGAACATGAACAATACACTGAGATAATTTCATTATTGACAACTTTCTTCATTTGTTGGTCTGTATAGATGTACAGAACCCAAAGATTTGTTAGACCATATTTATGCATTTTCAATATCAAAGGTGTAATTTCTAACATTCATTATGTGACCACTTTCAAGAAGTAAAAATTACAAAAATGACACAGTAATGCAAAAATACATTCTACAGAGTCTAATTGAAATAAACTTTTATTTTCTTCTCATCTGGCTTAATCAAAAGCTGTTTTGCTCAGGAAGCTCAATAAGTTAAATCTGAAGCCTTATTTATCACTATGCTGGCCTTTTCCACAGTGCCTGGTACAGGTGGTGTGATGCTGTCACACCATTATCTAGAAGTTTAACACACATATATAAAAAAACCTGAATATTGAGTATCACTATATACAACTGAGCCTTGAAGAACCATCTAGGAGGAGATGGACAGAACTAAAAGACCACCAAGTAGCTAAATAAAATTAGTTGATTATACTTTAAAAGTTTATGACCCAGAGTATTGGGTCATATAACCACACTGCAGTGTCCCTCATTGCAGTATTGCTATGAATAAAATCAGCAATTAATATGTCTGAGCTGCCAAAGTCATTCTTGAATGTACTGGTTACTTACCAGGAGCACATCAAAGATGCAGTGGCATCCCCTTTGCTTAAAATGAGTTAGCAAAACTGCCTGTGTGGAGGGTTCTTGAACAGTTCATATCCATCCCCACATTGCTAACCACTTGGAAACTTTATCTAATTAAGTTTCTTTTCAGTTGTCCTCATTAAAGAGTGGACACAGTATGGAACCAAGGCAACTACAGTCAGAGGCATAGCTGCACTCTTACAAAAAGAGAGAAAGTAGAACAAATACTCAGTATGAGTAGGGATCTTAACAAAATTATACAGCTGCAGCATAGCTAAAGAAGCAGCTATACATACTATGCGGAAACTTATCTTACAGCTATTTTTACCTTTGCAGCTCGTGATGAACATTTCAGAATTAATTCCGAGACCTAAGCCAAAGAGCGCACCTAAATTCCTCACCAGTCCAGCAAATGGAGTTGTGTCAATGTTTATCCAGTCTGGGTTGGCACACCACTTCTTGGCCTTTGGAACAGACCATAGCAAGTCAATATCAAGAAGCTTGAGGACTAGATAAAAGCCAAGGGCAAAGACGAAAAGAAACAAGTTTGTCTTGATGTACATTCTCAAGCTTGCTGTCTGAATAGCAGGGGTGTGCTCAAATGCTTCTGCCACAAGAATGCCTGTGGATTAGAAACTCAGTGTTACAGGGAACAACATACTCGTATTTTGAAGAAGTGCTTTTTACTATGCCCCTGTAGAATTTGACTTTTGAAGACAGAAGAATATATGCATGTACTTTTTATTTACTATTTCTGTAGTACATTACAAAACCTTTTCTCCCGCTCATTACTGCTAATTTGGAAAAAATGAAATTCAATACCAAGCACTGCATGTTTTCAATGTGAGGTGTGCCTTAGACCTGCGTGCATCTCCTAGATGACAATTCATCAAATATTAGATGTAAACTAGAACATTCCTTTTCCACAAGAGACTCTCACTCAAAGACACAGCAATGCCGAATTCAATACCAGTTCCCACCCAGGCTTTGAGCGTTGAGCAAAAAGACACAGAACACACTTATCTTCTTTCTTACTCAGTTTATCCTGGTTGTGAAAAGGGAGATCTGGACTGCAAGCCAGTGCTGCACAGGCTGCTCTGCATCCATGAAGGGGAATGGGAGCAGACAGCTCCCACTCAGTGCTCCTTAAAATCAGATAGCTACTAGAGACTGTTCATAGTTTGAACTCCCAAAATACCAGTTTGAAACATGTTCAAGTAATTCCGAAAAATCTACTTTAGCTTCTTAAATCACCCTGGGGAGTGCTAATTTCCCTTTTTCTCTGTTTTGCCCCGTGCTTGTCCACACTGCACACATGGTAGTTTGTACCTGGACACTATTTGAAGGGAAACAAATAGCTTCCTCCTGAGAGGAAAGGTCAGGGCCGCACAGGAGCAACTTTCTTTCTGATCCCCTCCGCGCTGGCAGCAAAGGTAAAGATCAGATGCAGCCAGTACCAACCAGATAGCACTAGTCTGCGCAGTGTGCATATAATGCAGTCAGTATCAACTGGCACACGGGAAAGGGCTCACTTTTAGTGATTTACAAAGACAGCAGATACTACCCTGCAAGTTTTACCTTTAGACTATCATCAAATCTTTGGTCTTCCAGAGTGCAGAGCACCATTAGAGCTGCAAGCTGAGCAGCACTACTAAAAATCTCTTGCCATTTCTCATACTTTTTTTTTTTTTTTTCATATTTTAACATATATGTTGAAAAATAAAAGAAAAAATAGCGGCATTACCAGCAAATACTCCAAGAATAACTTGATGAGGGAAATGTGTTGCTATGAATACTCTTGAGATGCACACAATGATCTGGATAATCCAAAAAATACTCCAGAGGAATGACCATGTCAATCTAAGAGGGAAAAGGCAGATACTTAAAAATTAAGACAAATAATTTACACCAGACCCCCTCATGTCAGGCTCCTATTTTTACCAAGCAGAAGTTTACAAGTAGAGAAGTTTAGAACCAGATGATTAAAAACTGGAAGTCAGTATTAAAACATTAGCAAGAGCGGTTGCAGCCACATCCAGGGCTGCAGGAACAGACCCCACTAGTTTCAGGTCCAAGAAACTACCATGGGTTTAGTGATGAAAATCATCAATGTCAAGTTAAATTAGAGCCAGTCCCTTGAACATAGTTCTCATTATAAAGTCATACTTAAATGCAAAATTCATTTAGTCAGTAAGAAAATTCACATAATGTGGGAATAACCTTGTCAGGCTTGGAAAGGACAGCCACCAAAGCAATTATAAGACTTCCCCACAGAGCTGAGTAACATGTTCCACTGAACTTTGCCAACATGATGCACATTTGCAGTAAAATACGGTAAGAAGGACTACTATCAAAGCAGTAAATCTATGTACTATCCAAAAGACCCAACACGTAAAGACAATTAACAGAATTCAGTATTTCCAACACTGAAGATGTGACATGACCTTAAATAGGAGCTGATTCAGAGATATTGTATGCAATGACTGCAAGTTAATGAACACCAACCTATACAAATAGATAAATCCTCTTCATTTTCTTTTTCTTTATCTGAAGTAGACGATAATAAAAGTTTGGGTTGTTTTTTTTTTTTTTTTACGAACTGGACAAAACAGACTTATTTGGTTAAAATAAGACCATTAAAAACATAGTGTGTATATAAAGAAATATCTGTATGAGTTAGAATAATGGAAAGACACTGACCTGTGAAGGGTAACTGCTGATTTATCTTTCCATCTAACTGTGTAGCTAAGTGCTGCTGTGACCATTACATACCAGACACAGGAAGATCCCATGGCATGTCCAGATGGACTTCCTAGGAAAAACAAAAAGGAAATATTCAAGCTTAAAATCCTACAGCTGTGAAAAATCACCAAAGTATGCTGGCACAATACAAGAGAAATTCCTAAAATTACTCTGCCACCTCCTTTTCTCTGTTCACCAGGTATACATTCAAGAAATTGAAATAGGGAAGGTGAGAAAAATAGATCATTGAAAATTGTCTATACCAGACTTTTGCAGCTTGCCTTTCTGTGGAGACAAAAGAGAATTAAAAGGGACAGGGTTATTTCTCTGGCAGAAGAAATCATTTTGGCTGAAGAATGTGTTATGACCCAGCACTATATAGTAGTTTGCAAAGTAAAAGGATTTACAGTGAAGCAGCAAATCAGGAACGTCTAGGAGGACAAGCACAATGATTTCTGGCTCCCTGCACTCATTTTCAATATTCTGCTTGCAGTATCTTTAGGAGTCACGTTACCAACTCTTTCATTAACTTCGTAACAGATGTACACTTCTAAACCTCACAACAGAGAAAATGTCACTGATAAGGAAACCATACTGTTGTGCATCCATGTTGGGAAAGCTTCTCTTTGTTGTAATCTAGGAAAATGTCATCTAAGAAAAACGTTGTATAGTTCATCTGCAAATTACCAACTAGAAACAGTATAAACCCCAGCTTAAGGTTTATGTTCTTAAAACCTCACAAATTCCAAAGAAAAGATGGCTGCAGGGTATTAGTTCAGTTCATTCCAGAAGTACAAACCAAATTCAGGTTCTAGATTACTTGCCATGTAATAATATAAACAGTTGCTTCATCTTTCCCTTATGTTGAGCCGCAGAGTTTGGGCTTCAGGCTATCCGAGAAATATTTGGACGCATTTCCCTGGCAGATTTGGATATGCCCTTATCATGTCTGTGGCTGCTTCTCTAACCTTTTCATATAAATTGCTTATTTAAAAAGTGTGTGAAGTACCATGTAAGCTCACACAACAACTGTGTGCACCTAACAGCTGCAGTCCTTTTGGAATGAGGAACTGGTGGGTGACAGATATTGCCAATGGTCAAGGGCGAGCTTGGAGAGAATGTGGTCATTATAGGTGCAAATAAGGAATCAATATGACAGTGGTACCCACTGGACAGAAATAGGAATGACTTGTTACTTCAGGAAGAAAGTATGAGGAAGAAAGGCCTTCTAGTTCAATGAATCAAAATGAAACACACTGACTAGTCCTTAGCCAGGGCTTGGAATTCCATGGTGCTGAATGGGCTCAGTTCTGAAGGCTTTTGAAAAGATCTGAAGGACCTTAATACTTTGGGCTATGTCCCAAATGAATTCACTTGACACAGCCAGCAGATCACATATACATTAGGCATTATTAAACCCTGCCTGATACAAGGGCTTAAGCTTTTCATTCAAAATTACAGTGGGATCTAATGCAGGATACTGTTCACAAAATACAGTACTGCAAACCACTTAAAAGCTTGCAGTGGCATTGATGAGGCACAATGCACATTAATTTCCACAGAGAGTATTTTCTTGTACAGTGAATTAAACTAAGTTTACCTTATTTCACATATTCAAGTCACACAAGCTCATTTAACTTTAGCAGTATGGTATTTGAGTTCCACAGAGAAGACAATGAGACATAAAAAAGTGAAAATACATTGAAAAGGTACATTTTTAAAGACTTTTTTTCTCCCCATATATTTGTACACACACACCTCCCACACACATTCAGCACCAGTGTCTGTTTCTGGGAAGAGGGTGTTGCATTTTCCACCAATGTATGTCCATTTCCATACATTACGTGATCAATTGTTGATACTATTGTTATTTACACTGAGCCACCTACTAGTTTTTGTGGTTTGAATAATTCTTGCAATAGTGCACAAGCCCTCAAACTCAACAGCCCCCTGTTTTGTTTTGGAACAGTCTTAAACAATGTGGAATTCCTCTCCCCAAGCAGATGTCATTGGCACTGCAACTGTTCCAAAAAGGGACATCACAAAGCAGGTGAATCACTCTTTCTGAACCCGTGACACGAATTTTGAGAAAATTCCTTTCCAATACTCTGGTTCATTCTAGTAGGAATTATTTTTAAAGCAAATCCCCTTCCCTTGCACTGTTTAAATGGAATGAAGTAAGCATTCTTGTCCTACAGCAATCAAACACCTATCACATTTCTTCCTGATTGTTTTCCTGTGTTTTGGTGCTATTTTAAACATGAGGTCTGAGATTTGTATATCATACAAGATCTTCATAAGTCACATCCTCTCTCCCTCAAAAGCCACTATCTCTATTAAATGCCCCAATGTAATCTCCAACATTTCTTACCTGGTCCAGTTTCACATGTTATAGGAAACTGCTCAAGGCATGGGCTTGAATGATTGGGATAAATCATTGTTTCTTGCACCCACCAGTATGGGCGATGGCCAAATAAAATCCTGACAAAAAAATAACATAAAATGAAGCAGAAATACAATAAAAAGATCCTTATGTAAGAAGGCCTCAGCAAAACATGATAATCTTACAATTAATATGAAGAGCTATACTGCCAGAATTATTCTGTAACAGTTCTATAGGTTCTTCTTATCAAAATGTTATTTCAAACATATCTTAAATTGTGAATTCCTGTTTTATAATTACAGGGGAAAGTCTACTAGTACATTATTCACAGAAAGTTTTCTAAACTTGAGGCACATATAGTAACCGTCATTAAAAATACCAAATTTTAAAATAAATCCAACTTCTTACCATTTAAATATGAGGTTGAACCAATCACCAATGACTGCCACCCATATCATTTTAGTACCAACCACTTGGTTTAGCTGAAACCAAAGAGGAAAATAAATTGAAAATATATTCCGGGGATCGCCAACATGTGACATAAAATTAAGGAAATCCTGGTAAGCCCTGTAGTCCCTCTGTAAATGCTGAATGATAAGCACGCCATTGCTATGAAGGAGATCCATCTTAATGGCTTAAACTGTATTGAAATACAGTAAGGTTCCTTTAATCTTAAGTTTCTAGTGATGGAGAATGAGAATCATGAAGGGGAGCTATTAAAAAAGTGTGAGAAGGTGATTGACGTTGCCTTTATATTGTATCGGCGTGGTGTACTCAGCCATTCCTGGAACACGTGGCTCCAAATCTCCGGGAAAAGCCCATGGGTCTGTTAGCACTGGAAAGCTTTTCTGTTTGCAAATTTTAATTGGAGGAAACTAAGTGAAGTACATGCTGAGCAGCAGCAAATTGTGGGGAAAGTTTTGTGGAAACACAATGTGTGACTTATGCAATCCTTTCTATGAACAGTTGGAACATGTTTGCTTGAATTTTTTCACAGTTCATTTCTCTGCAGGATGGACATTAGCAATGTGTATACTTCATTAAGTGTTGCCCATATAAAGGACAGAAAGAATACACAAATAATCTGTCTTTGCAGAACTGTCACTAAAGCTGTACATTTCACTTTGAAATAGAATTTGGCTACCATGCTCCGTCTAATACTTTGCACACCACATTTTCAGTCATGGAAAATACAACCATCAACAATACTGTTGAGCTTTAGATTAAAAAAGCACTGAAAAACAATTGTTTCCCTCATGGAAGAGGCCATGTTAATTCAGGGCACGATGCAGATGAAGCTTAGCCTCTGAGCCACCTCACCCAGTATCACCATTCTCACGTATTGCTTACCTGACACAAGTCCTCCACACCTCTGCCAGAGGAGCAGCAGCCTGCCCTGCCACAGCCCCTTCCTGCTGCCCAGCCTGGCAGGAACGAGCCCTGCTTCACAAACCAGAGCAAGGCTGGGAAGAGCATTTCCCTGAAGTATTCCCAAGTGAAGCGCTTGGGTTCTCCAGGGCAAACAGCCAGGAGGATACTGGGATTCTGCCAGAAAGCAGCATTTTAAGAGTATACAGCAAATAATGTATCAGCACATCAGATCTATCAATATTAGTCCTAATAGCTGTAGCAGAAAAGATTATGTTCATTTGTGAGATGGCTACATGAGAAACTTTTTTTCCACAAGAGGTTCAATGAATACCAGAAGTCTGATGATATCATCTGGTATCATCACAGCAGTTCTTTATGCAGATTCTTATATTCATATCTTATATTAGACATTATCTATGTATCTGAAACAATTCAAATCAGAAAGCAAAAGCAGCTGTATATATGCACTATGCACTGCCCTCCTGCTTTTTGCATGGCACTTAAAGCTAAACCATACAAGCTGTGGAGACAAAGAGATGAACTAATTAACTGTTTTTGCTGAAAAGAGACTTAACAGCTTAACAGGGCTTTATGATGTGTGGTCAGGGAAGTCATGCGGAAACATTAAGAAGATTCAACAAATAAGGCATGACAATTAAATGGACTCAGAAGACCTATCTTCCTGACACAATCTCAAATTTACTTTTGCTATTAATAGTCTGGGTTTTAGAAACTTTTTAGCAGATTTAAATCCTGTATGTTTATTCCTACCAGTTGCATTGAGCCATGTAGAAAACCTTAAAATTAAAAAAAGATTTAAAACGCTACGCACTGTTCCCAAATAACTACTGCAATATTTTTCTATTACTCACTTCAACTGCTATCACCCGATTTCAAGGAAAACCCTTCCAAAACCAAAATCTCAGGATATTTCAACAATAAATACTTCCTAGCTTTTAAGCTGCAAATATTTGGGGATGTTTGTTTCTTGCTAAGCCATAGAGCTTATAGTTTTTCAGGGTGTCCAACAAGGGAGCTGTCATATAAATGAACTAATAGAACTAATTTTCCTTCTCCTAGTTCTTTACAAAGAACTTCTTGCTTAGAAACATCTCTTTCAAATAACTTGTTTAAAATAACAGAGGAGAAATACTTCCTCAATAATCTTTTTTCCTCTCCTTTCCTATGCAAAGCACTGCAAAATGCTTCTGTACTGCACTTAGCATTTCAAAGTCACTTGAGATAATATACAAAAAAAAAGTATTTGCTGTATTTTAGTATGTGGAATTGTGAGGAAAACTAGAAATATGTACAAAATGGTCAGAATGTGTATGCAGTTAAGTTTTTAAATCAAAGCTTTATCTCATTCTGATATTATAAAACCAAGGTTTGACCTTCACATGATCAAATGAGTTTTCAGTGTAAAGCAAAAACCTTTAAAATGCTATCTGTTCACATAAAGAGTTTTTAATTTATTGATATTTTATTTTCCAAGACATACAAACCCAGAAACTATCCAAAACTTTATATATTCTTGGTAATAGTGTGGAAACAAGAATCATGCTGATGATCCACTGAAGGGAGGATAAAATGTTTACAGCTACTTTACACCTACATATTAGAGCAAATATTACATAACAGACATCAGATGTTGTTAAGCAAATGTTTGCAAGGGAAGGAAAAGCCATCAAAGCAAACATTTTCTAAAACACTGTTAATGGAGGCCTGTGTACAGGGCCTAACTTTCTGGTACATTATGCTTAGTTAATTGAACAATAACATTAATTTCCACCTCAGTGTTTTCATTGGCACTGGACCAGCTACAAGGATTAACTACCAATTTAGTAAGTTCACAAGTAGACACTGTGTACAGCAACTGACAGCTATTTTCTTAGGTATGAATATTTTCCAAATGGAACACTGAAAAGATACATGTTAATTTTAGATTCAGAGAAGAATCTTTCGAGAAGCTCTTCCTTTCTTTCCATATTTTATTCTCTCAAGCATTCCTCATTGGACCCAGGCAGCCCTAGTTAAGGTCAGGCTTCTTTTGGGCTACACTGACCAGTAAAGGTTTAGCGAATGCTAACAAGAACCAGCTGTTTTCTCTTGGTTCTGCCACTTTAGTAATCTAATCTAATCTAATCTAATCTAATCTAATCTTTCCCCGTTACTACACTATCATTATTCCTTGTTATAAAGTGAACTATACACACATAGGAAACAAAAAAACCTTGTGCTTGCAATTTACCCATAACTGCCAGACCTTAATGCTAGTTTGCATTTGTGTGTGTTTGTATGTGCAACTGTGTAAATTACACAATGTCTGGAATACAATTCTAGTATGTTCATGAAAAAGTCACATTTAAGGAATTCTAGTTATCATAAGAACGAAGAACTTACTTTTTAGAAATTACAAGAAACCTAGAGCTTAACTTAGAGTGAATAAAAAACCTTCAAGTTCCATAAACTGCAAGCGAAAATTAACTTCATTAGTAAGAGAGAAGTAGAGAAATACTTATTAAGGTGAAACAGTGATTTAACAAAATCAGTAGTAAAAACCAGTGTTTTACAAGATTCAATGCCAAGGTACACTCTATTATTTAATGCATAGAGGACAGGGTCAGACAAGCTGTCAGGGAGACCCTCCCTTTGAGTCACAAGGTTCAGAAAGGACCCCCTTGCTTTCTAAACTCCTTCTCAGAGAGGAGTCTAGGTGCGGCTGGATCCAATCCTAGTCCCAGACTTTGTCAACAGTTCACGTCTAAAGGATTATATATGCACAATCAACCCTTTATATCACTTAGCTAAGATTTCAAAGTTTAGCATGCTATTAGTCACTTACCGAGAATCAGTCGTGGCACAGAATCTCTCAACCTTGAGGAGTAGAAACTTAAGCAAGCATCCTCACAAAAGGGGAGATCCTGATGTGCAGCCCACTGCCACACAGGAGAGCTCAAAGGGCTCTTGGGCTGTCCACTATTTGTACACTAAGATAATTGACCTAGTCATATTCTCGTGGGAACAAAATACCTAGGTCCCCACTCCAGACAGTGTTTTGGCTGTGTTGCCAGCCATCCCTCAAACTCCAGGTGCAACTTATTGCAACTGATGGCCATGGCCTGAGCAGGAGCCGGGGTGGGGAGGGAAGTCAGGGAAAACCAGGGAGAGCACACCACCACAGGAGTCTGGATCCACAAGGGCAAAAATGTAATCTCCATTGCATTTTTTTGTTCCCTTTCCAGTAAGAACAGTGCCTTATTTCTTGCCATTCTGTAGTTCCTGAAACTAGCCCCATGCCAACCATAGCCCAGTGAAGACAGAAACCTGCCAAGAGAAGTAGCTGATTATTAGGACCAGCTCTTCAATTTGGTGTTGCCTTAACAGTTTCCACCTAAACAGTAGTAGCTCTCCAATCCTAAACTATAGCTCTCAACTAGACCTTAATCCAGCACTGGAATAGACCAATATGGACTTTGAGCTAGTGGAAAAATAAAGTAACAGATCTTTGTTGGCAATAAGCTGCCCTTCAGTTTGATTGCAGGTCAACTGTCACCCTGCTGTTGTCATTGTACAACTCAGAACCTTAAGTATAACCAAGCACCCTAGGGTTACAAAGATACCCATGAAGAGCTGGAAAATGCAGAAAAGGAGTATGTGCTACAATTCCATTGTCTCCAGCAAAGCTCATTGTGCTAGAAACAGGGTAAATGGTTGGTGAAACTTTCTTCCATCTCTGACTACCCCGTGGCTTGATATGACAGACATTTAGAAAAAAAACCAGTTCAGACCAAGTGTCCGGGCTAGAGTTATGGTAAGGTTAGGGGCCAGCATTTCTGGCTATGGAGCCTCTTGAATCAGACCGAACAGAGGATTTAAGAAGTATATGACCTGTGCTAGTTTGGGTCATGAGGCCACATTTCTGTTTGTGGTTCATAAGAAATGTCAGTTTGAACAGAGAACTAGTACCTGCTAAAATCACCATGCTTCATTTAAACATGCAGTTGGTAAGCTGATTGTGGAGAGAGTCCGTAGTGTGAAAGTAAGATTGAGGATAGGTTATACTGTAAGTTTATGTCTCTACAAAATTCTGAGAAAGGACTCCCAAATCAGTCAGAAAAAAGATCAGTTAAGGTACAGACTGTGCCAGTAAATGTCACAGGCTATATTTAGTCTTTAGCTGTTAAAGTCTAAAACAAAGGAATACAGCTAATGAAATCTAGAAAAACCTCAGTGATGAAAAAAGATATTTAACATTTTAGAGCTAGTGCCAGCTACTGTGGGGTAAGCCTATTATTTATGTTAATAAAAGGATCCGGAAGAGACCAGACAGAAGACCCCACCAAAAGATGACAGATTAGAATTCAGGATTTGTTTAGATGTATTTGCGAAACTCCAGAGGCTGGGAAAATTGTGTATTCACAAAGTTATGAGCTCATGTAAAGGCTAGTGATGTCAGGGGCAACATTTAAACTTTATACTGGCAGCATTCACTCGGCTAGGTTTAAGGTCTGACAGGGAAAAAGACAGAAATGGTCCTAATTAAAAAAAACCATAAGGTACAGGCTCCATAATGCCCAAATTTATATGTGGCTAGGTAACCATCCTTGAACCAGCCCAACCTTGGTACATTTAAGTCTGAAACAGATAAGAAGCAGTGGTCTAATAATAAGTGTTAGGACTAATGCTGAGGAAATTGAAATCTAAAGAACAGGTGTCAGAGTCAAATGAGACAGAAATGCAATTGGGTATCAGTGCTACCCACCAGCAGTTGCAGTTGGTGGGTAGCAATAATGCAACTACTATTTGGTGGTCTCAGCTCAGACTGCTTTAGCTCCAGTGGCTGGGGACAGGAGGGGAGAGAGAAGAGTCATTAATGATTTCAGGCTGGTACCTGGGATCATAAACCAGTGGTTATCCAGAGCCAATACACCCAATTTGAGAAAAATTAGGCACACGGTTGTAAGGAGGGTATTCACCACGACAAAAGGCTTATAGCAAGTATTTGACTGGACACAAGCAGGGCTGCTCTACTGGGTTTTGTTCATACCAAAAAGGACTGCAATTACCTCTGCATCTTTGTGATAGATAAATCATAAAAATTTAATTAAATCATCATAAAAATAGGTAAAAAGCTCCACATTCATGAGAGAATTCAGGTTTAGGGAATTAATTCAGGAATGTCACAAAACTTACGACTAAGTTACCCCAGGCATGTTCCGTGAATAAACCAGACACTGGAAACAAGTTCTAGCATCAGAGTGTAATGGAGCAAGGCTGCCCCCCAGTCCCAGTCTGGTTTCACTCGGGACAGAACCGCAAATAGCACAAACCACACCAGGCTTTTCACCGCGCCCGCTGGCCCGAGTCCCCAGCGCTACAGACGACAGCCCAGCCACCTCCCTCTCAGCGGGACTCGAAAAAACGCCTTAATCTCGGGGGCATTTGCCCGGAAGGCAGAAGAACGCACAGCCACCCCCACCTCGCAGCACCGGGACCTCCCGCCTCCGCAAGCCCCGAGGAGCCGCCCGACAGCACCGCCCAGCCCGTCCTGTCTGGGCCTATCCCGTCCCTACCCTGCCCACCGTAGCAGCTCCGCCTCGCCTCAGGGGGACCGTTACCGTGGCAACAGTGCCGGCAGCTCCCAGCACCCCCTGCGGTTCCAGGAAGGGTGGCTGAGCCAATCAGCGTTGCGCTTGTTGCGAGGCGGGCGAGAGGCGGTGCCCAGTTAGAAAGCGGCCGTTGGGGCGGCGGGAAGGCATCGGCGGTTTGAAAGCGGGTGGGTGCGGGCGGTCTCTCTCTGCTGCCACCCCTCCTGTCTCGCTCCCCCGGGTGGAGCTGCGGCCTGTGGGGCTCAGCAGGCAGCATCTCGCTGGGGTGGTCAGGGCAGCCTGGCCGCCGCCGTTAACGTCTCGTCGGATAGAGGAGGGGGGGGCCTTGCCCATCCGTCCGGGGTCGGTGGGAAGATGGCGAAGGGGTAGGGGCGTCTTGGCAGCAAGGGGGCCCGGCCCTACTGGGGGCTGCCGGCAGTCTGGAAAGGGCTGCCGGTTACCGTGGCGGTCCCGAGCCCAGCACAGCGCGGGGTAGGGCCGCCTCATGCTGTAGAGATCTCGCCGCTGGGCGAGCAGCAAAAGAAACATAGCTGCCGCTGCTACCGCTTGTTGTAGTAACAATACAATAACAAGCCAAGGGGTTAAAAACTGCCCTGAAGGTTTATTCTGTAATTGTGAGTTGTAACTGCTGCGATTGCCTTGTGTGTCTTGACACTATTTGCTTATGTTTGTTGCAGCGTTATGGCTAATGTAAAGACAGAAGATGAAATCATCCTCTTTGAAAAGGAAATGAAAGAGTTCTGGACCAAATTAAAAAGCATTTATGGCACTGAACAGATCAATCAGACTTTAGCACTGAGAAATTCATGCAAGGAGTCCATAAAAGCGCTTTCAGGTAAAAAAAGCTCTACGTTCCTGTTACCTCTGCTTTTTCCAAGTTACCATCAAACTTCAGTTATCTGAAATAACTCTCCGTTACAGAGAAATGGTCCAAGAAGCTGAAAGAAGGGGACCTGATGATTGATAAAATTCAGGAATACAGCAATGGTACAGTATGGTATTTTATTTTTCATGTCTAACATTTCTAAAGTTAACTTAATACAACTGAACACTATGTTTAACTTCCCATTTTAAAAGGTAAACAACATCAGAATGAAGATAGAATTCTAACTAAACATACTTGGTTGGTTAGGGGATGTAAATTGCAAGCCAAGAGCAATTTGTTGGAAAAATTCATTGATAATACAAAAAGATGAAGATAAGATAAAAATTTTCTGTCTAGTGGTTTTGATGCTTAAGTATTTAAAACAACGAAGTACCAGAACTTGCTGACTGCAATAGGAAAAATAAATGAAATTGCTTAGTAAAGTTAATATTGTGAGGTTGCTTGTGTCTCTTCCATATTAGTAATACAATACAGTCAGCCTATCAGTCTACAATTAACTAATCTGAATTTTGTAGTTAAACTTTATAATAAAAATAATTGCAACTCTAGTATCAGTCAGTCTTTCCATTCCTTGTTTTCTCTCAAATTATTTGCCTGTGGACAAGATTCACTATTTTCTTGCTTCAAGGATGTATATATAGTTCTGACACCAGAAACAAATTGCATCTGATAGAACTACTACATAGGGAGCTCTTCTGATACTTACCTTTTGAATAACTTTCACTTTAAGCTTTTATTTGATGCTCTTAGTATAGTTATGCTGACATCTCTTCAGTTGAGATTAATAAAATCTACTGAAATGTATACTAAATAAGTAATCTCAAACTATAAAGATAAGCCCTAAATAGCGGGGACCTAATTAATCAACTGTGTATGTTCATATTTTCTTGCCTCATTGTAGAGATTCTTCAGCAGAGCCAACGCATATCAGAAAATCAAGAGCACTTGACAGAAATAAAATCTAACCAAAATCAAGAAGAGGAGCAAGAGAAGGATTTGAGAGACAGCATCCAAGAGCTTAAGGAAGAGTTGATGAAGAAAAAGGAAAGTAAGCAAACAAAGGATAATAAGATTTTGTTACAGGAGGAATTGTTCTCAACACTTGCTCTCGATGGGCTTTTATACTGTTCTATTTCTTTCTACTGTGCTTGTTTTACCTTTACTTTGGTATTTATGATGGCTTTTAAAATTCTAGTAATATCTTCTAAAAACAAAGCCACTAAGGAGAGAGTAGAGCGACTGTGCAAGTCTAAAGTATTGTTTGAAGAACGGCTTGGACTGGAGATACGCAGAATTCACAGTAAGTTTCTGTAGTTTCCGTAGTTTCCACGTGCTGTGCTACAATGTGTTTAATGTTGTTTTGTGCAGTGAAGAACATACTGGTTTACACAAGTGAACAATTGCTCTAGTACAGATATTACCATTGTCTCCCCAATGACAGAATATGGTATGTTAAGTGTATTTGTCTTTCAAAGAGACCAGGTTTGCTTAACTTGTAAGAATTCTAAGAATATGAAGTGAATCTAGCTTAGTATTGTCATTTTTAGTACTCATTGTGACTCTCCAGCAGTGGCTTAGGGTGTTAATTCTGTTTTTTGTTTGCTTTAGATGAACAATTACAGTTTATATTCAGACACATTGACCACAAAGATCCTGACAAGCCCTATGTGTTTACCCTTTCCATAAATGAACAGGGAGATTATGAAGGTATGTGAATTCTGAATACTTAAGCAAGAGGATAGAATCCAATGCCTCCCTTTGAAAAAAGGGGGAGAGGAGTAAAGTGCAACTTAGTTGTAACCTTTTATCTTCTGGTTTCTGAATGAAAATCTACTAATGGTAATATACTTTTTAATGAAGTTTCTCTGGTTAATTTATATGAAAATACAACTGCTTATCTTTGCTCCCTTCTATTTGTGGAGTTGCTGTTTACTTTGTGCTGAGCAAAGCAGGAGAGAGAAGACATACACAGGCACAGATAAACGCTTCGATTTGTAGTTTGTTGTTTTCTTCCCTTTATGGTAGAGTGAGTGTTTATGCTGATAGGCTTCTCAAACAAGCTGAAATATGCCTAGAGGGGAGAACAAATAAGGTTTTCCACTATTTGGGGATCCCTGACACAGCAGAAAGGTTAAAACATGAAATCCAGCATTTCTCTTTGCAAGGGTACAACCTTTCATATCTTAAAGCTGTTTTTTGCAATATAGATCTTTAGTTAAAAAGAACAGCAGTAGTAATTTGTGTACTGTGCTGAGTGGCTTTTAGATGAATGCTACTGTTACTCTGCTGTGCCTCTAGGTACGGACTGAATCAATTTCTTTTTTTACTAATTCAAATCTAAATTGTGCTGAAGTTAAAAGTTTATCACGTGCTGAGCTACATCAGTTTTCGTCTGCCTGCCCACAGAGCAACAAAAATGTTTAAGAATGTGCTTCAATTTTTGAGCAGGTTATGGATTACTGCAATCACTGTAATTGCAGGAGCACAGCACTGAGTGGGAGGTCTGGAAATAAAAAAAAAATAGTGTGTTGAGGTTTTGCTGAAAGAAAATTATTTAATAGGTTACTCAAAAATAATACTGGATGAAGGTAAAACATAAAAAGATAAACTACATTTGTATTTCAAAAGCAAGGAAAAACACTAAGATTTTTTTATAATCTAAAATTTTTGTGTTGTTTTAGTGACTTCCTGTACTCCTCCTCTGGACTGCATAGCAGAGTTCCAGCTCAAAGTGAGAGAAACTAACAATTTTTCTGCGTTCATTGCCAACATCAGAAAAGCTTTCACTGCTTTATCTTATAAACAGTCTGCATAAAACTAGCTTGTGCCTCCCCCCCTAGCTGTAGACCAATTCTTGTCTTTTCTTCCTGTATTCTGAAAGTATTTATTCATGTCTTACTCTAAGTTCTTAATAAAGAAAATAGTATTTTAGACCATGGTCGTTAGAGACATTTTGGATGATTCCTTGAACAACAGTATAATCAACTGCTTCCTTAATTGAAAGCCTCCAGACTTGTCAATTTTGATCCAGTATCACGTAGCTTAATGGTGTAATGAGATCTATTTAGCTACTCCAATAAGATATTCAAAACAAAGTACTTTCTGTAATGTATTTCTCTTCCAAAAACATAGAAGTGTCTTTCAGGTTTGTATGTGGTTGGAACAGGCCTGAAAGCTATCAAAATAATGCACTGGAGCTTAGCAGTTACTTTAATTACCTGTGTCTTAGGTTTTACTCTGTCTTGTACTCTCTACTTTTATCACTCATTCTCATACATGTAAATTGGTGTTTGTCTTTTGGCCTATTAAAGTATATATTTTACTGCCTATTTGAGATTCTTGTTGGATGCCTCTTTCTGTTTTTAGTAATAAAACTGTGCACACTATTCTTGAATAAAGTTCTTAATTAGGAGCAAGTGGGACCTTTGATTTGATCTGATATCCTAGGTTCCTGGCTCCTCAACACCCAGCTGGGCAGAAAAGCTGGCCTGAAGCTTGAACTGCAGTGGTGGATAGGTAACACTCATAAAATCACCACCCTAGTGTTTTATTGGGTATGCTTTAGAACAGACTAGTCGTTTTGCTTTATTACATAAAGCATGTTGTAGTGAAGGACTGTTTATCATTGTCATTGGAAATCATAAGACATGGCAAAGCCTGAAGTATAATGTATTAAAGTATAAAATACACATCATTTATCTGCAACTACTGCATCTTGCAGCTTATCAAGACAACTATTACTGCCACTGTACTCAGCTTTGATTTAAAACTATTCTTTTTCTACCTTCTTTGTAAAGCCTTTTCCTTTCACAAAAATATTTAAATGGACAACAGCAACAAAAAAGAAAACTTCATTTGATGATGGTAAAGGTGCCAACTGATTAGAATTTTAGAACAGAATGGCAGAAGAAAGTAGTAGACATTTCTATAATGACACCTCAATTTCTGCCCTGTCCCTCAATCCTATGTACTCTGAGAATTTTGTAACCAGTAAGGGGACAAACAGAGGCCTAGGCTGTGAGACTGCCTTCATATACTGGGTAGAGTTGTTCATTAGCAGATTTTGTCTCCTTTTCAACCATGCTAACATGAGTATTTAAATAGCAGGTATTTCTTTTAATTAAGTGCTTCTACCACCAAAAGACTGCTGTAGGCACTTTTATGTAGGTCAATAGTTAAAAAAACATGCATTCAACCACCTTTGCACTTCCCACTCGTATCCTCCTTCCCAGGAGCTATGACTGCTGTCTTACCCAGCTCTGTTGGTGGCATTGCCAATTAATGGCATTGCCCCTGTATCCAGAATGACCGTATTCATTCATATTGCTGCCCTTCTCCACTGGTCTGTGCCAGCAACTCTGAGCTGCTCTGGAGAGTAAGCACTTGAGGTTGCTCAACCAAGTATTTTACAGCTGTTGTTTGGATGCAAAGAGGCAGGCAGTACACAGCCACCTCATTTGCATGTTTTCAAATGAAGCTGCTTATCATTAAGGGTGTCCATATTGCTCAGGTGCAGTCTGTAGTGTATCTGATTTGATCATGACCTTCACAGAAGAAAAAAACTGAAACACACCCGGAGTAACAGACAAACGCTCAGACTTACTGCCAATTTTTTTTTCATGTTCACCCAAGGCATGAGTAGTTGCTTCATTGCTTCTACAAAATAACTTTGCCAAGATTGCTGTGCACAGAACATAAAATATATGACAGCCACTGCACTGAAATTTACATTTCTAGGAATTATTTGCTAGAAAAGATAATGTGCTTGGTTGTAAATGTTCTGTGCATACCCCTAAAGCAAGAAGTTTGAAATGTTTATTGCGTGTAATTTAAACCTCTACAGCTCCTTTTGGAGTCTGAATAATGAATCTCAGATGCAGATCCTACTACCTCTAAACAGAGCCAGGCATTCTGAAACAGGTAAAAGCTAGAAAAGTGTATATAATACATTTGTTTCTTTGCTTATTATAAAATAGGAAGTAAAACTGGCTTGTGATATCCCTAAAACAGCCTTTATGCTAGCTAAAGATGTATCTTAAAGCCTTTGTTCCTTTATCAAATGCACTTAGTGCTTACAGAATTTCACACACCTGGATCTGTGGCAATTTGGAATTTCCTATTTGTTACGAAGCTGCACAATGCAGCGATATCCAAATAAGGACAACTAGGATAATACTATATACTGATCTAACATATACAACTATTGGGACCCAGTGTACTGGACAGCATACAAATATGGACTGAAGTGCCCCAAAGAGCATATGAGAAAGCTTGATCTCAAAAGCAATATGCAGCTTAGGGACTATGATACACCATTGACTGGCCCCCTCCACTTGGTGCTAGTGCTCCATCTATTAGCAGGATCAGGTTTATTTTAAGGCAGAAATAAATCTTAGTGAAGGTCAGTAAAGACTTTTCTTTTTTCATAAATCAGTTTGCCCAACCAGGAACACAACCTTCCCTTTCAAACTGCTGCCCTGTACGTAGGTACTAGGGCTCAAGCCTGAAATGTATGGGCCATCAACTAGTGCTGACCATACAGAAAATTGCTGATATACTGATGCTCAGCACCCAAATTTATCTCATAATATAGTGTAAACATCTGAAAAAAAGGTGTTGAATTTATTATATATTGGAAATACACTGTGAATTTAAGGACTGTTGGGAAGACAATATTAAATTAATAACTTACATACGAAGTGCATTTAATCACAATTGTTTGTATGATATCTGGAAGTCAGTTTTGAGAAGAAAATGAATTACTGTAAGAGTCTGTCTGGCTAACAGAACAGTTTTATTACACACCTACTCAACCAAGAGTGGAGGTGGTTAAGCTGAGTTTGTTGACATTTTTCATAAACCTTCTTGGATGTTGCTAGACTTACCTTAAAAAGCAAACAGACAAGTAATGGCTACACTTGTGACAATTGTGACAATTATGACAGACGTGGAAATTATACTGTGCTTCTGTCATATTCCAATTGTGTTATATTACTTACTGTCTTCTCTAATGCCTCAATGAACTTAGGGAATTTATTCAGTACCTTGTCTAAATTAGTCATCATTATAATGCTCTAAAATCACTGTGAACTCATTTGTGAGCGATTTATAACTTTTTGAAAGCCCTGCTGAACCTGATACAACAAATATATGCACACATAAATCACTTAGTCCCACGGGCAGATTACAGTACATTTTTAAACTGTATGAATAAACCATACTAAATAATTATGGTGATACTCTTACCTTTTTGAAAGCAACAGTTGAAATCCAATTACATCAGGCTTTACTGCTGAATAGGATTGTATGCCTGAAAGGTTGGGGGGAATGGTTCTGATTGCCAGACAGTGAGACCCCATTTTTTTTGGTCCATCTTATTATCCCTAATCACTCTAACAATTACACATGAAGAACTTATAAACAAGTTGTTCCAGCAGAAGCAGAGGTAATGAAGCCTGATTTCCTACAGATCTGTAGTTTTGTCCTTAAACGGTGCCATTCTCTTCACTGCAATATCCCAGCTTTTCTTTACAGTCTCCCTGGTGGATGACAGCCAGCGCCATTCCCGAGTTACGCTACTTCAGCCTCTGCTTGGCTGCTGCTAAAGCCGCAGGACAAGGGTTGCACCCTGCCTACCCTTCCTCCAGCGTGGAGCAGTGATTTGTGGTTCTCTCCTTTACCTGGTTGCTTATTTTTGGCACACTGTAAGAACAGTGATAACTGCAACACAATCTCCTTTTCAAATTCGGACTAATTGAGCAACAGGTTCAAAAGTTATTACGGAGAATGACAGACTGTTAAAAGTAGTGTTTAATCATGCAAGTGTGTCGTGGTTTTTAAAATGACCTTATATATATTTTTAAAGTGGCTATGCACTGTAATGATTAATTGAAAGAAGATACGATCAATTCTAGTTTGTTTCCTTCCTCTTCAGTCACAGCATATTGAACAATGCTACTTGCAATTGACTCATCGGTTTTGTGACTGCTTGACGGGTAACTCTCTACATGGAAACATGCTCTTTGGCCAACTTGCCTCAATGAACTCCTTTGCACTGGCTACTGGATCATGGGCTCAGTTCTTCACTATCCAGTTTCTTCTGCACTAAAGCTTTAGCTGGAATAACCGGCTTGGCAAAGAAACAGGTCTGTTGAATGAACACCAACTATACATAGTTACTGTTTTGATTTAGCAACATGCTACATTTAGTTTACACTGATGGCAATTATCATTAAGGATTCCAGTCATTTAAGAGCAAACTGTATACACTAACATATTGGCTAAGTGAGGAATAGGTAGAAGTGACAGAAGGGTGGCCTCGTGGGTGGTGTACTTGCTGTCTAAGTTAAAACACAATACGTTCAAGTAAATGCTTACCTCATATGTTAAAAATAAAATCAGGCAAATTACTAATAGTTAAGTTTCCAAAGGAAGCTAATGAGATAAACTTCTCTGTTTAATTCCATGTCTGACACAGTCCTATTAATGGAAAGACAATGCAGCAAATTGGTAATTGTATTCTTTTAACATTAAACATCAGTATCAGTATGACTTACTGGCCTGTATTTTCCTTTGAGCCATCTGATAAAATTGTATTTCTAAAGAAAAGAGGGAAAACCTCTTCTGACATGCAATCCTCAATGCTGTCATCTGCAACTCTGCAGCAATGAGCTGTTGTTTTAGCCTCCAGCATTCTCTAAGGTTAGCCCATAATTTCAACAGTCTGCTTGAGACGGCATTTCAGTGGGGACCACCTTTACCAAGTGCTCACAGGCACTGTGAGCCTCTGTGACATCACAGTGAATCAAATTAGCAAATTTACAGTCAATGTTCACACAATTTACGTAAGAAGGAGAGTTTTACTTTCCTCAGCTGCTCCTGCTGAAGTTTCCCTCAATTATTATTTCTTGACTGTATTGTTTGGTGCAGAACCAGCATTAAAAATTTGCATCCAAACTTGCTTTTGTGCATTAATCCTCTCCAGATAGCAGCTGATGTCACTGTTAGCAATCCATTTTTCCTCTTCCAAATAATATAGTGATAATTTTAGAGTAAAATAATTGAAAAAAAAATATTCAATTAGCAGGAAATTGTTATGAAAGGAGAACAGCTATTTAAAGAACCTCATGTGAATTCATGGCAGTCTTGGCTCCTTTTTACATCCACCTGGTCCAGGGAGTACCACAACTTGGGTCATCAGTTCCTCAACGTTACTGAAGTACCAGATGTTGGATGGAATATGTTGGACCTACATTTAAGTAATCTAGAGGATTCCTCTAATGAGGAAATATTTTTCTGAAGATGGCATATGGATGGGGTTGTCCAATATAATAACAGCTACAGGCATTGATCTCACTTGGACACTGTTCAGTGAGAAACCACATATGAAAATGAGATACAGTAACAACTAAATGCTTTGGCTGAATTAAGTTTAAATTAAGATTAGATGAGTGACTATGCCAATATAACTGTAAAACAAGAAGCCATTCTGGTAGGGGGCAGCTCTTTCAAGAATAACTTAACAGAGCAGCAGTAATTAAAATTACTATTATTGGGGGTTAAAATGGGAGGTTATCCTTAAAATGAGTGCAGAAACAGGACAGGAAGTTGCTGGTCAGGTTGATACAGGAACAAGCCGATGCAATTTTAACTAAGGAAGGATCACATCCCATCTCTGAATTTCAGGGTTCTTTCTTCATGTGAAAAGATTGCAAAAAGTTGCCTAAATATGGCAAGAAATGCTACTATCATGCAGTTGTACAGGGGGAGCCTTACTCAGTCCTGTTTTGGAGTAAATAAAAATAAGCTGTATTGTATTTTCTAGGGAGATGACCTTACACTTGGAAGTGTTTAAAAAATATCAGAGCTACAATAGTGTTTTTCAGATATTTAGGACAGAGTATTAATTTGGGAATGTAAATATATGTTGCCAGCAAGTAGCTTTAGAAAGTACCTTATCTTTCCATCTAATTAGCTTACTATAGCACTAACGTTACAAGTTGGTCATACTGCTCTTACAGGTAAGAACTACAATACTGAACTGTCTTGTAATACTTGATTTTATATTGGCATTTCTCAGTGACTAAAAGTTAACTGTTCTGTGTCACTTGTAAACAATTACATTTGAAAGTCAGAACCTTACAAACGCCTCGGTGTTGCACACGAGTCTGCATTGAAGCAATCCCTCTAGAAGTCATCAACAGCTTGGCAGACTCAGGGCTGAAGAAGATAATAGGTATGAAACGCTTCCCTCAAGCGTGTTTGTTCCTGTAGTGATAAAGCCACCTTCTAAGGTACAAGATGGAAGGTGTGTGAGCCTTTCTCTTGCTCTCCGCTCCACTGCCTGGCAGAGAGGCCTCCAGCGGGCATTGCTGTCATCTGCTGGCAGAGCTCTGGCCTGGCACAGCACGTGCCTTAGGTACACCATTTTCTCCCTGGTTAATACACAGTTATAGTTTTATTCATTTGCTTTGCACAAATAGGTTTGAATTATTTGAATTAACTTTCCACAGAGCTGCAATCTCTGAATTTTACAGTCCAGGGGGGAGGGCAGTCACTGGCGAAAAGTCTGGATATGCAAGTTTGCCCAGCGTCCATTCCAGCTTCACACCTATTCCACATACCAATGTTCAATTTGGTATCTCTCATACTTTTTAATATTGTGTTCACATTTTAAAATTCCCCGGCATTGGAAGTCTGTGGAAAACAGCCCATGATGACCATATAACAGCCATCCTGGACTCCACTATACCTGAGCACAAATTAGCATCCTGCTCTGTGAAATCCACTTAAGAAGGTAGCTCACCGACAAGCGTAGACAGTGTAAAATCTGCCAAGGGGCAGGGACTAGTATCTTGCAGAACAGGGCACAGAGGCCTGAAAAAAACAGCATAAATTGGGGAAACAGCAACCCTCCCCACACACTATTAGAGCTGGGCCTAACAGCATGGAGCAGGAGACCCACCACACAAGCTCCCAGACTGTCCCTCACAGCATGATGAACTACCAAGTCATATGGCCATCTGGCACACATTTGGATTTCTTCCACTCACCTTCTCCATCACAGGAGACTCTGTCACCAGCTTTTAGCTCTTCTAAAGCAGCACAGACCTCCTGTCTTCCTCTTCTGAGAACCACGGTTTCTTGTACAGAGGAACCTTTACAAACTTAAAGACAGTACTTAAAAAAACTCTTGCTTTTTCACATTATCCTGAGCCATTTTCTGTACACTGTGGCTCTCCCCTGTGCTATGTAAATTGAAGGGTAAACCTGGAATAGGAAGCAAAAGACATCAGACATACAACTGGAAAAATCTCCACATAATTATATCTCTTGCTAAGTCTCTTCAATAAGCAAGAATTCAAATGCCATATTAAATGCATTACAAGATTCTCTCTGTATATTATCATGAACACATATTAACAACTGCAGCAATTAGTTATTTAAACACAACGGAAATCTCCAGGTTTACTATTCTTCCAGAGGCAAAACTTCAACTGATGTTTGGTGATTCCTATAGAGCCAGTATTTGTGTTATGATAACCATTGCCTCAATTTTCTGCTGAAGTTCTAGGAACATTTTCATGCATCCCATTTATAAGTACCTCATCATCTTTTAATGCTGCACCAAAGCCTGCCTGATGATGGTATTTTGTAGGTTTTACTTTGGTGAGTGTATGAAAGCAATTCCAGCTCACTGCCTTACTACACATAGATAGCTCCTTGTTTAAAAAAATAAAAAACCAACCCCCTTTACCCCTCTTCCTTGTAACAGTAGTGAAAAAACATAGACTCCTATAATAAATAAGCAAGCAGATTTGGTCTAGTGGAATGGTAGGGGTCTGAAAAATGCAGCTTCCTTGGCAAAATCAAGAGCTGCAGCTTTCTCTCCAGAGAACCACTGTACAAGTGACCCTCTTACTTCCAGAAGTGGTTAGGAGGTGGTGCTTTAGCCTGAAACATCTGAATGAACATCTACTTTTCAGAAACCCTCACCACCTAGACTGAAAAAAGACAGCTTTTCCAAGGTGGGTTCAGCTGGACATTCAGAAATTATTAACATGCAAAATTTTACCTCCGAAATCCTAAGAAAATGTCTTGTCCTTCTACCACTTATTGTTACAAACAGTTTCATACAAGAAATAACATAAAATACTGCAGTGATGAACTCAGCAAAGACATATTTGGACCTGCTCTAAAAATGCTGGAGTCTGCAGTGTGGATAACAACCTTTGAGCTAAACCAAAGGAAAACATTGTTTGCATTTCATAGAAAAGAGAAGAAAAACAACACTACATTCCTAATACTTATGTTTATTATGAAAGTGTCTCCAAATTAAAATAGCCCACAATACTGATTGGTTCCAGAGATTTTATGAGGAATAATTATTTCCCATATTGAAAAAAACCCAAACCAACTGAGTTAAACACAAAATAACTCCCAAAGTTCTATGCAACAGCTATATATGAAAGGACTTCTAGCTAGCACATCACTGTGTCTGGGACAGTGGAGTTCCTACACATCACTGCATTTCTGAAAGAGTTGCTCAAGTACAGGATTGTCATGAAAACACAGGTGAAATAGTGTCATCTGCCTCACCCTGACTTGCAATAGGTAGCCAACATGCACAGTACAGCATGAGAGCTTGTGTATAAAAGTTAAACTCGGGGACTGCAGGAAGCTGAAGCTCAACAGAAGCCAGAAAATGTGTTTTGTTGCACAGATCATTTTAGGTCATGTGAGATAATAATTCTGGTCTTTTGGCTGACGTGTGATCACTGATACGGCTCCAAGACATCATTTCATAGTATTTCCTCCATTTTTCTTAAAGCAACTTCAAAGACTGAGAATTCTGTACAGACACACTCAAACACTGTGTTTTCATTGCAACTACAATCAGAAAGCTTTACAATTTAAAGGCTACACATGTACACCACTTTTCCAAACTTCCACTAGTATTTTTTAAAAAGAAGAGAAAAAAATAATAATGTTGTCTTACTGAAGTTCCCATTAGGTCCCTGTTCCAAATCAAAACCAGCCAAAACAAGTAATACAAACTGGTTTTGCTTTATGGTTTAAAGGCAACTGTAGTTTGTAGAACACTGAAGTTAGGCCTAATACGGTCTACATTACAGGAAGGGTAAAAAATATTCGATACCTCCTCTCGCACAAATGTCACAAGAAGTAGACAATAGAAGACATACAAAAATGAGTTGTAGCAAAGAGATTAAAAAAATACCAAATCATCAACTGTAGAAAACCAATGGTAGTCTGTATTTCTCTGAGAATACAGAAGGCTGCAGTAATGAGAAAATGAATGAAACAGGCCTTAGTCTTCCTACTAGAATACCCTGCATAAAACACACACGGTGTCTAAATCAACCCGTGTTGATCATCATTGACATTTGCTGCAGGGCAACAGCTTTTGCTGTCACGTCCCATTCAGAACCAGAAAGTGATTTTCACTTGAAACAGATACAGATTTAAGACAAGATTCACTTCATTGTAAGCAAAGCTTCAGTGCATGTACTTGGGTCTCCAATAAAGGATTTGTCATTGGCAATCACACTGAATGGTCACAGGCTGAAACGGGAGCATCTGAAGCTGAGACATGTGTTCCAATCCTTCTGGAATCATTACATAAATAACACATAGAAAAAAACCTACAAAATGGCAACAAGGAAACAGCCTGGGACACTTTGGTATTTTAGAACTAGCTCTATTTAACATTGATCAAGATCCAAAAGATTCCAACGTCCACCCTTGTTTGATCAGATATTTCTACCATTTTCTGCAATGTTTGTTTTTAGGTTTTTATGAAAAAAAAACCCACAACAAATTTTTTTTTTGGTACAAAATATGCTAGTATGGAAAACAGTAAACAAAAGGAGATCAGAATCTTATTTTACTATATTTTGGGCTGGCTAGGGAGAGAAGACAAATTCTTTCATTTACTAATAAACTCTACATATCATTTCCTCATTTTTCTACTTCAACATCTCAACCACTGTGTTGTGTACTGTACTATAAAAAGGGAGCATAGAAGTTGAAGACAAATAGGCTATAGAGTACAAACCCTCATTTCTAAAAGGACTAAAATGACAATTCTACAAAAGGTACGAATATACAGAACCTTTAAAGATCTCGCAATTACCATGCGAATCATTTCAATCCATTTTCTGGAATATGTGTGATTATCCTCTAAATAATTTGCTGGCTTCCAAAAACACCTTGCAAAGCTCTTCAGCAGAGAAGCAAACAAATTCACATGAGAAAGGAAACAGTTGCATGACACTCTCTCTCTGCAGAGTGGAAGAGGAAGCCAAAGTTTTGACAACCCTTGGTTAAAGCAATGAATCAAAACACATTGCCAAGTATGATTACTAAAACACTTGGTCTTTCCCACTAAAGACAGAAAAAAATTGTGTGAATTGTGTGAATTTCTAATTTCCATAAAAAAAAATTGTAGCTTGAAAGTTCAGTGATTGTTCAGCAAAGTTTACTGAAGTTCTCAAGGCTTCCTTCGTCTTATCCCATTTCTGCAAATGTGTCATTTGAATCTCTTGCCTATTTTCCAGACCTATCTGTATGAAATTTATTCTAGGCTGCTAAGAATGGACTCCAAAAAGCCAGGTTTATATGAAATAAGTAAGTCACCGGGCATCAGCTGAACCATGGTAACTGTGCATGCTTTAGTGCGTCATAGATTAAACTGAATTTACACATCAAAGGAAAAGTTTCAATCCAAGTGGCATTATTTAACAGTGGGGGTACACTAAGAGGATACATAGCCAGTGATAGTTAATCATCTCAAGGGTTGTGGCCTAGACTGTACATCTGAATCAACTCTATACAGCACAGCAGAGGAAGACCAATAGAGACCAAAGGTCTCCTGCCCCTTGCACAAGGACTGTTTTTCGGATCTGCTCTGTCTCCTGATACCAACAACATTACAGTCCTATTGCATGTTGTGTATGTTGATAGTTCAGAGCAATATTCTGTCCCCATCTAAGACAAAATATTTTGCCAGAATTCTATTTTTGTAACCATCTTTGCAAAAGGGAAAAGGTCCAGTGGAGATAGCAATCAACACCATCAAAGAGGCATGTTTAAACAGTTATTCTCAATGCCCATCTTAGTGGGTCAGATTTCAGAAATTATAATGTTCATTCAATATATTCCAGGATGGTTTTGTTTAAAAATCTTGGTATCATCTTGACAGTAATTATTAAACAACTGCCACTTGATGGCACACAGGATGGGATCCCACAGGATGGGATACTTTCTACTGCAATCAGTGTATTTTCACAGGCATAACTTGCCCTGCAGATAACTGTATGAAATCAGAGGCATAGGTGAAGGTGAGAAAAATTGGAGACAGAGAAGCTTTTGGGGAGAAGGAGATTTAAATAAGACTTCCTTGCTCCCTCCGATATATCCATGGACATATAAGCTAGGCAGCTGCTGAATTACAAGGATACCTGGCTTTTTCAAAACATGTTCTGTGGGTAGTAAAACCGACAGCTCTTCTACGATTTACAATTTTTCATTTTTCTTTCCTTTATGGTCAACTAAGTGAAGGTACTATTTTCACTCATGCCATTCTGCCCTTATCTTTAGCACATTTTTTGCTAACACACAAGGGTCCCTATGAATAATAAAGGTCTCAGATGTTTTCAAGACTGACCATTAGAATAGGACAAATCTCAGTTTTTCAAAAGAAAGAAGTGGTAACTCAACTTTTTTTCAATGAAGTCTGTATAAAATAGAGCCTTTAAATATGTTTTATGGCATCACAAACCATCTGTATTTTGCTATTTGCATAGGTGGAAGGAATTAAATATTTCCTGGCTTAGAGTTCCATTGGAACACAGCACTCCAATCCTTTTGTATATAGAAGACACATTTTTCCTGGTTTGTTCCTTCCTTTTTTTTTTTTCCTTCTCCTCTGTTTTTTTTTTTTTAAATATATATAAATCTTTGGTCTAGAAGCACATTGGTTCTGTGTGCACATACACAATACTGTTGAACAGTAGGTTGCATAGAGTCTGTTAACCAAGAACCTTGCCTACTTTTGGCACTGCTGTCACATAACACAGAAAAGTGTCCTGTAAGACTTGTATGATCCTTAGCATCCTACATCAAACTTTGATCTAGAGACTGGAAGAAGTGTGTATATAATGTTAAAAAGATGTTTATTTTGGGTGTTACTTTGTCTTCTTTGGGACACAGTTTTTAAATCTTGGATGAAAAAGGAGAGCAAAATGATTTTATGAACACCCTTAATTTTATTTCTAGAAGTGATGAAATACTGCTGAGTGTTCAAAGTTTGCTGGAAATTGAGTGGATTTTGCTCAAGGTTTCATGCATTTAAAATAAACTAATTGTAGTAATGTATGACATTCTGCCTTCTCTCTCTTCAGCCTACTAAGAAAGTGGCAATAGTTATAAGAACAATCCCTAGACTGAACCGTGTCCGAGGAAGCAGTGAACTTTTCATCTTCTGTTTTTTCTATTACACCCCTGCTCTCATGCACCTGAATATGAAGAACAGTTTCAGGAGTGAGGTCTGGATTCACAATGGTGCACTTGAACAAACACCTTTCAACAGGGAATCTCTGAAAAAAGCTAGAATCTGTAGAGGTCAAAAATTGCAAGGAAAAAAAGAGAGATGAGTTTATCTCAACTGTAGACATCAATGCTTTTGGGTATTTGCACAACTAATCAATCTACTTCTAATGCAATTAACCACCAAATTGAATTTTAAATTATGCTAAAATAATATCCCACAATTACCACAGGTTTGGTTTGATTTTTTTTTTTCCCAAATTGCTAATGGACCACATTACCTATTATTTAAAATATCAGTCCAGTGTTTTAAAACTTTGTTAGAGGAATGGCCACTGAGATTTCATAGGCAATTTCAAAACCAGCACTTTAAAACACAAAGATAGCAAAAATATCTGAAGCAGATCTAGAATCTATAAAGCTATGTTCTATCTTACTGTAAGTAACAAATCAAGCAACTATTACTTAAAGCAGACTCAGCAAAAGCAACAGGGATGGACAGAAGAGATCTAAGCATGATGCTCTCCACCACTGAGAATCCCAAGAGATAAAGTTTGAGAATGGATATTCCCTTTTGTCCAGAAGTTTCCAAAAGAATACAAAATAAATAATATTTCAAAGACAGTACAAGTGAAAATACTGCTCCCATTGTGTCAGTTACATACACATACAGCATGCCTACGTATACAGAATGGTGTGTTGTCTTCATTCACAAACAGGAAATATGGCAGTGCACTATCAGAATGCTTTGATACTCCTAATTTTTTCTGATGCTGAGATACATGAAGAGACCGCATTCACAACTTATAATTTACTTCCAGTAGCAAACAGTTCATTCTGTTCGTGTCTCATGATTGAACTCAAGGATTAATGCTCCTCTGAGCAAGTGCCACCAGTAAGATACCCGTTTGTCCCATTGGCACCGCCGGTCCCATTAGTGGCAATAGTGCTGTGTGGGGTCTTTGAACGAGGTACTGTTTCTTCCTCATCTGAGCTTGACTCAATGTCACTTCGGTCATCCTTTGCTACCTGTAGAATTTGAAAAAGAAGCAAGCAGCAGGAGATTGTAAGGAAACAACTAAGCTTTTTGGTTCAAGCCAGAATCAGAGAATTTGAACATTTTTCAATTTGGGCTTTGAGGGCTACCTCAGCTCTGGCACACGTCTCTGCCTTTGCCTGCCTGGACTCACTTCAAACACAGATGCCTGTACACACATAAGCCATGTGCAAAAGCAGGGTGAGAACTTTGCACTGATGCATTGAAGGTCAGGTAAGGTCACACAAAGCCCTACCCAGACTGATTTTGCAAATCTGCAAAACTGGTAAGAGTACATCAGATGAAGTAAAAAAAAAAAAAAAAAAAGCATCAACAGAAAGAAGTGTAAGTTGCATGCAGCTTTCCATGCTTGCTTCTACCCTTGTTTGTATAGCTGAGCTTCCTAATGCATTCAGAATCTATCCATGCTGTGCTGATTGCCACATCAGGCAATTACAATTGACTTTACTACAGCGAATGGACATAAAGGGGGCAAAACACATGGCACGTCTACTTCTGAAAGAAATCAAAACAATTAAAAAAGAGGGCCACTGCATGTAAGTTTCTGCTTACAGAAATCCTCCTCTACTTCCTAAAAACCTCATGGTAAGTCTGCTTTCCAGCTCTTGCCTCAGAAACAGCCATTGGCCTTTGGGGGTCGCAATGCTGGTACCATCCTTGCAACATCATAACAACTGAGTGACGCTACTCTGCTCGGGAACAGAGAAAAAAGAAACATATACCCATATGCCTCCTAACGAGAAAATTTTTTAATGTTAATGTCTAGCAAGCTAGACATCAACTAAGGTTTGAAATTTGATTCCATACTTACAGAGCTTCAATTAACAGATCACTTCAGTATCTTTTATATAAAGGACTATATTAAAACTGTTGGACATACAGAAATACATTTAGAATTACACTTCTATAAGAAAGAAGAGAATGGGCACAGCACAGGGTTCTGGGTGCCTGTGATCGATGTGAAGGCAGACTATATGACAGAAAAGTTTTGCAGCATTTTAAATTCCTTTAATTTATTAGATTCACTGCCAATTCTTCTGCTATGGTCCTGCCCCAAAGCCAAACAATCAAAAGAAGATTCTATGCTTCAGTCACTTCTATTAAACATGTGATCCACTCTCTTTGTTTTTAAAATGCAGCAACATACCAGGGTCTTTTCACTTAAAACCTGATATGAATGCAACACATTTTCCAGTACTTAGTTCTCTTTGTTTATCCCCAAAAGAACCCATGAGAGCAATTTCTACAAAAGGAGTCTAGAAAATACATATCTAGGTTTAAAAAACTCCTAAGCATAACAGCGAGTAAGAAATAGATGATCAGGATTAGTTACGAATTTAATGATAATAAATTGCTTTATCAGCTGAGCTGTTCCAAAGGTGGATACCAGTAATAAAAAAATAAAACAATAATTAAGGATGAAGATTCACTGTTAAGATACCTGTAACGTATTGTGAAAACTACTTATTTTATGGCAGGAATGGAAAGAACAGGGTTGCAAGTGAGGAAATAAGATCTGAAGGAAGAAAAATCCTCTGTGTATATGCATCTTTAAGCTGGTCACTGTCTTACTGCAAGTGTCTAGCTCTAATCTCATACAATCCAAATTTTCTCCCCTGCAACACTTTGAACTACAAAGAGACTCACACTCCCAACTAGGCTTCCTGAATGGTGACAGAGAGGTTGCTTACCCTGCTGATACATATGTGTAAAACAGGTTGTAACGTAATAGCACCTGGATACTACAGACAGAAGTGGGTTTGAATGGTATTAGGCAAAGCACAGGCAAGAAGTAAAAATGACCTTCAAAGGTAACCTTCATTTAAATAGATAAATATGAACAATGGATAAAAAAAACAAGCAGAAAGTACAATTTAAAAAAACCCACAAACAAAACCAACAAAACACCAACAGAAACACCAGAATTGCACAGAATAAATCTTTTGCATAGTAAATTTAAAGAAACTTACATGCAAGGGGTTCCACTTCCCAGCCTTCCAGCACAGCACAAGAGAAAGGACAAACAAGCAGAGTAAGAAAGAGTATGAAGCGCTCTTTGAAGTCACTGCTGTAGTTCAGACAGGACAGCTGAGGCTAATAATCACTAAAATTAGAGGAGACTGATGTGTGTCTTCCAGGCAAGATACAGTTCACAAATGCACTGTCTTTAATACAGAGTGAATGGCAGACTCCGGGCTCCATCCAGTTCAAGGCTTGAGCTCTCTGGTACGGTCACAGAAAGCAACTTTCTGCAGAACAATCCCATTGACTTTGGGGGCAGTGACAGGTGTAAAACATCTACTCATGCACTCTTGAAGGCAAAATACCCTGTCTTTTACATGATCTGTAAGCATTAGTTCTAGCATCTAAATGTGAGTGCCATATCTGCACAGCAAGTACAATACAGCTAGCATTTCTGTGAATTATATCTTCCTGCTGAATATAACAATGGCAGCAAGACACTAAATTTTATCCCAAATGGTCTTGCTGTGGGAATCCTAGAAAGAAAGTATGTAGCTCTTTGCAGGACTTCAATAATGTCAAAACCCAAAAGAGTTTGTGATGCGTAACTTTGCCACTAGCAAAGGCAGCAGAATTTAAACTTGTATTATTATTGTTATTATCACTACCTGACACTTTGTTAACAACTAGTATAAAGAAGGAAAACTGAACTTGCAACCCCAAGAAAGCAGTTTGCTTTTTTTTTGCCTTTTTTTTTTTTAAAAAAAATCCATTTTAGTTCAGTATACCAGATTATAAAAAAAAAGTGCAGAAGCACATACACATACAATTACTATAGATTATATTAATTTATCTGACACTTGTTAGAAGGAGTGGAGAAAAGTTTCCATGAAAGGAAAGCCCTGTAAAACAACAGAGGTCTTCGGTGTCACAGATTAGAAAGAAAATCCTAAAGTTAAAGTTAAAAAAGTTAAAATCCTAAACATGAAACAGAACCATACTGTCTTACCTTGCCTTTTGAAATAGCTTTATAGGCTGCCTTTATGATTAGGTAAGACCAAAAACAGTGCAGAATTTGAAGAATCACAAGCAGCATGTTGAAGACCCACAAGGCAGGAAAATTGCCCAGAGCTTCATACAGTTCAAACAACGTTGTGTTTAATATCCTAGAAGTGAAAGGAAGAGAAAAATAACAACACTTTTTAAAACCAACAATCTAAAAGAAGTCTTTTAAAAATGAAGATGACAAATACTTGATTAGATGGGATCCACATGGATAGTTCGTTCTCAGAGTAAGTGACTTGGACCGAAACACAGAGGTGTCTCCAAAGAGAAACATCAAAATATTGCTTTCAGTGTTTAGCTTCATTTTGCGAACATCACATATAGCAAAGATCCTCAGTGTGCATTTCTTCTCTTCTTTTATACAACTGGCAGGTGTTGCTTGTCTCAAATAACTCCTACCCTGATTGATTGTTAACAGGATTACTTTATTCCTATATTTCTATAGGAATTGTATATTCCTATAAAATAGGAAACTAATAATAGTATTCCTATTGCTATTTTTTTTAAATAAAGCTTTTCCATCTCTAGAGCATCCAGTAGGGGTTTAGTTCCCCCATATTAGTACAGGGTAAGAGCATTCAGGAGGAATGTTAAACTACAGTGCCATGTTCTTCAAACCACGTTCCCAGGCTGTGACAGTGAGCTGCAACCTCTCCCATGTTACATGAGACAAACCTGTCTCAAGAGCTGGGCAATGCTCCCTAAGTACTCCCATCTGAAGCCCTCTCTACCAAACCCAATCTCAAAGCAGATGGGCTTGTTTCACTGTGGACAGCTGTGGATGCCTTTGCCCTCTTGGTATCAGCAACATGAGTGATGTGCTATGTGGAACTGAAAACTGTCTGAGACCGTTCAATTAAAGTGAGACTTCAGCAGCATGTGAAGCAATGGCAAACACATGGCAGGATTCAGCCTCTTCCAGGGTTTTCTAAGAATGGGGGTGGCTTTGTCTGTGTGTCCCAACATAAACTGTTTAGTGGAAACCTCCATACCAACAGGAATCCAATCAGTCAAGGGGCTTAACCCTGGGTCTTGAATACCCTGGGTGCCTGAGCTAACCACTAAGGTACTGGGTAGCTCTGGTGGCCACTTTTTAAACAAAATCCAATTTGCACACCATGTATGTACAAACGAGTAAGGGTTAGCACTTACATAAAGGACAGGTGGACAGGAGAATATTTCAGGGTGACAAAAGTTGGAAGACCTTATGGGAGGCTTTTAATACATAACTGGGGCTTATAAGAAAGATTGCTTTTTTTTTTTTTTAAACCAAAAGAAGATAGATTTAGACTAGACATAAGGAAGAAATTTTTTTATGATGACGGTGGTGAAACACCGGAACAGGTTTCTCAGAGAGGTGGCAGATGCCCCATCCCTGGAAACATTCAAGGTCAGGATGAATCTGAGCAAACAAATCTAGATGAAAGATGTCCTTGCTTCTTGCATGGGAGGTTGGACTAGATGGCCTTTAAAGGTCTCTTCCAACCCAAACTATTCTACGATTCTATGAAATTTGGGCAGTTCTAGGCCTTTGAACCAAGTTTTTGAGAATCAACATTTCAGATGCAGGCAGTAACAGTGATGTTACGGTATGACTTTGTGAATATAGCACTAATTATTCTGCCCAAATACTCTGCCATAGCAGATGATTTCCATCTACTCTCTGGTAAGCAGCCTGAGGGCACAGAGTGGACAACAGACAGTAGAAACAATGGCGTTTTTGGAAATAAGTAAAGATCTATGAATGCCTGTTAACAAGTGGGAGTAAAAGAAGGCAATATAAGGATTTGTCCGCCTCCATTCATTTTCCATGCATCAAAAACTCCATTGGCTTTATGTTTTCTTCTTTTAAAATTAACTATCACTCGCTAGCCACTAGGTGGCACATTTAATCAAGCAAAGGATTGCACAGCTCGGGCTGCACCAGCTTTGCAGTAACTGAGGTCCTGTACGGGCTTCAGAACAGCACAGCTCTTGAAAGTTTGAGATACTGGGCTCAAATTTTGATAAAGCAATGACATTTGCCACAATCCTTTCCAAAAACATAAAAATCAGCTCAAGTAGTATTAATAAGAAGTATGTACAGACAGCAAACCCAGAATACAGCATTTAATACTAGTGATTTATGTGTATAAACAGCATTCATTGGTCAAAAATCAATCAGTGATTTCTAATACACTGGCCTTAATGCTGTAGGGTGTTTCACAATAATCACAAAATCATAGAATGGTTTGGGTGGGAAGGGACCTTAGAGATCATCTAGTTCCAACCCCCCTGCCATGGGCAGGGACGCCTCCCACTAGAGCAGGTTGCTCCAAGCCCCATCCAGCCTGGCCTTCAACACTTCCAGGGAAGGGGCATTCATGACTTCCCTGGGCAACCTGTTCCAGTGTCTCACCACCCTCGCAGGAAAGAACTTCTTTCTAGTATCTAATCTAAACCTCCCCTCTTCCAATTTAAAACCGCTGCCCCTTGTCCTGTCACTACACTTCCTGACAAAGAGTCTCCCGGGAGCCTTCTCTTCTCCAGGCTGAACAACCCCAGCTCTCTCAGCTTGTCCTCATAGGGGAGGTGCTCCATCCCTCTGATCATCTTTGTGGCCCTCTGCTGGGCCCGTTCCAACAGATCCTGCCCTTCCTGTGTTGAGGACTCCAAAGTTGGACACAGTACTCCAGGTAGAGTATCTTGAGTGCAGAGTAGAGGGGCAGAATTTTTGCCTTCTTACACTAAACTGCATGTTTGCGTCATAATTTATTGAGAAGTGGATGTTTTACAACCTTAGTATACAGCTGTGTTTTTACACTGTCTTCTGTTTATGGAGTGAATATCAGAAGAAGAAACTGTTTTCCAGTTTGCATAAGCCCTGTCATATTATTGCTTCTGTCAGCTAAAACTCTTCAGTTGCAGCTTTGTGTAATCTGTTCCACCAATGGTAGCTCTACACAGCACACCAACACCCCACTTCATAATTCAAAGGGGTGCTCTCATGCATATCAAAACACAGCTGTAGTCAGCACTGTTTTACTTCACCAGTACTTATTTCAGTTCTAACCACTCTATCAAATCCAAACTTGAAATCAACAGCTCCTCTATGTAAAGTTACTGTCGCCTATTTTAATGTCTAAAATTTTATACGCTCCAGAATTGTAGATGCAGTTTCTACAGGTTTCTGTTTATATTTTCATTCACCAGACCAAATTCACCTTGGAGACTTCCATAGGAGTCAAGTCAAAAAAAGCAGCATTAGAGATGCAAATGGTCCTGTTTCTTCCACAATATCAGGAAGACAGCAAGGCCAAAAAGAGTGCTTCTTGTTCCAAAAGCAGTTTCACCATGCAAATGACTCATCAACTGTGCATTAGATATGGGAAATAAGCCTTTGTTGAAAAATTACATCTCTTTCTAACATGCTAGTGCCTGGCAAACTAAGGACAGGACTGGAACTCTCCATTAAAGCAGCATAAAGGATTTCCCTAATTGCTCAGCAATGCTAAGAGGGGTCAGTGACCTGATGTGCAGGGCAGGTGTGTAAATGGAGCTAAGGCTACGTCTCAGCATGTAGGACTGAATGAAAAATACAGAAAATTAAGAAAAAATGAAGAAAAGCAAGTAAACTTTCTCTCAGAATAAATTAATTATTTAATACCGAAAGTCTGAAATGGAGGGAAAAACCGTAAGTTTAGTGGGCAGAATACAGAGAGAAATTCTACTTGCAGAGACTGAGGAGGGGGGGGGGGGAAGGTTTGACAACTTTCCACTAATTCCACTACTGAAAGGATTCAATGGAAGCATTTTAACCAACTACACAAATAACAGGGACTGGAAAAAGCAGCGTGAGAATGGATTACACGAAGGAGAAAGTGCCTATGGGATGTATATGCAAACAAATCTTAGGTTCAAATACTCAAAAAGGCAGTCAGGCACTTAAAGCTGCAGACATGCTTGCTGGAATTTTTCAAAGCTCTCCAGTGGTTAAATCCCAGCTTTTCATAATGAATGGTGGAAACTTTGATTCTTGGCTATCTGACTTGAAACAGCTGGACTTGATCTCACAGGGAGAAATTACTTTAAGCTGCAAGTGCTCTACCTCTCCGAAAGATTTGGTCAGCGTTTCTCAGGTTTCTGCAATTTGAAACAAAATGTTAGCTTCTGCTTTTGAAAATAAGTTCTGAACTGTAGCAATTTTTCTGATGCCCTGAAACATTTGATAGCTGGACAAACCAACAGAATCTCATGGAAGATGTTCTCTCTTCTCTCATTAAATACATCCCAAGCTACACCTGGAAGCGTGAAGCTCTCAGTTTAGCATTTTGGATTATATAGTGTATCTGACAAAGGACAGTGAAAACAAATTCACTACTTAAGATCCAATCTACTCTTACAGAAATCTATGGCAGACTTTCAGGAATGCTGTCACAATGTCTGAACCACCGGGAGAGATAATTCTGTACTTACTGTACTATTGCTCTAATTGAACACTCAGAATACAATTAACACATTTTCAACAACTACTAAACAATCAGCTGCATTACATCAACAATAACACAAGTTTTTCCTCTACCATCTAAATCTTTATCTAGCCAGCTAAGCAGCACTTGGAAGGCTATCAGCAACAGCCCAGGCACTGACTCATTTGCACTCCCTCCCCTCAATCAAGTGGGCAAAAGTCCAGATTCTTGGATAGCTGTTACTAATTCTTGACAAGTTGATCGCTTGTCTTGCACCAGGGATGGAATGAGAAAAGGGAGATGAAGCAAGAGAGATAAAGACAGAGAGGGATGGGTGAAAGAGTAAAATGCTTATTTACATTTGTCTGAGAATTGACCAAACTGTGCTGTGTTGGTTTCTGAAGGTATCTTGAGAGGAATGAAAGGAGCTGAGGAAGGTGGGCATGTGGAAAGAGTAGGCATTCTTCCAGACAGGCAGGAAATTAATGATAAACCCTGAGGAATGAAGCACAGTAGGGTGATGGGCACTATTATCACATCCAAAAGGAGCAGAAACTGTGCAGCTGAAAAGAGTCCTACCGCACATTGCCTTAACTTCTGCAGCACTGCCCAGTGACCAACCTACTGCGCATGCAACATGCCGAATGAAAGGCATGTTGTTACCCCAGTGCAATAGCCAGAAGTCTCAAAGTCTAGCCAAGAACATCAAAACATTATACCAGCTCGCCTAAATAATTCAGAATAAAAGTCTTTATCTCCTTTACCAAATGTATAGTAGACAACAGTATTCTGTATTGCACCATAAAGAGCTACACTGGGACGTCCTTCAATACTAAATTCACTATCGAGCAAATAGGTAGAAAATAGATGGGCATTAATTAAATTCAGATCCTATTTAGTACAAGTAATACAATAATAGTACTGCCAGCAATGCTGCAAAGATTCTTCTTTTTTGATTTTGTGCAAACAATTGCACTTACTTCTGCCCCAGTAGTTTGTTCCCCATTATAAATGGTAAAGGATGACCAAGACCAGAGAATAACGAGTCAGGAGTCATAAATTCTGGATTTAGCTGTTCTATTAACTTATGTGACCCAAAAGTAATTTTAAATTCCTCACATAGTCTACTTTGTGTTAAAGATGGGCACAAGTTATTGGTACATCTTGTCTGTCACACAAAGATCCATAGGATGATAAATCAGCTACTTTACATCAGTTGTCAAGATTTATCTTTAGGATTTAGACCTTGATTGAAATCTAATAGGACTTCATATCCCAGGCTGTCCTAATTACTTATAATGACAATGCTATGCTAACTTCTCAGAACAGGTGGCCTGACACAGATTTTTCTGCAGATGAGTTATCCAACTTTTTACCTGAGAAGTGTATGAAATTATAGTCAAAGTACTCATTAAATTCAAGGAACTTTGGTCTATAGCACCTGCATGTCCTGGAGCCCTCAAGCTGCAGCACAGCTAAATATTTAATTATAGCAAATCCAGTACATAAAGGACTGAACCGCCAACTTCTTCCTCTTCTGAGTTTCAGCTCGGCCAGCTGCTGTTAGGATTGTGTGTATATTGCTGTTCTGCTCTGAACAGATGCTTCTTGGTTCTTGCTGAGTGGAAGAACAAGCTGGTTTCCCTTTTCAGATCCTGCCATCTCTTAGGTTTTCAGTCCCCCAGAGTAGAATTTATGCTACTAATCACTGCATGGTAAATATGAGGGAAGCAGCAGAGACTCACTGTGAATCAGGGAGTCAGATGAACCAGGCACTCACACAGCATTAATGAAACAGGGAGGGAAGGACAGAGGGGAGAGAGGTATGATCTTTCAACAGCATCTCAGATAGATTCTTCAGATTTTTTGGTAGGTGATGCTCATTACCCTCTTCTTTTAGACAGCAAGTTGATGAAAGATCCCCACAAAATGCAGTGACAGAAGGGATATAAACTCTTGAATCAGTGTTCAGAGCAACATTAAATCCATACACTTCAATTTTATCAGTGAGCTCAGCATCACGTGGAGTTCTGCTCACCAATACCCACACTGATGCTCACCCACATCAGAGGATTTCCTGACATGGTGCAAATACAAGCTCAGCTGCTCGTAGAACAGGAGCCACCTATCTCTAATACTAATTGAGAACAATACCTCTTTGCAGGAATCACAGCCCTGCCACTGAGACTGCGCTATTTTAAGACCTGAGTAGATCACTAGGATTTCCAATTACTTAACTAAAACAATGGAACAGGCAGGAACTTATTCATCATTGGTGTTCTGTAAAAGAAACTGTTCTGATCAAGCTGTCACTGTCCCGGGTTCAGCTGTGCTATTCTCTTCACTCAGTTCCTTCTCATCAACAGTTACTGTCCATTAACGGATTTTGCAGCCACTGGCACAAAAAATAGTATTCCCACTCTTGTGGAAAGAAAGAAAAAAAAATAAAATACAAGGTCAGAGATACCTTCACAATCCAAGCTCAAATCTCAGGAGAGTCTTTCAATAGACATTAAGATATGGAGAGAATTCAAATTTCCTAGTAGAATGTAATTATACTCAGCAAAATGTTATATCAGTAATGTGTTCTGGCAAAATGCTTGTGTAAAGGCCTGTGGTCATAAAACAGAGAATCTACATTATGCTAAGAATGACGCTTACAAAACTGAAAATCTCTAGGCACACATGAAACTTTTATATGAGCAACAAAGAATACATATCAGGAACCATTTGCCTAGAGTTCATTGTTCTCCAAATAGGAAAGGCATTTGTTGTAAACTATAGGAAGCCAGTTTCCAATCTTTGCAAAACAGAATATCAGAACAAAAAAGCCATCACCATGCCTCCTTCTGTTGACTAAAAGTAAGTGCAGTACCTCTGCTCAAGGAATGCTTCCTCCTCTTGCTTTTGGAGCACATACTGACACACTGCCTTGTGTTTAGCTATATGCCATGGCAGACATTTTGGGAGAAAAAGATTTCCCAAACTTTCTGTAAATGAAGAAACTAAACAGAACTCGTTCAAAAGCCCACAAAACATCAAAGAAAGCTGCAGCCAGTTCTCTGCCAGCTACCCAATGTCCTTCAGGTGGCTTACATCAATAGTAGAAGGACACCACTTTGGATTAATTGGTCTAGTCCTCAGAACATGTCCCTGGAGTAATGCAATAATTTTAAAATCCATAAAAATCACGCAGCTTAAGGAAGTATAGTGGCATACTGTCTGCCAAGGACTCATCTTTCAAACAAACGACTCAAGTTTTATGGTTCAGCTGTGGAAGAAATGCCACAAGATGTAGAGGAAAAAAAAAACAACACCAGAACCCCAATCAACTGTACTTTTGCCCCCACAGCCATTGTAAGAATTTCCTCCACACCAAAGTCTGAGAAATCAGCCTTAAACAGTTTTCAGTTTAATCCAATTTTCTAAATAACGATCACAGCTACTATGGGTAAAACTCTGCCATTGTGTAACATTGATGGAACCAACAGAACGTTCTCCCTTATGTGGGTTCTGGGTTTCTCCCCAAGTGTTTAGCCACAATGACCTCCTCCTAGCTGACAGTAATGAAACCCTAGCTGCATCACTGCTATTGACCATGGTGTTCAAAAGACATTTAAGATTTCAAACTGGTTAAGTTAACCACCATATTCCTACGCTTTTGTACAGCTATGACTTTCACGTCCCTCATACATCAGCAGCTCACAGTTGCATTGTTCCGCATTTATATTGACTCTGTAGCACTACAAAATATGCTCCACTATCAGGAAACCCTGGTGCTACAGATACAGCCTCTAAGAGAAAATGGGTTGAGAAGAGGCAGAATATTTGCACACGCTTGAACAGCCACCTAGACTGTGAGCACTCATATGGGCTGTCTGTGGTACTACCATACCAGCACAGGTCTCTGCTCCACAGAATGGGCAACACTCAAAGACATATTTTGGGGCAAAGTTTCCTCACATATCTCTCTTTTAGAAAAAAACACAACAGTCAAACTTCAAATTCCCATGGTCAGCCTCTTTTTTTTTTCTCCCCTCCATCCTTCAAGTGATCCAACTTCCAACTTGAAGAACTTCAGCTGACTACAAAGCAGCTTATATGGGAAGCTGACCACCATGGCAGAAGCAACCCTCAGTTCAGCCTCCTCAGGCCATCCCTACTCTCCAGTCACCGCACCTTGCTGAGCTGATTCAACAGTGGATAATGTGTCTGGCCACAAGAAAGACACCCTTGTTGTTTCCCTTCCCTTGACACATTTACACTCACCACAGTAATTCTGAGCAAAAGACGTGCCACAGAAATGGTTTCTTTCCGTTTGCAGTCAGAGCACAGGTTTTAGAAAAGACATATTTTGTAACAGGAGAGAAGTGAGAACACTGACCAAACAGCCTATCGCTTACATCAGAAAGCATTATTACAGCCAAAGTCTATAAAACTTAAAATGAGGATAAGAATCAGCTTTGGAAGTCTGATGAAATCTTTTTTCATATAATTTTTTCCTGCTGTGATCACATGAAAATCTTAAAAATGGAAACACTGAGCAAATGCCACTTTTTGTTATTTACACTGCAAACCCACAATGGTGAATGACACCTGTAACCTTTCCATTTCTTATAGCTTCCTCGTAAACAGCTGGATCAGTATTAACTTGCACTTCAAACACTTCAGCATAGCTTCATGTAGCACTCAGAGGCCTGAGTTCACACGCGCTATAAACAATTATAGGAAATAACCAGGCACTAGGAAGGACAACATCAAATAATGTTTCATCAAAAGCAGATGGGATGACAATATTATATATGCTCTGCTAAAGAGCCAAGATGAGTTGTGAGTAAATTTATGGAGACTTAGTTAATTAGACCTTCTTTTTAATCCATACATGGAAGTCTATGAGTTTTTCGAAATATACTGTAGTTACCTTGCCAAAACTTTATTGAATACTTTTGATAAAATGGGTTATAAGTTGCCTACTGAAACTACAAACAGCCTGAAACATACGTATGTTTGATAATTTTTGTTAGTTCTTCAGCATCCACTCACTGACAGCATGAACAACATCAGCAATCAAGTACCTTGGATCAAAATAATAATTTATTCCTTCAATATCTGCTACCCACAAACAACTTAGATTGTGCTTTGGTTTAGACAATAATCTGAGCAAAATGAGCTTGAAACAGTGTCAGAAGATATTTATTTTCTTAATAAAAAAGTAAGTTATTTTACTGTAGAACAGAGATGTTTGTCCAGCTCTCTATATAATACTAGCCAGGCTAGAAAGCTTTTCACTAACTTCAGGATCCTCTAAGAGTAACTAAAACTACCACAAAACACTGTGTTCATTCAGAGTCCACACAAGGTCTGGGCAATTGCGATTTATCTGGCTATGTAAATTCTTACCATGCCAAGTAACTGACCAGGTTTCTTGCTTTAACTAGTGCCAACATATTGCTTTGACACAGCAGGATGTTTTTTAAGGGTAGGTTTGAGCTTTCAGTTTTTTCCAATATGTTTAGAGGTGACTTTGCGAGGGTCCACATGCTGCCTTTCCACAATACACATGCTCCAAGGGCCAAACAAGAGAAAATGTGCCAGGAAAGAAAACCAGTATGAAAGACTCAACTTCCCTCCATGTTAAGAGCTGCATAAAGCCAGTCACTACCAGCAAGAAAAAGCACAAAGCCAGGAAAAAGAGAGGTTCAGCAAATCTTTGCAGCAGCTGCTACTCATGAGAGTTCTATGCTGCCCCTCCAGAGGAAAGCTGATTCCAGGATAAAGGAAAGGAGAGAGAAGAGTGCAGACTGGCAATACTGGATCACTATTTGGAGACCCAGTGTGTGCATTAACAGCATGGCTGTATCCCTCGCTATTGTTCAACCAGCAATGAAACTCAGGAAGAGCTATTCAGCCAGTCATGCAGAAATGAGAGAAAGACTGGTAATAAGTAACTAGGGTTCATTATGGCACACCATGGTGAACAGAAGTTAATTTTAACTCAGTGAGGATCATGCCATACTCGTCTGGTTCATGGAGACACTCACTGCCATGAAAAGGCAATTAGAAATCAGCCATGAGCCAGGCTGTGTGTACTCTCACGAGCTTTAAAAATGAAAGAATAACAAGGAACAAAGTTGTTCTTCTCAGGACTGGCAGGATCCACGCTTATATAGGGTTTGTTGGCATAAAAATGCCACTTAGCAACTGTACATTGCAACTGATGAGGAGAGACATACCTGAAACAGTTTTGAGTTTTAACAGTATTATTTTGCCATCTGTTTTGGTTTTTTTTGACAGAAATCTTTCCACACAGACTCACAAATGGAAGATCAAGTTAAGCCTTACCTAATGAGACTAAACAAGGCCATACCAACTAACCAAAGTGGTTGACTGTCCTCACCGTTTTTAATGTGGTACAGTAGTCTGGGCACTGAAAGAAGAGATCAAGGACAAGAAGGCAGGCAGACTACCTGGATTATACCAAATTTGCCTAGATGAGAATTGGGGGACAGCATATGCAGAATATAATCTGTGTTCTCTATAGTCAGCTTAAATCAGGCTTTCATTTACATTTGTACAGTTAAACCACTGTTTTAAATTTGTCAGTGCATCTATGTAATATAAGCATGAAGAGACCTCACAGGTCACATGAATGCCAACACAATTTCCCTGCTTTCTTGCCTTTTGACAGCAAACCTTGTCAGCAACACAGCCTGGAAATCCACTATGCTCTACCTTTCATACAATATGACTGATTATAAAACCAATCAAAAGTAGTGAAAAACAACTGCATACTAGTACTAGTTAGAGCAACCTGAAAGAACCTGAATTTACCCAGCTTGGTGCCTTCGCCTGGTGAACATCAGCCTAGCGCTCCTGGGAGCCTTCTCCTTCTTTCAAACCTGAAAGTTACACCTTTACTTGCAATTACCTTAAGCTATCTTTTAAAAAGATGAACAGGTTTAGTAATCTTCTATCTCCCTCCATACCAACAACCTTTCTTCCACTGAAACTCTTGGAAATACCTTGGTCACTCCCTGCAACCGGTTTCAGATACCAAACTCTTCACAGCATCAGGAGATTTATTCAAACTGCCCTATAGAAAAAACATGTATTCCAGAAGAATAAGCAAAGTAAGTGAGTAGTCTTGGGTCTCCTGTACAGCCCAGACTTGAGGAGTTTCATCACAACATGAAGTCTAGCAGCTAGCAATGAGCTAAGAAAGACTGGAAAATGCAGTGCATCACCTTCTTCACTCACGTCTCCTGAGGAGGAAGATACCTATTTATCATATGCATACCTCAAAAAACAATTGATAAATATTATAATTCCATGGAGTTTCCCTTCCTGGCCGTTGAAAGAAAAACAAGGTAACAGCAAAAAGCAAACCATTCCTTAATCATCTGAGAGAAGACTATGTCCATGTAACTACAGCAAAAGCAAGCATTTGAGGCCTGGGGAAGAGGAATGGAAAGGCTTCTTGAAATAAACGCAGGCTTGAGGTAACTGCTTTAACCAGCCTGATTAGACTAGCCAAAGGCTCACATAATTTATATCAATTTTTCGGTTTGAGATTGCTTCCATTCTCCCTACAATCCTGTATCACCTGAGAAGGCATCATGTTCCCCTGGAATCATGGAGAGCTGTGTTTTATGTTGTAATTTGCTAGAACAGTGATTATGCGCAAGTGAGAGAGTTTCACAAGCGAAATGTCTTGTCAGTGAAAATAGCAGCTTTACTCCTACATTCACTTAGCAGCAGGAGGCAGAAAGTGTCCTGGGGTTTTTGAATTATTGCTGAAATGAACTCCAGATGCCTGCAGAAAGACTGCTAAATATATACCTAATTGCCAGTTTCTTTTGTCTTAGCCCTGCTGCTGAACAACCTTCAGACAACAGCATTTGATACACACTGAATTCTTTATTAGCACCTTTATGCAAAATGGCACTTGTGCAAAGCAGAGCACAACAGCATGCCGGTGCTTCAGAAGCAACGTCTCTGGAAGCCTGCCTTGGGTATTCGTCTTCCTGTGTGGGGGAAGTTTTCTTATAAATTACAGTCTTCCTTTTACATTACAGGCACACCAATTTTATACATCTCAGTTTTTATGCTAGAAAAATTTGCATATTTATGTAATATTAATCAGGCACCAAATTTTGCTATTTTGAATATTCAGCAAAGGAGAGCAAAACTATGCTTCCTGGCCTGCTGCCGCTCCAATGACTCATCTTTGCTGACATGCAAACTAATGGGGGTGAAGATTTAGAATTGCTGCTTCATAAGAGAAAAAGGATTTGGGAAAGACAAGCTCATACGTTCCATGCTTCATCCCTGCCACCCTGACTCCCACACGCAATGGCCCATGGTACAGCTGACAACTATGAAACTGCCTCTGGGATCTGTGACTATAGATAGGTGTATGTAAAGGTAACCATGAGGAGTACATACATAAGGCTTTGGTCTGGATATAAGATGGTTTTAAAAATTAAAGGTCATATACGCCACATTAAACCATCTGCATATGCAAATAAATAAATGTGTTCTTTCATTGATTGAGGGAGAGGAGAAGCAGAGGGATGGCCTGTTTAACCACGCTATCTGTGACACAGGAGCACATGGCACATCATCAGCTGCTGAATTCCCGCCATAAACATCCCCTCTGCCTTCACCACCTTCAACACTCTATGCTGATCACTCCATCCCAGCAGCAAACCTCACTCACAGCTGTAACCTGCTCATTAGCCCAATATTCATTACCAAGGGAGCTGACATCAACAACAGAAGCTACTGTGCAGCCCTCTTCTCCTGCTCTCTTCCCCAGATCCACTCACTTTGACTTCTACCCTGCTTTCAGCACACTGGGCCAGCGCAGCTCTACAGAGCAGGATTCAGACAAGGTTCAATCTGAAGTGGCATGGCAGTGCCGCTGTCACCTAATGCATATGGGAACAGATGGGCACATCCAGAACACCAGCACAAAATGCCACAGCTGTACAGCAGGGCTCAAGTTCTGACACTTGCTAGATAACTCACGGCTGTCCTGGTAATCTCTTCTGGGACTCCACCAGTCAGACAGCATGAAATGTGTATTAGGGACACTGACATGGACTTCAGTTCTACGATGCCCGATTCCCATTAGCCATGCCAATCTTTAATTTATATATAATTTTATATAAATATATACAAATAATATAATTTAATATAAATAATATAAATTTTCTAAATTATATGTATTATATATTTTATATAATTTGCCAAGTCCTAGCAGGGGTTTCCTGCATCACCATAGTGTGATACATCACCAGTGTGACGCTTGGCTGCAACACTTCACACAAATCACTTGAGACAGCATGAACCTCCCTTTTCTGAGCAGTGTTATTTTAAACAGTTCAGGTTGGAAGTGTGGACTTTCGAAAACTGGACTACCACAGTAAGCATGTAAAGGATGGGAAAATCTTGATCTTGCCAATTTTCAGATGTCTCAAGAGAAAAAGTATATTGGGCAGCTGGTTCTAGTTAAATATGTGAAGATGAATGACCTCCTTCAGAACTGTGCACTCTGGACAAGATTAATCTGCTCTTTGTTGATTATTCAGCAAGGCAAGCACAGAGCAGTGATCTAGTAAATTTTGTGTTTGAATAACAAAAAAAGAATCACATCAGCAGTTACTTCTTTGCCATTTCAAATAATACAGAGTGAGATTTAAAAGCTGGAGTCTCAGCTAAAAATACATAAGGCAGAATCAAGGAATGACTGAGGTTGGAAGGGACCTTTGGACATCATCCTGTCCAACCGCCGGACCATGCCCATACAGCTATTGAGCATTTCCAAGGATGGAGACTCCACAACCTCTCTGGGCAACCTGTGCCAGTGCTTGGTCACTCCGCCAGCGTAAAAGCATTTCCTGATGTTCAGACGGAATCTTCTGTGTTTCAGTTCATGTTCATTGCCTCTGGTCCTGGCCATGGGCACTATTGAAAAAAGCCAGGCTCAGTCTTCCTTACACTTTCCCCTCATAATTTATGTATATTGACAATATATGTCCTGAGCTTTCTCTTCTCTATGCTAAACATGTCCACCTGTCTCAGCCTTTCCTCACGTGAAAGGTGCTCCAGTCCCTTATCAATCTTACTGATTCTTTGCTGGACTGTCTCCAGCAGGTTTGTATCTCTCTGGTACCAGTGATGCAAAAACTGGAAATGTGTGGCCTCACCAGTGCCGTGTAGAGGTGAAGAATCACCTTCCTCCACTTGCTGGCAACACCTCTCCTAATGCAGCTCCAGGATACCATTGGCCTTCTGTACTGCAAGGGCACATTGCTGGCTCATGTTCAACTTGGTGTCCACTAGGACCCCCAGTTCCTTTTTTGTAAAGCTGCTTTCCAGCTCGTCAGCCCCCAACATATACTAGCGCAGGACTTTGCAGTTTTCTTTGCTGAACTTCATGAAGTACTTGTTGGCACATTTCTGTGACAACAGAAATGTTGACACAGCCTGCTGAGGTTCCATCCGATGGATGGCAGCGCAGCCCTCTGCTGGATCATTTTGGAACATGAGCAAATTTGCTGAGGGTGCACTCTGCTACATCAGCCAGATCAATAATGAAGATGTTGAATGGGACTGGACTCAGTATTGACCCCTGGGGTACACCATTAGTTATTGGCCCGTGACCAAACTTCATACCACAGGTCACCACCCCCTGGGTCTGGCTGCTCAGCCAGTTTTCAGTCCATCTCATTCACTAGCCCATACATTATCAGCTGCTCCCTCAGGATCTTCTGAGAGGCAGTGTTGAAAGCCTTACTGAAGTCAAGGTAGGCTATACCCACTGCTCTGTCGTCATCTACCAACCAGTCATTTCATCATAGAAGGTTATCAGGTTGGTCAAGTATGACTTCCCCTTTGCCCTCCCCTTTGTGAACCTATCCAGTCATGATACGACTGAGCCTTTCCTGAAGCAGAGTCATGTACTGCAATCTCCGGTGACAGAACTGCACTGGTGGAATTGGGTCCTCCCTCCATTTCTCAATATAAAGCAGAATGCAACAGGCAGATGAAATCCTACAAGCAGGACTGCCACAATTTTTCCTATCTGAGGTCATGCAAGTAGAAAAATTAGCTTACTTCATTTACAGAAATTCACTGAGTGGCCAAGTTAGCTTCAAGGAAGGACTGAGGAAAGGGAAGCAAAACTGTTTGAGAAATAAATAATTTTTTCTAAGAAAAAAAAGAAGTCATTTTTAAACATGTAGCCTTGTGTTCCTATCCATTTTCTCCTTTTGTCATGGTCCCTCACCAGCTCACAGTGGAGCAGGGACCAGGCATTATCACATTATCTTTGGAATCATTAAATGCTAAATGAGACTTTTACATTATACTGTTAAGCAGAGCTGATGACACAGCTCCCTAAGGGCACCTTGGTCTTATCCTGTTTGCATTAACAAAACCCCAAAGCAATATCATTATAGAGGATTTGAGAGGAAACTGTGGCAGAGAAGTTGATAATGGCATCTGTAAATCCTCTGCATACTTAAATAAGGGGCTTGGTGGTAATCTCTCTAAATAAATCTCTGTAAGAACAACATTTCTGGCACACTTGGTGGTTCCCAAAAGCAAAACTGTTGCTGTTATCTTCTGATGCAATGACAGACAACTCTTAAGTCTCATAGGGATATAGAGATTTGGGTTCATACGAGAGAAAGGAAGGATCCAGAACACAAGAGTGAGGCCAACACCTTCTGCCAGCCCTCTTCATATACAGGGCACAAGTCACAGAGAAATATGAATGGGTTTCTACACTGCAGTGCATCAGTGTATTTCTTAACCAGCCAGCTGCCTTCTGGATGTTGAAGACCCTAGCTAAAGTATTGAACACCTATGTCCTGTTTGTGTGCAGACATGCGTGTGTACATAGAAGAAAGAATATGTGCACACGCAAGCAGCTGCCTTTGTCTGGGAAGAGATGAGATTACAGTAACACCTGTATAACTACCTTATAGATTTATGCATTACACAGCTCCCCCAGGAACCTCTTGGGGTTCAAAGGAGGGATGGAAAAGGATTAGCCTGCAGTATTGCAATCTGCATGGTAATAACACCCTTACACTGATTTCAGCAGGTCACTTCCCTTATCTCACTGTATTTTTCTTTAAGCTGAACATGTTCATAAAATATGGACTGAAAGCTAATAAAATCCTAGCTTCAAGCTTAGCCTCTGGTCAGTGTCTCTGGTGACTATATACTTTATTTCTCCTCTAACTTCTTGCCAACACAGGCAACCAACTGCTAACCTGAAGCTATGTGGTCTCCAACCCACTTCCACCTTAAACCAGCAGAAGCCCCACGTGTTTCTTGTCTGGCACACAGTAAACACAATAGCACTCCAGCAAATAGGCTATTTCAGCACCTGGTTATGTCTAAACTCTCCTTGGTGTTCTGGGAAACAGAGTAATGTCAACGAATCACGTTCAATTACAACACTGTTATTTCCAAGCTTGTCTGATGCTTAGCATTTGAGGAAAATGATATGCTTACTCACCACAAGGGATATATGCCAAGCCTACTGACAATGAAGACAATGGCAAATGTAAGGAACAGAAGGTCACTCAGTTTTTGACACTTGCAATAGTTTGCCATTTTGGCAGCCTGTAAAAGAAAGAAATGTCTGTTTACTTCTGTGAGGACAACTGAGTTCTCTTGTATTGTGTATAAGCTGTAAGAAGAAGAAATCAGATTTTTATGAAATTGCTAACATTTTCATTGGGCCACCTTACAGTGACCTCAAAACTCCTCTCCACCATGTATATGGAAAATATCTTCTCAGAAAAAAAACCCAGACTATGTAAAACCAGAGTTACTTCTCCCATTTCTTCCTTTGCCATTCAATTTCCTTTTTGAAATCCTATAATTTCAGATTCAAAAACTCTTTTATTGAACTCCATTGTTTTATGCTGTCTTTGCCCCCAAGGTCTTTACCTACTTGTCTCTCACCTTTCCAGTATGCTCCACTTGCATTTTCAGCATCTATCCATCTTTCACCTGACCTGTGTGCTCTGACCTTCTAGTATTGCTATATATAAACTTTGTCTCAATTCCTCTATTGTGCCCCACATCCTATGTTCTCCTACAGCATCTCTTCTTCCTCTCTGGCCTAAACAAAGCAGTTTTTACCTCTAAGACAATGTCCCTCCCCTTTTTCTTTTTCCAAGAGTCTCCTCCCCTTCTGACTTTCGTATTCCAACTTGCTGCCCTATGCCTATTTCTACATGCTTCTCTCGTTTGTCTTCATGCAGTCTTCCAGTTCCTTCTCAGAGGAGTCTACTACTTACTCTTCACTCAAACAGCTCATTAAAACACTGATCTTCCCTGAAGTTTCTTTGCACTCTTCTCCCTGAAGAAAACAGCATGTACAAGCAAGCTTGTTTTAAGATGTCTACGTTGTTTCCATGCTGTTCGTGGGTGTAAGCAGTTACTTATTTTAAAACATCTGCTTCAAGGCAGGGACAGTCTTTCTTGATGCTTTCTGTCAAATGTATCCAGAGAGTCACTGCACAATGAAGTACATGAAGAGCCTAATTAATGTCCACTTAAACCACTGGGAACCCTTTCAAAGCCCTCTCTGAGGAGGCCTATATCCAACTCCCATATTGAGAAGATGCTTACTTGTGCAGACTTTCCAGAGGGCTACAAAGGAGCAAAATTACCACACCTATGCATATAGAATACTATTCTGAATGCAGAATTCAAATCAGAGAATTGTCTACAATGGTGAGAGACAGTCTTGCATTCTCTCTGATTTTTTTGCTATCAACACACTGAACCTGAAAGTGCTCAATGCTCACGTCAATCTGGATGCCAAAACCAACCTGCACTGTTTCCACTCAAAATCTGAATATAAAGGATACCCTCACTAACAGAAAACAAGTTAGGAAGCTCTCAAAATATGAGGAAAGTCACTGATGCTACAAAGAAAACACAGCCCTTCTGAATCAGCCCTACATTCTATAGTGGACACAAATCAGTTTCCTAGCAGTTTGTACTCACATTCTAGTTTGATGAAAAGAGAACACTTAGGTGCCAATATGCAAAGCAGAAAAGTTACTAACAGCTTGATTTTCAGATGACTGAAAGCTTAGATAGGAATTTTGGATATATTTCCATGGTAGTGGTCTAAAAAAGCTTGTTTCATAGTGTGGAGTTGGTATTGCTATAGCAACTTGTAGTAGTATCACACCATTCCTCAAAAACAGTACAGCTGTTGGGTCATCAGTTCTCAAATAACAAATCTATAAATGATATTGATAAAGAAGGACTAGGAAAAAAAGAAAAGGGTATGCTGTTGGATGGAACTGGCCACCTAAGACAATACAACACAATTTTCAAAGCTTAAAATTCAAGACTACAATTGAATAACACAGCTCTTCCAGATATTCTCGATAGCCTACATAAATCCATTTATTTTACAGAAAAGCTATTTGCCTTGGTCTGAAGTGTCCATTTCCTGCTCATTAGAAAAGTGTGTTAGGAGATAGCTGGAACTTGACAGAAAGGTTTTGAGTTGAAGTGACATCTATATGAGGGTCTTACATCAGAAGCATACCAAATCAGCAACTATTCCCATCCATGCAGTGGCTTCAAAATTGTCGCGGTGTTCATTAATCAAAGTTGAAAAGTCTCAAGGTCCTAAAATAGGTGGGATTTTAACCTTCAGCAGGTTAGGTTACAGTGTTTCCAACCCACAAGCCGTACTGCAGTGTAATGATACCGAAGACCCTTTGTAACTTAGCTCGGATTCTGGAAGTTGCCTCTCGGTAGCCCAGATTTCAGCTTAAGCTAATGTAACGACTTCCTAGACAAGCAAATGACTATGTTTGATCTGCCCTGCTGTGGCTAAGCAGCTTGGAGTTTCCAAGATAACTTTCACTCAGACCTAAGAGAATAGCTATGTATTCCTGAAAATCATGCTATGACTCTTCTGTTCCTGCAGATGCCTTAAGATCTACCAAAAATGCCCCATCCCTGGAGGTGTTCAAGGCCAGGCTGGATGAGGCTTTGAGCAACCTGCTCTAGTGGGAGGTGTCCCTGCCCATGGCAGGGGGACTGGAACTAGATGATCTCTAAGGTCCCTTCCAACCCAAACCATTCTGTGATTCTATGATTCTATGAAAAAAACTTCACCTCCAGTATTCCTACCAATATATAACACGTTCTGCAATGAGAATAGTAAAAATGTTGCATTTCAGCTTTCCACTGGATGTTTCATTTAAGAAATGGTAGGCGGAAAGAGTCTAGCGGCTTCTGCAAATAGCCTTTCAGTTTTACAAATATATAATATGTAAAACAGGTCAGGTGCACAGCTGACCGATCATGGCAAGATATTTTACCAGCTTCTTTCACAGTTTCATAATTTTCTTCCTCTGCACTGACTTTCCCCTCAGTAATGTCAGCAGTGTATAGAAGTCTATCTTCTCTTATATGGCACTGGACCTGTGACCCCCTGCCCTAGCAGAAGAAAGTCATAGAATCATAGAATTGCTTAGGTTGGAAAAAACCTTTAAGATCATCAAGTCCAACCATTAACCTAGAACTGTCAAGTCCACCATTAAACCATGTCGCTAAGCACCACATCTACACCCCTTTTAAATACCTCCATGGATGTGCTGGCTCAAACACTTCCTGGGCAGCTTGTTCCAGTGCTTGATAACCTTTTTTGGTGAAGAAATTTTTCCTAATATCCAATCTAAACCTCCCCTGGTGCAACTTGAGGATGTTTCCTCTTGTCCTATCACTTGTTACTTGGGAGAAGAGACCAACCCCCACCTCACTACAACCTCCTTTCAGGTAGTTGTAGTGAGCAGTAAGGTTGCCTCTCAGACCCCTTTTCTCCAGAATAAACAATCCTGGTTCCCTTAGCCGCTCCTCATAACACTTGTGCTCCAGAGCCTTCACCATCTTTGCTGCCCTTCTCTGAACGCACTCCAGAACTTCAATGTCTTTCCTGTAGTGAGGGACCCAAAACTGAACACAGTATTTGAGGTGCAGCCTCACCAGTGCCGAGCACAGGGGGACGATCACTTCCCTAGTCCTGCTAGGCCACACTATTTCTGACATAAGCCAGGATGCTGACCACCTGGGGACACTGCTGGCTCATATTCAGCCCACAGTTGACCACCATCCCCGGGCAGCTTTCCAGCCACTCTTCCCCAAGCCTGAAACATTGCATGAGAATGTTGTGACTCAAGTGCAGGACCCAGCACTTGGCCTTTTTGAACATCATACCACTGGCCTCAATCCTTTGATCTAATCTGTCCAGACTCCTCTGTAGAGCCTTCCTACCCTCAAGCAGATCAACACTCCTGCCCAATTTGGTGTGGTCTACGAGCTTACTGAGGGTGCGCTCGATCCCCTCATCTGGATCACTGATAAGGATATTAAACAAAACTGGCCCCAATGCTGGGCCCTGGGGAACACTACCTTGTGACTGGCCACCAACTGGATTTAATTCCATTCAGCACAACTCTTTGGGCCCAGTCATCCAGCCAGCTTTTAACTCAGCAAAGAGTACGCCCATCCAAGCCATGAGCAGCCAATTTCTTCAGAAGAATGCCGTAGGAAATAGTGTCAAAGGCTTTACTCCACACAGCCTTTCCCTCATCCATTAAGCACCTTGTCATACAAGGAGATCAGGTTACTGAAGCAGGACCTGCCTTTCATAAACCTATGCTGACTGGGCCTGATAGTCCTGTACATACCACAGGACAGCACTCAAGATGATCTGTTCCATAACCTCCCTGGCACCGAGTTCTGACTGACAGGCCTGTAGTTCCCCACATCCTACTTCTGGCCCTTGTAGACAGGCATCACTTTTGCTAACCTCCTGTCAACTGGGATCTCCCTGGTTAGCCAGAGCTGCTAATAAATGATGGAAAGTGGCTTGGTGAGCACTTCCACCAGCTTCTTCAGTACCCTTGGGTGCACCCCATCCAGCTCCATGGATCTGTGGGTGTCTAAGTGGAGTAGCAGGTTGTTAACCATTTCCCCTTGGATTATGGGGGCTTCATTCTGCTCCCTGTCCCTGACTTCCAGCACAGGGGCTGAGTAACCAGAGAACAACTGGTCTTACTATTAAAGACTGGGACAAAGAAGGCATTAAGTAACTTATCCTTTTCCTCATCCTTTGTCACTATGTTTCCTCCCCACCTCCCAAGGATGGAGATTCTTCTCAGCCTCCTTTTATTGCTAATGTATTTATAGAAACTTTTTTTATTGCCTTTTACAACAGTGGTCAGATCATGTTCTAGTAAGGCTTTCCTCGCCTATCCCTTCTGAAGAGTTTATAGGCATCCATTGCAGCACTCCAGATATGAGTCATCCCACCATGTTTCTGTCATGTAACAACATCATAGTTTTCCTGCTGCACAGTGGCTTCCAGCTCTTCCTGTTTGTTGGCCATGCTGCGTGCATTGGTGTAGATGCGCTTCAGCTGGGCTATTGATCCTGCCCTCTTTTTTGTGGGGAGAAGCCCTGCTAACTCCTGTGCAAAGATCCTTTTCCCTCTTTGAGACAAGTATACCCTGTTGCCAGCCAGCCAGATATCATGTAAACTGACCCTAAAATGTCAGCAGTGAGTCGTAATGGCCCTCCTAGTAAACGCTTCTCAGGAGTTGTGATTCTCTTCCCTCCACTTTAGATTGGCTTTAGTATTTTCAGTCAGAACAGACTGAACGAATTGACTAGAAAGACTCACGTGTCTCATGGGGAAGTGTATTTGCTGAAGTCTGCATGTGACAATAGCAGAAATTTTTCTTTGTCTTAGCCAGTGAATGAACAAAGGAATTGAGAAAAAAAATATGTATCTCACTGTGTTCAAGGTAAGGTTTTAGCTAGCTTATTACAGCTGCTCTCCAGTGGTTTTATAGTTCCACAGGCACTGGTCTGATCTGGAATGAACAGTCAGGTACATCTGCCTGGTGGCGAAAAAAAAGGAATGATTGGGTGAACTCATAGCTAGCAAAATGGATCTAGGCACATTACTAAAACACAAAAATAAATTTGTAGAGATGTAATTATTTACAGGATAAGGAGAAATTCAGATTAGCTATTGCTTTCTATCTCAGGCAGTCATGTGCCTTCTAGATTAAAAAAAGATTAAAACATAAAAACAGATTTATAGCACTATCAGATCGAATGGCAGGATTTTGCTTCTTCAATAGGTGACTCACAGACAGACTCTATTCTTGCATAACAGGAGCCTTGCAACTACTTCAGTAAATAATAATTTCAGACAAAATAGTTAACTTTGGTTTGATGCTGATGGAGAGTTCACAGACAGCCTGATCCCAGCATCACCCAGAGCTGAATAAAAACTGATGCAGATACTCTAAATTTCCACTATAGAAGTTACAGGCCACCTTGACTTGAAAGAATTTCAACCATCCCTTCTTCTCCAAAGCCAACTGTTTAATACCATCACCTGGATGCCAAGGCACAGGAACTTGGGGACCAGAGGTCAGCTCACTGCCTGTGCACAGGACAGCCATTAAGGTGTCCAGCAGCCTCTGCTCAGCAAAAGCACAGCAGAATCTCATTGTGACACATTGATTCCTTTGCAGACAGGGTTCTTGCCCCACACATCACTTCAGAGGGGTCAAGAACTAGGAGCTTCTATCCCACACAGTCATCACTTTCCAAATTTTGCAGCTTTGAGCTTTTGACCATACCATGTTATATTTAAAATATGTGTGTAACCCTCCCTGGCATGCAATGCATTACCAGCTTCTGCTCTGTACAAGCAACTTATTAATTAATAAAACAGCCTAAAGTCACAAACATACACTGCTATAAGTGTAATATATTTCAGCAAGAAAATACACTATATTAATCAACATTATCATTTTGAACTAGTCTCTTTGCTTCAGAAATACTTGTTTTGAATAGCAAATACATTCTACCTGTTGACATGCTGGCTCTCAGAATAGTGAATACCACGTACAGACACTGATGATACACATTATTATCTCACCTCCAGGACAACATCAGCTGCATCATGGAGACATAAGGTCAAGGTTCCCACTCGTGTCAAATTCGTTACATATGAGAAGGTTATCAGGGTGACTGTTACAATGTGATGTGTAAACATGATGCCAAAATCCTAGAGCAGCAAGGAGCAGGGAAAAAAAAAAAACACAAGCAAAAAACAATGAACCAAACAGTGAGATTCAGTACTCTCATACAAAAATGGAAGGATGCTTTTTAAACCCAGCATTATAGTTATGTTACATAAAGATCCTACCACATAAGTGCATTGAACACCTTGCTATATATTTCACTTAGACTGAATAAAACAATCCTTGTATGTTAATAAAACACAAAAAGATTATTGAAAGCTTGGCAATATCTATACTTCTCAGTTTGTATTACTTTAACCTAATGGAGTAAACATTTGCGTCTGATATTACGTTGAAAAGGTATATATACATACAAATCAAATTACACCGTATTTCTTATATGCTGAGCAACATATAATATGCAAAATAATGCACCATTCACAAGAGTTCAAACAGCTGCAAAGGAATGGAAAAACACACTTCTACTGCACTAGGAGTTTTGGACAGCCACCTGTCAAGCACAACTGAGAGCTTTCACAGACCTGGGAATACCAGTTCCAATTTTTTATTTGTTTTTAATGAAGCTGCTTTGTCTTCACACTGTAATAGGGTCAGAAAAGTCTTCAAATGAGCTGGTGCAGCTTTTCCTGCTCAGATTTAATATGCTGCCTCCCAAACTGGTCTCCAGATCAGTAACTCCAAGCTATTTGGTGAAGCTCCTGTAACACCACATTTCCAGATACGTGCCAAGGGGCAGGCAAAGCAGAGACAACCTATCTGCATGCCCTAGACTCCCAGACTGATTACTGAGCGAACAGGACTGGCAGAGATGAGATTCTTCTCCACAAGGCACCAAGTCTTGCTGGAATTTGCTGAACTACCCGCACATCTTTGAGAAAGTGGTGCCAGAACCCTTAAGAAAAGATCACAGGCATGATTTGACTGGGGAGTTTCTCCATGCACTGGGTGCCAAGTTAGTACCACAGCAGAGGTAGCAGCTCTTGTGCAGAGCTGGCTGAAAGGAGAGATCCAGGCAGTCAGAAGCAGCGGCTCCTCCAGGCAGCCTGCTCGCCAAACATCTTGCAAGGCACCATTTGGCTTTCCATCAGCTTTCGTGAGCCAGTCCTACTGAGCTGTGGTAGTCTTCAGCTAAGTGGCCCACAGCAAAGAAACCAGAACTGAGACCTTGCAGCCTTGAGAGGGGCAGCACCTCGTTTGCAGAGGGACTGAAGGTACGCATGTTGGAAAGTGTCGGTGAGCTCCCACTAACACAGGGTCAACTCCAGAAAAGCAGCACCTACAGCTGCTGACTCCTCCATCTCTCCAGTACTGGGAAGAGTAACTGATAGTGTCACCATGCCTCTCTTGGGGCATGTAGCAGGCACCACTGCTTTCAAAGATATGCACTGCTGCTGCCTCTCAGTACCAGCACCCAGCTTCACTGCAATGGACACCTGGAGTCCATGGAAAAACCTGCAGCTTGACCAGTCTCATTAACTGAATAGGGGCAGGACCTCCTCCCAGCCTATCACCCAATGTTTGATGCTACCAGGTGCTACAAGTTGCTATTTCTTATTTTCAGTGGGCATTGCCAGTACCTCCAACACAAAGCTGAGGGGGGGGGCAAATAGTGGAGAAAAGAGAAGAAAAGACTGTCCTTGTTTCGCATACACCCAACACTTCTCTGCCAGGTTATTTGGTCCCCAGCAGTGTGGAGAAAAATCAAATATATTCAGCAGTCACCTCAAGCCACTGCTTTAAGTCTATTTTCTTAAAGCAGACTGAACAAAGAAAGAATTAAAGGCTGATTCCCTTTCTAAGAGTCCTAAGGGAAAGCAGGGATACAGCAATTTAGTCATTTCAGTAACCACAAAACCACACATGGGGACCATTTCACCATATCATCCATAATCAAAATAGCAAAGCACCTACCTTATTCCCTGGGATTAGAAGTAAACTATAGCACTTCCATATGGCCACACTGGAGCCTAGCTCTCTTTACTGGCTTCAGCTGCAAATGCTATGGCACTCGTCTTCTTTTCCTTCTAACTGCAATTATGTTAGCACACAGGCAGTCCAAATGGTGGAAGAAGCCAAGTAGAAAATTTTCATCTGTTTTTATAGCTGACACATTTATGTTCTACAGATACAAGATTTTTAGTCCCTCTTGGGAACTCTTCAAGGCATTCCTGACAATATGGATTATTTCTAAGCAGCCCTAATGCTCTTGGGCAGCAGTCTTCTGCACCTCACGAGTCTACTTACAGAAATGTTCTCCAGGGAACTCCTTCTCTGATAATGTTTCTTAAAAGAGAGTTATCTGACTCTGCCAGCTCTGAAATGGAGAGGCTGGACTGACCTACTAAAAATTTAGAAAAACATAGCTGTGATATAAAAAGACTACTTTTGTTATTCTGGTCCTCTCTTTCCTGTTTATGACATTTTTTTTTTCCCATCAGTAATTAATATTATGCTTTGAAGATGCTACGTGTTAGATTTTAATTATAAATAAGGGTAACGAATGCAAAGAAACTAATGGTACAAGTTCCCATAATGTCAAGTTGTACTTGTGTTCCCAGCTTAGTCAAGTATTTTCACCCAGAAACAGCAGAAGAGTAGCTATACAGGAACAGGGTTTTTCTTTTTTTAAATATATTTCAAATGGTATCTATGTTTGTGCAAGATGCATTTATTTACAGCAGATTTGTAGCTACTGAAAGATATCATGTGCCTGTGTCATGAAAATATGGGGCTAAGAATAGGAGAAACAGCCTGTTCCTCACACCATCAGCAGGAAGAACACTGGGCAGACGACAGAGAAACCCCGTGGGTCTCAACTTGTAGACAAGCCCTCTGGACACACTCACTGGATAAACTGGCAAGCGGCTATGGAGCATTAGTGCCACAAAAAATTGTCTTTATTAGTCACCCCAGCTTCTGGAAATGGACTTCAAAACTGAAGTGGAGTATCACCAGCTAAAGGTTTCGACCATAAAAATTCTAGTAAAGGTCTTCAAAATGTACACAATCTAAATTCCTTTCCTTTGAAATGAAAGAAATCAGCTCTATGACTTTTTTTTTTTTTTAAACTAAGTTCGAAGAAAGAAAGAGATCTAGGATCCAGATTTGGTGAAATATAGCATAAATTTTCTAGAATCAAAATGGAATATTCAAGAAAATTAGCAGCTACACATTATTTTATTTTGGGAATGAATGAACTGTAATTCTTTTAAAAAAGTAAACCACAGAAGCTCTAGGAATTGCCAAATGCTTGGAACTAAAAGGTGTGAATACACAGAGAGGTCTCTGAGATCTTCTACAAACCTGTTAAAACACTGACCAACTAGAAATTTTATAAATTCCCTAAATACACCAGTCAAATATTTTTCTGTCAAACAGTACTTCAGATACCCAGAGAGCATGTAAATAAGCCTCACTAGTTTTAAAACTTGTCAGGGGCTTGTGAAAGTAACAAAGTTCCCCAATCTAATTTTTTTCTCTCTATTTTACAAGAAAGCAGTATGGGAAGCTGGACAGAGATGATAAAGAAACCAAATCGTACTAGGTTGCAGTCTTTGAAAATGAAGACCCTTAAGGGTAGAACACCATTACAGCAACATAGTAGGTATTTATGAGGCAAACAACATGCCGTTATAAAACCGTAAAAGTTAATCTTCTCAGTTCGCTGTCTCAATACCAATAGTAGGTATGTGCAACAGTCTAAGTAGTTTGCTCACACCTCTTCAGCCAGGCAAAGATAATCTGGTGGAATTTGTAATACCTTAATAAACAGGAATTGGAAAGTCAGCAAACCAATTGGAAGTAATTTTGAAGTCATGAATTTGCTATTAGAGAAGAATAAAATGGAGATGGAAAACAGCAAGTACATTTCTCTTGAGCTACAATGAGTAAAAGACCAGTGCTGGAGTCAGGCCAGTGCCGAGTGCTGATGCTTTCAGGAAGACCTATCACACCTCACTTTGAGAGAAATCCTGCTACATAAAAGCAGTTGGCTGAATTCCTGCAGTGCATGAGGCTGCCAGGGCAGTTTTGATTATTCCAGACTACAACACAGCCACTGCTGAATTTAAAGTATCTAAAATGATAACCAAGAAACAGATAAAAGTATTCCTCTCATTGAATATGAAAACATCAACAGGTTTCTCAGGCTGAGAATTGTTAATCTGCTTTGTATAGGCTGTCATGAATTATTACAACAGCATATGATATTAGCTGGCAAATTTCCGTTGTCTTCCAGTTAAAGCCTGATTTCATATGGGCAGCATTTCACTTTGCATATTGGGTACATTAAGAGTTTTCCAAATTTTTTTAAACTAAACCTATTCTTTAAAGAAGAACTATTATGGTGCTGCAAGAGCTGGTGTCTCTGTCAACCTTGTACTACTTTTTTTCAACTGCTATAAGCTCCCAGTGCTGACATTTTTCAACTCGTGTTCTCTTAACAGCTTTCATTCACCTGTGGCCACAGAACAGCTTTACTGTGTGACACCACTGCACAGTCCCATTTCTCCAGTGTGATCTTCCTAGTTATCTGTTTTGCTTACACTACAAAACGAACGTCTCCACAGTTCAAAATGGTCAGTGATCTAATAGGTTATTTATAAATATGGCATATCTACTGTCTCCTGCAGGGTTTATAATGTTTATAATGAAAGGCTTTTGACTTGCTATCATTGTACTGCACAACAAGATGTTGTGCTCTTGCTCTCTGCTGGACACTGGATGTTCTCAGACACAGCAGATACCTGGGACGCTGCTTTGATTTGGTGCTCTGGGTTCAAGCACTGCAGATTTGTGGCAGGGGCGTCACTTCACTGTTAGCGATCCACTTCCCCACCTCCATCTTTAATTCTATTTCCACAGTAGGCTGCTGCAAAGTTTTCTTGATTACAAGTACAAGTCATTTATATATAACTATATATATATAACAGAACTTGCAAAAGATTGTTTACTTGCACCTGTGTTATGGACAGCCTAGATGCTGTCCAATTACTTTTCATATGAGCAAAGCAACTAGTCAGAAATCAATTAAATATTTTTTAAAGATGTACTTAACTGCAAGTTAAGTTAAGTTGCAGTTCTGTTGCAATTGCAATGCTGCTATATTTTGCTCTCCCTCAAGAGGTACACAAAGAAAATAAAATATAACCAGTGGCACAATGCAGAGGGCTGAATATGACTGTAGGGGGACCGAGCAGACACAGTACATTTCTGCAGCAAAAACCCTAACAGTTCTGTAACATTCCTGCAGAGGTTTAGTTTTGGTTGATATATTGACAAATGGCTATTCAGTATTGCTGGCACCTGCAGCTTAATTATATTAATCAATGTTACTCTTGATTTAAATTCATCTCCACTATCATACAGCTCTGTTGAGCACTGCTTTTCTGCATCTGTTTTCTGAAACAGTGCAGTTGTACTCATTTCAAGCTCATGATTAACAGAATGTTTAGCATCTACAGAAAATGCAAGCAAGAAATTTACATGTATTCATCCTAAATTGGTTGTTTTGTTTACAAATTACCCTCCAATATGGATTTAAGGTTTATGGATGTTTTCACGAGATTTCTACTTCTAGAAAAAATTGGAAATTCAAATAGAGGGGGTATTTTTCTACATACTTAGCTCTGACACAAAACTCCCAGGAGCACACTGGGGTTCCAAATAGCAGATAAATTCATTAAGGATGTGCTGGATTCTTCATTTATTCTTTTCAGAGTTATGCTCCTCCTAAAATTCTAGTAAACAGGGATTTTTTTCATTAGCATAACCTACAATCATTTCATTAAATTACAGCAGAAGGCGGCACATAAGAATACTATAAAATCCTCTCAAGCATTTTAAACTAATAATTTTTAACATTAAACCACCCTGCAAGAATAGTTCAATTGACTGTTAAAGAATGACTGCTGTCCTGCCTGTTCTGCTATGGACTAGGACTCTCCTTGTAGGAGAGAACTTGGATGAAGGAATATGGAACTTGGATGAAGAAATATGGAACACGTTGCTACTGATACTGTAAATTTTTTTTTTATCAGGCCAGAGTTTTATTTGCCCCTTAATAGCAATGCTCAGATACTTGAAATTACATAACAGTAAAGGTAAGATTAAATGTAACATCACTTTTTAATATAAATGTATCCCTGTTTTTACCATCCCTTTGTAGAATAAATTGAAAACCTTCATAGATCTTACCAAAGTGATACTGTGAATTTATGGGCAGTCTTGCTCTGTCATTGATATTTCATCATTTAACTCTTGGAAAAAACAGCACTTCTACTAGCTGCTACTGTTCAGTTCCATTCAAGTCACTGTATGAGAACAGAAGGTTTTTTCGGCCATTTCCCCTTGAATAGTTGACTACTCCAGGCTCTTCTTCCCACGTGCAGAAAAAAATCACATCATAGTAACAAGGAACAGAGCAAGACAAGCACTTCAACACCAGCTTCTCAGTGATGAACATCTGCAAGAAGTGGTGACTAGAAAGGCCTGTATTTCCAGTTCACTGCATGGATAATACAGGTATTCCTCGAGTCAAGAAAGATATATGCTTAAAGCTTTCAGTGTTTTTAGTCTCATTGCACTTACCTTTCTTTTGATGTCAATGAATTGAGAAAACATCAAGGACCAATAGAATGACAATTCAACTATGTAGTAATAATGAAGGTCAGGCATCAGTGGCTGAAAGATGGAGATGAGAAAAGGTTAATAGAGTCTAACTGACATTACAGGCAGCTGAGGTCTATAGGAGACACGTTTAATCACAGGGAGATTATTGAATTATACATAAGCATCCTATGTAAGAAAAATTATGATGGTTGCCTCTTTCAAACGTTGATGGCTATGGAAAAATAAAGCTCCCCAAACTACCCTCCTCTTATGTTTTAATCTTGACAGTATTATAATATTGTAATACCAAAAAATGATGATGATGCCCATTCAGAACCTAGAATAAACTAAATTCTAAGTATTCCCAAATCTGTATGGAAAGATTACTTCAAACATCTTGCTGCACATCAGAAATGTGTGTTTAAAGCACAGCGAAAGAAAAAATGCTAGAGCAGATTAAAGTAATGCTAGTATACAATCTCACCTGCTCATGATGAAAATGTGAGCTTTAAACGGGGCTCTTCTAATATAAAAGCCTACTTTCAAAGAATTCAACCATTTTCTGGGAATGTTAACATTTAGAAAGAAGAAAATAGAATAAATTTATCCAGGTATCTTGCTTGATGTACAACATAGTTACCCAGATGTTTAAAGGTAAAAGAAATAAAAGTAACAAGACACAGGAATTCATGCCTGGCCTGGGGTAGCTTCAAAGAAGGTAACTGATGGCACGCAATAGGCTGTTTAGCCTAAGAGAGCCAGTTGTAGGAGCTGCTCTAATTTCTATGGGATTGTGCCTCCCTGAGGGATTAGATGAACCATCTCTAGAGCAGGTTGCACTGGCACAACCATGCACCTGTGCAGGGCACGAGCCATTTCCATGGGCAAGAGGCATTTCAGTTGCCTCGTTTATTCCCAGTGTCTTTTTCTGAAAAAGTTGCCTCGTTTATTCCCAGTGTCTGTCTCTTTCAGCTGAAAAACAGTCCTTAGGGGCCCATCAAATGCTCTTTGTGGATTATTTAAATATAGGCATATGTTTATCCTTAAAGAAAAGTGTGTAGACTCCAAATCATTCTTTTAAAGTCATTTCTCAGGCTGATACAACCCTTTTTCTGATTTAGAGTGCCAACAAGCTTTTAATTAGGTGTAATTAACAAAAGGGAAGAGAACATGAGCTAGCAATGAACCACAACTATTATACTCACTCTTGCAAGAGAATTTACTCCGGAAAATTCCTAGTAAAACAATTAAAATTGTCAGCTGCTTTATTAACTATAGCATTAGTATTTCTAAATCCATATATAATGATAACAAAAGCGGATTTTAAAGTTATCATTTCCCTCCTTGACAGGATCAAGAGTGTGTGTTTAACTTAGTTTAAATGCTAAGTTTCAGTTCTCCATTGACTTAACTTCAATGGGACAATTCTGTGCTTATGGGTAGAGTGGTCAGCCAAATGATCCATTTGACTATATCTACAGAAAGTCCAGCTGGATTTCTACAATGCTGTGTTGAGTAACTTACAGAGAATTTGTAGTAAACATGAGATTAGAAATTTTATGTAGTGAAAAAAACCCAACCAAACCAAACTGAAAACTTAATCCTGATTAGCACCTGGTAGACATTTTTATCTCTGAGACAATGATTTGATAATGACTTTGATGATTTGCTTTCTGTTGGACCCTCTCCACTAGCAGCATGATTTTAGACATAGTAAGTTTAGTTGCTTCCCTCTAAAGTAAGTAACTTTCTGAATGACCTCATTCTTCTGATAAGTCTGGTAAATACATGTTCTTTAATCAGCAAGATTCATGGTCTTATGTCATAAATAAATCTCTTCTTGCATGCAATAACATAAAAACAGTAGAAAACAGGACTGAAAGGCACCAGTGACTGCAGCCGTATCAATTCTGACAAACAATTGGCCCTAAAATCTGAGGGATGATGACTCAACACTTCCTCCATGCAATTTCTTTTGCTGCTTCCTTAACATTATTCAGTTCACCCTCCAGTTTTAGGGTGGAATTTAAGTTGTTATTTCTTCTGAGGCTAAATGACCAAATTCCTTCAACCTTTCTCAGATCAAGATTTCTTGTCATTCTTGCTGAACTATCTCCACTTAACTAATTCCCACAGGTACACAACCTTCAAGAGCAGTACCACCCAAACCTAAACACAGTCTGTTCAGCCTGTCCAGGGCTGTTCACTGTCACAGGGAATTCACTGTCACTGTCACACAATATTCTTCTTCATACTTTCCAGTCTTGCAATGAGGGCTTTTTTTTGTCTCCTTGGCCTTAAGAAAAAAAAAGAAAGCGCAAAAAAAAAGCATGTGGCAGCTATATTCATCTTTCCCAAGCAAGACGGAGAGTGTCCAGCAATGTTCTGAAATGCCAAGTAGCCCATTCACACTAACATATTGACACTAGGCCCCATCATAATAAATATAGAGCTCTGCAGAGGTGTCACATTTGGTTTTAGACAGCACTGTAACTTTTACCTGATATGGATACCCATTCCAGCACTGTCTGGTATTCCAGAGCCAGGGTGTCTGAGAGAGAAAGAAAAAAAAAAAAAAAAAAAGGTCACACCATTTTGGGCAATAAAAGTGTATATGGTTAATACAAGTGAGGGACAAAACTACAGAAAAAGCTTAAAATTTGCAATTTTTGCTAGAGGCTATGAAAACTGAATACAAGAAGATGCCTCAAAGTTTCACAGCATGAATTACAGCAAGCTGCCTGTTCACATATTTTTTAGTTGATGCACCATGACCTTATATGAATAACTTTTGCAGGAGTGCAGGCTGAATGTAATCAGCTTGTGCTCAGGTGGTCAGATCTTACCGTCTCAATAGCATGGGAAACCTTGGCCTGAGGCTGCTCAAATATTTTAAAGAACATCCCTTGCATGTGATGTTACATATAAGTGTCCTTCCATACAGGATCCATCCTTCATCCCAGCCACATCAGCTCATGATAGCAAATCTTACCTTTTGCTTTCCTGGCTGAAGACATGACTGTTCAGAGATGACAGATCTTGCTTTCACATGGAAAATACTCTGAAATCTTAGGGCAACATGAAAGGTGCCAGAGCAAATTTATCGTAACATGCATCTACAGATTCTTGCATTGCAAAAAGCTGGGCAAACTAAAAAGACTTGGGGACATGCAAGTCTGTTATGCTTCCTGTTTTTTTGCTGCTTGCACAAGATTTACTTGATTATTTCTCTTTCAATGCCACAAGAATGCCTTTTAAATTTTTCTTGTAAGTGGGGTTTGTTTCAGGTCTTTAGTTTCTGCCTCCTTTTCTGTGCAACTAAATGGACTCAAGATCGAAAACAGCACATGGGCAAGCTCTTCTACACAACATACTCAGCCATTAAGTATTTCCACATTGGGTAATAAGAACACAACCAAATCAAGCCACCAAGCAGCCACACTTTTAGTGCATCATCAGCAACAACTCCTTTCAGATATGCATGTCTTGCAAAGCACAGCTGCATCTCAGGTTCTGGCAGCATCTGGACTTTGGGAAGCACATGTCTACAGCACAAGTACCCACCACCCACTGGGTATCTCACTAGAAACATGAAGAAAGAAAACTGTGGGTTCAAGATCTTTGTGCAATTCCTCTATATAACCTTACCTGCTCTACATGCAAGTATAAAAGGGATAGAACACTCTTAGCAGGTCTCCTGGATTAAGGCACCAATATCCTTACAGCATTAAGTGCTTCCACTAGAAAACATTTTTTTCAAATAAATCCTCAGTCCATGAGAGATGGCATTTTCTTGTTTTCACCATCTGGTGGAGCAGCTCAGCTCAGGCAAAGCATAGTAACAAACTTACCCGAAATACAGTGGGCGAGCACTAAAACCAAATAAAATGAACGCTAAACAGAATGTTAAAGCCCCAGGCTGAGAATCAGGCAAGTAGAGTCTTTATAAGTAGGAAGGATTTCTACCATATTAAAAGACAGTGTAAATGCTAGTCAGAATTACAGCCCAATTCTCAACTGATACTACAGTTCTAATTCTAATTTGTCTTATAGAGGGTCCTTATAGTCTTTGTTGGTTAACAGTGATGTGATATGATTACTAAAGGCTCTTCCTGGTTTTTCTGAATGTGTCCTTCACGTGGAAAATAAGATAAAATAAAATTTGCAAAGCCATACCCCCAACGCTCCTGAAACAGAAAGGAATAATTCTTGCAGTAACCTGAGCAGTAGGCCAACATTTAAAATAACAGACCTCCCAGAGTTTCTGATATACCTCTCACAAGGATGCTGTAAGAATGACTGAAGCCTATCCAAATGTCACCTCCTCTCTATTGGAAATAATTATTTCATGCAAGCAATTTATTTGTTCAAACATCTCCACAGTAGTTACTGTGCTAAGTGAGTTCTTCTTATTTCACACAACAAAAAAGGTCTTTGGAAACAGCCACAGCACCTCTGTAAGTGTTACTAATATACAGAATCTAGAATATTTCTGTCTGACAGCTGCTTGAATTAGATCCATCCAAATACTGTAGGATAATTCATAGTTTTAGCCAGGTTTGAAAAGCTGTAACTGTCTTTCATATCAGATGCAAGAAGAGATAAGAGATGCTTCCTACCCAATTATTTTGCTACCTAAATTACAGGTGCTAGCAAAAAATGCACATTTTTATCTTTCAAATATTATGACATCTTAGGCTTCTTCAGAGATATGACTGCTGTAGGAGCTGCAGATATGAAGGTTTATGTGCAATTAATATGCTGAATACTAAATAAAATGGGCCTCACTGGAGGAACCCATAACCACAAAGCCTGAAAGGATACCACATACTGAAAAACAATGTAAGACATGCATTAAGCCTCAAGGACCAATACACTGTAAGCTTAGAAAGCCATGCTGCCACCGCAAACAAAATGCTTCCAAGTAACTGTTTGGAAATCCAAAGGATCCTATGTGGGCAACAGTGGCTGAAACAGGAAGGCACCTACACCACCTTCTCACCCCTTTTTTCCTCTTCCTCCCCTTGACTTGCCTTGACTCTAGCAGTTGTAGCAGTGGGAGACTTTGGTTATATTTGCCCTGCAGGGCTTTAGGAAAGAGCTAAAGAGCTTGGTTTAAGCACAGCCTTCCCCTCTGACCTCCACAATGAACACAGTCCTAACTGAACTTAACTTCTCCATGTAGACCATGGCTATAGTTGGAGCAAGAAGCATCTTGTTTAGGTCTCTGTGAATCTCACAACTGTGGGATACTCTGTGCAGGCTTCAGGAGGAAGGAGAGAATCCTAAAAAAGCCCACAGTCTACAGTGTGACACCTGGACACACTAATGAATAATCAAAGATCTAATACTGGTATTTTCAGGGCTCAGCTGAGCCCTGCATGTGCCCATAGGATATGTCTGTGAACTTCCTCCCACCCACCAGGCAAGCTCACCACGGAACAGAACTCAGCTCTTCCTGAGAAGTCCCATGATGGATGGAAAGAAAAGGTAAGTGACTTGGCTTTGCAACAGATCCTTTTTTGATGAACATAAGAAGTGTGCTACTGTTTCCACTGCCAGTTGAATACTCAAATTTCAGTTTTACTTTTTGCTCTCAGTATATGATCTCTGAGGAAAGGAGAAACCTGAGGGGACTGGAGAAGAGAGGAAATGCAAAGATTCTGATAACAAAAAGGCATCATTAAACTGGAAACAGAATACAAAAAACTTCAGTACCAATTACGTCAGGCACAAAGTACCAGCCCTACGATGCTGACACATTCCCTTACAGAACATAAAGGAGTTCAGATGGAAATTTAAGCTTTATCACCCTTTGGTGCAGTGCCTTATCAGTGTAGTATCAATGACAGAAGAGGATGATAAATAGCTGTTGAATTTGCTGTCTTCTACAGTATTAAGGAACAATCAAACCTCTCTCCAACTCTGTGATTAAAGGGGGTAATTTTAAAGAACTCCTTCAGAAATAAAACTTCTCTTGAGCCAAGGGAATGACTGTGGATTTGAAAATAAATAAAAAAAGAATAATAAATGATCTGAGATGTCTGCAAGCTTAGCCAGAAGCCTTGGGTCGTTTTGCATCTGTTGTCCCATTCACTTATAGTAAGAGAAAGCTTCTAATTGGGCCCTGGCTTTCAGAAGCCCCAAACCAATGAAAATCTGCATGTCTTGCTCAAAGTGGTGCTGGTACCTAGTATGCGAAAGGTCAGTTTTAATAGCAAGTGGAGGGGGAAAAAGGAAATACAATAAAAAAACTTCCATTTTTTGTCTGATCTGTTCCCTAGACTGCTGACTTGTCTGAGAGGTATTTTTGTGTGTATTTTATCAGGGAGGCAAAAGATTCACCCAATAAATTATTATTTTAAAATAACAAGGTAAATTTTCATTCATGATACAGTAATAAAAATAATCAAGAATACTCCCCTCTCACCCACACGTACCCAGCAGAACACACTCTGTTTAGGAAACACACAAAGGCCACAGGCCAGATTCTCAAAGAGATGGATGAAAGCCAGAAACCTCACAAGCGAGGGCTTTTCCATACTGTCAGCAAGCCAGCTATCAGATGTGTGTGTATCAGGCATGTCATGGGTGTAACTGAATTCCACACACATTTTATAGAATCAGCTTGTGCTTGTAAATATAAATATATATACACCTAGCTCACATAAATTTGCAAAACTGCTTTTGGGCAGCTTCTACTGACAACTACTTCCATAGTTTGTCTCACTGTAAGCTGGTGTATTATCAACTGAGTTTTCCTTGTACCCAGCACAACTAGAAACCCAAACAGGCACGTTGTACCCACAAACACTGGTGTTGCTTTGCCCTTGGAAGTGGGAGCCTACAGATAAATAAGAGATGTGCAAAAAATGATACAGTATTTCTGGGACTCATTTTTTCTTTTTATAGTTCTTAAACTTGAAACAAGAAACATACTGAAAAAACACTTCCAGAAGTACATCACTAAGCCTCATAACAGCAAAACCCAGCTCTCCACAGTGCAGCTTCTTCCCTAGCAGTTTGGAGTATTAGATCGAGCTGTTAGACATCTGATTTACTCTTGACCACACAGGCATGTTGTAATTCCCAAAGGGGTTCTTCTTAAATTCCCAGATAGGTAAGGAAAATCTTCTGACTTTTCCAGCAGATAAAGAAATACAATCTGCCTGCTGTTTTTATCAGAATACAGCATGTTAAAATCCGGGAACATCATGACAGAACCCTCGCATCTCATAAAAGCCTATTTATGTTCAAAACCACATTTCAAGCCAAAATAGGACTTCCTCATTCAAAAAAAAAGATTTTAAGTTGCTTTGGAGATTAGAAAACTTTTGACCCTGTAAAACAAAATCAGCACAATATAGAAATCCCAAGCATTCACTTTGCATATGCTCACTGCTCTGTAGTCTCAAAAGGCCAAGATTTTATCTGGCTTGGTTAACGTGTTTGGATACAGCTTTACGTAATTTATCCCTGACAGCTACAAGCAATATTAAGTGGAACAGAAAACAGCATTATTAATTAAGTCAAGATAATACATACTTCTGGCAAAATTCTACCCACCTCATTTATTTTGGGGCTGATACAGGCAAAGATGTCTCATGGCCCTCATCTCTCTACTTCCATCAAGCTAGAGCAAGTCTTTGCTCTTCATTGAAACAAGTGGTACAAGTGAGGCCAGAAGATTTCCTCTTGATTAGCATTTACCCTAAAATACGGTGTACAATTTTCTTTCACCCCTAGACCTAACGTTTGCTGAAACATATGTATGATTTATGACATAGACACACTCTTTTCCTCAACAGTAGCTGCCTTCTCACACCACAGGCAGAAGACCATCTCCTGCTCATGTGGACTGACACCTCACCATACCCTGAGCAATACAGCTTATCTACCTAAAAGTGCAATTGCAACAGCAGGGGAGGAGGAGATGTCAGTCTTTCTGTTGACTGCAAAATACAGAAATATTTAACACTTTCCACCTCTTTATTATCCAGGAACTGAAAACTACAGGCTTCTAATTAACAGCATCTTTCATAACATCATCAGAAGCGCAATTATTCTTAATTAACAGGGTTTTTTTGGGTGTTGGGTTGTGGTGGTTAATTTTGCATTTGATCTTCTAATGCTTAAATGAAATGTATCTCAATGTTCACTTTTTTCCTAATTATGGCTAGGTATTATAGAATTTTTTTTTCAATATATTAATAAGCATTCTTCTTGCACATGACTTGGTTGAATAAGCACTCACCTAAAGGGGAACTACTTAAATTGCTTGCTTTCTTTTTCTTTCTGTAACACCTGCATCCTCTTGGCATAGTATGCTGAATGGCTGCTGACATTAGAAAGTCAGATTACCAGGCATCAATAAAAACATCCTTCTGTAGTTTCCAGGAGGTCTATGTTTTAGCGCAAAAAAGACTCCACCAGTTTATGCTAAAACCAAGAGATTTTTCAATAAATTAAACTCTTAGATGCAAATTCCACAGTGACCCTGGGTTTCCTTCCCCATCTTCTTACTTGGCTCAATGGTCATCAGTGCTAGTGTAGAATACAGCAACCTCTCTCTCTTAAGGAGAGTACAGATCCACAAAAACATTTTCTTCTGCATATAAAGTACAAACTAATGCACTTTTTTCCCTCTTAACTACAGAAAAATTCCTTGGTATTAATTGTTGTAAAACAAGTCAGAGTTTTACAAGTCACAGAAAGTGATCTTTTTTCACAAGTGTCAATATTTCACAGCAATTTTCTCTCCAGCAGAAAGAAAATGGAAATCATTTTATTTGACTTCTAGAAGATTTATAAAGGAACAACTAGAACGTTCCGAGTCAGCTTTTCAAAGTTTCTATCATCTTCCACTAAGTTTACCTGGCCTCCAAGGACTTCAGATTTATGATGTTTTGGAAGTTATCTCTGATTACTTCGAAATGTGATTTTTTCTTGTTATCTGAAAAATTACCCTGGATAAGACAGGATCTGAGCCATGTTAACATCATCCCTTGCTACTGTTGTATTTGTTTTGCTACTACATAAGCATTTCTTATACTAAAGACTCACTGGTTTAAAAAACACCTCAGTTTCCAGTCTCCGCTGGCCACCTGTGACAGGCACCGAGTGCACAACCACAGCAGAAAATGCTGCCAACAGCACTGGCTGGTATTGCTTACGGCAGAATGAGCTGCAGAATAAACTGACTCTGCAAGCACCAGTGTTTTGTCACCTACACACCAAAATTAAGTATAGTTCCCACAAAATCACTGAGTTCTGACAAAACACCGTGCTGGTAATGAAGAGAATTCAGCAGAACCACAAAATCGATGGCTACTATTTTGCATCGACTTCTCCATGTTCATCCTTCCTTCCAGTGACTGTTGCTTCTCATATCAGGAATAGCATTTTCATAAATTCTTCACAGACTCAAACAGTCATTCATATTTCTTGGCACAGCAGACAACAGAAGTGAAGACAATGTGACGCATTGCTGATTAACCTCCTGAGGGTCTGTTCTCAGATAAAACAAAGCAAGTTCTTACAAGTTTATGCAGGACTGTATTTTTTTTGCTAGAGTTTAGTGCTTTGTGTCTGCAGAAACAAGGTGTTAGAGGGAAAAATGCTTTTGCAATGAAGAGTGCTCAGCCCTTCCTCTCAGCAATCGGCACTGCTGATTTCCAGCCATAATTAAAAATTATGCTTCTACTCATCAGAAATTATAAAATACACAGAAGGATGCATAGAAGGCCAAGATTAACAACAATCACTAGAAGATGCACTTGACATTTTAAATGCAAACATATGTGTGTGTACAAAAATAGTTTTAGAGAAAAAAATAATTCAAGTTTGGATTTACATAAGATGATCTCCGGAAAGGCAGTTAGCTCTATGCACCACATACATCCACTTTTCCCTTAAAAAATATATGATGTACAGAGACCTGGTGCTTATGTCTTGTGCTGCTAAACACGTAATTTCAACTTCTAAACCCTGTGGAAAATGAAGATAGCAAAAGGAATAGATAACCCTAGAGAAACTGGAAGGGTCCTAGGCGTTGCATGCATTGAATAGAAGCTAAGAACACTCCAACTGGAGAAGCTGGCAGCTGTAGCATCTCCTCCCCCTGCTCTGACTGGCCAGACCAGTTCCCTTACCAGTCCTAGCCATCAAAATATTTGCTCTTATCCATGTACCTTCTTTCTCTGAGACTTCCCCTGCTAGTTGCTTTGTAGTAAACAAAACTTTTGCCTTCATATGAAATGGCAACATTTTCAAGGACTGTTTTGTCGTGAGCAAGTTGGGCAGCCAGTGGTGCTATGACAGTTTAGAGCAGCTGAAGGTCTGTATAAGTATTACAGAAGCCAGTCTAAAGTTCCTATTCATTTGTGGGTAACAGGTTTCCCAGGGACACTACTCAACGAATTTTGTAGTTGCTCTATCTGCACAGTAAGAGAGTGCATAAAAAGTAGCAGACGCATTTAGCCAAACGCTCCAAATGCCTAATAATGCTTTTGAGAAGCAAAGCAGCTGTAAACCCGTTAGCTTTACAGCCGCCTTATATTTTTTGATAACAGAACCAGACTATATCAATTAGCCTAGAATTTGTATCTAAAAGAATATTTATAAGTTTATTTTATTAAAACAGACAACACACAACTGAGGGTCTGGGATGCAGACCAATACACCAATGCATGCAGCACGGGCAACAAACAGGAGGAGTTGGAAGGCACCGTCCTGCCAGAAAACTCCTGATCAAGGGGAGCCTATTGAAAAAGCTTTCTTCCTACAAGAGGCATTGCTCCCACCGGCTCTCGCCCTGCTGGGGGACTTCAACCACCCTGACATCTACTGGAGAAGTAGCATGGTGAACTGCAGGCAATCCAGGAGACTCCTGGAGTAACTTTTAAAGCCAGGTAATAGCCTTATCTGAGGGCTGATAAGTAAGCAAGTGAGCTAATTCATGGCATCAATATTGGAAGCAGGTTGGGCTGCAGTGATCATACACTGGTGAAGTTTGCAGTCCTGAGGAATATGGGTCAGGCCAAGACCCTGAATTTTAGGAAAGCAAAATTCCAGTTGTTCAGGGAGACAGTCAATAGGAAGCCCTGCAAAACTGCCCTCAGGGGCAAGGGAGCAGAACAGAGCTGGCAGATCTTTAAGGATGCTTTCCATAGAGCAGAAGAGCTCTCAATCCCCAGGTAGGAAATCAGGAAGAGAGGGCAAGAGAATGGCATGGCTGAGTTGAAACCTGCTGGTCAAACTAAAGGGCAAGAAGCAAATGCACAGGCAGTGGAGGCAGGGACAGGTATCCTGGGAAGAGCATAGGGATGCTGCCCGGTTGTGTGGGGATAGGGTTACAAAGGCCAAGGCACAGCTGGAGCTGAACTTGGCAAGGGACACAAAGAATACTAAGAAGGGCTTCTACAGGTATGTCAGCCAGAAAAGGAAGGTCAAAGAAAGCATTACTCCTGATGAGCAAGACTGGCAAACTGGTAACAATGGATGAGGAGAAGGCCGAGGCAAAAATTTCTTTGTCTCAGTCTTCACTGACAACCTCTCTCCTCCAACCTCTCAAGTGGATGGACCACAATGCAGGGACTAGGGGAGAAAAGTCCTTCCCACTGTAAAGAACATAAGGTTTGTGACCACTTGAGGAACCTGAACATACAGAAGTTAATGGGACCTGACGAGATGCATCCCAGAGTCCTAAGGGAATTGGCTGATGTAGTTGCCAAGCCACTCTCCATGATATTTGAAAAGTCATGGCAGTCAGGTGAAGTCCCTGGTGACTGGAAAAAGGGAAATATTGAACCCATTTTTAACAAGAGTAGAAAGGAGGACCCTGGGAACTAGTGATCTGTCAGCATCACCTCTGTGTCTGGGAAGGTCATGGAACAGATCCTCCTAGAAGCTATGCTAAGGCACATGGAGAACAGGGAGATGACAAGTGGGGTCCCTCAGGGGTCCATACTGGGACCACTGTGGACTGGTATTAATAATCGAAAAACAAGATACTGTTGAATATCTTCATGAATGACATAGTGGGATTAGGCAAACCCTCAGCAAATTTGCAGATGACACCAAGCTGAGTGGTGCAGTTGACAAGCCTGAAAGACAGGATACCACGCAGAGGGACCTGAACAAGCTTGAGAAGTGGGCACGTGACCCTCACAAGGTTCTACAAGGTGAAGTGCAGGGTCCTGTACCTGGATTGGAGCAACCCATCATATCAATACAGGCTGGGGGATGAAGGGATTGAGAGCAGCCTTGCCTAGAATTTTAGGAAATTCTGTTGTACTGGTGAATGAAAAGCTGGACATGAGAAAATAATGTACACTCACAGCCCAGAAGGCCAACCGCATCCCGGGCTGCATCATAAGAAGCAGGGCTGGCCGGGTGAGGGAGGCGATTCTCCCCCTTTACTCCACTCTGGTGAGAACTCACCTGAAGTACTGCGACCAGCTCTGGAGCCTGCAGCACAGGAAAGACACGTTGTAGCTGTTGGAGTGGGTCCAGAGAAGGGCCACAAAAATTATCAGAGGGATGAAGCACCTCTCCTATTAGGACAGGCTGAGACAGTTGGGGTTGTTCAGCCTGAAGAAGAGAAGGCTCCAGGGAGACTTTATTGCAGCCTTTCAAAAGGGCATTATAAGAAAGATGGGCACATACTTTTTTGTAGGGCCTGTAGGACAAGGGGTAATGGTTTTAAACTAAAAGAGGGTAGATTCAGACTAGATACAAGGAAGACATTTTTTACAATGAGGGAGGTGAAACACTGAACAGGTTACCCAGAGAGGTGGCAGACGCCCCATCCCTGGAAACATTCAAGGTGAGGTAGGTTGCTCAGAGCCGTATCTAATCTAGTTGAAGAGGTCCCTGCTCATTGCAGGAGGGGGTTGGACTAGGTGACCTTTAAAGGTCCCTTCCAAACCAAACTATTCTATGATTCTGCTAATTAGTTTGAAAACAGAGAGAGCTTGGCAAACCATACCTTGGTAGGAGGGTGACCTGTATAGAATTACACCTTTAAGAGAACGGCAAAAATTCCAAGAGCAAATCATTAAAAAAATAAAGCTTTTCATGCCTGGTAGACCACTGTAGAGCTGCATGATTTCAGAGCACTCCCAATTTTCCTACAGGATGCAGCTTCAACAAAGCTCCAGGGTTTCCAGCGCTCTGTGCTCTGATACTACTGTTACTCAAAGGCATACAGGAAAGTGGTTAATAATTAAACTCATCATTACATATCTACTTTCTGTAATTATAGCTCCTATCTGTGGCTGTTCTGCCAGACGACTGCATCTGTCTGACTTTGGCCAGCCACTAACTTCCATGCCATGGGCTGATGGGAAGTGTTTACCACATCCTTCATTGTACTCCTGATACTGACTTTTGGAAATCCTCAGGGAGTTGCTTTCCTTTGCGGGATTCACCATGTGCCATAAGGGCTTGCTTCACTGACACAGAACATGCTCCATCACTGCATGCAGCTCACAAGGGGGGACAGTTAATTTTTAGTAATAACAAAATAGCAGCTCCTTAATAAGTGAGCATTGAGGTACAATTTCAGGCACAAACCCAGATGTTTAAGATTGTGGTATTTATGAAACTACACTGCCTACTGGAAAAAAGCTGTATAGAGAAAAATCGAACAAAAGCCCCCTTTACCTTCCACTCCTCCAGCTGCTGTGTTTTGCTGTACCTTTGTATAAGCACATTATCATAATGTCTCAAAATCATCCCCGACAGTCTGAAAATTAGAAAGTTATTGGAACTGCAGAATTTCTCTAGTTCACAGGGCCAATATTTATTCCCAGAGTGGCATGAGTGTGTTTGAATCACATGGTGCCATCATAGGCAGCTGGCGAAGAAGCCTTTTGGTGGTGAACTCACTCATCAGTTCTGCCACTAAAGCCTTGACAGAGGTTTCTAAACCTCTGACTGCTTTTAAGCACAAAGATACCACCAAGTCCCACCTGATGACTGAGAGAGCATAGCTCTTTCCAGACAGGTTACTGGAACCGGTGGATTGAAAGCACCCCATCTCCAGCCACACCACTGTGATCGCTAGATAGGGACCCTTTCCTAAGCACTTTAGTCACTGGGCACAGCTAAAACAAGGCATAACCCTAACCAACGAGTGAGGACAGAGTAAAGTAGGCTCTTCCCCTCCCACTCCTGCAACCATTGCATTTTTCTGAGGTTAGTGCATCAGGGCAATTCACCCATGAGGCTGCAGGTGTCTTTATTACTGGACGACTACTTGGTGCCACAAGTGCTATGTACTGCCTGCAAAAACCCCAGTGAGAAAACCTCTCTCATATTGTATTTTCCTCTAACAGGATGAAAGTGGGGAGAAATGTTAATTAATTTTAATATAAAAACACAAGTTGCAAGGAATTCTTTCCTGCTCGGTTCTGAGCCAGTAGCCATGACAACTTTTACTTCACTAGAGCAAAGGACGATAGCCAAAATAATTTCCTAAACCTTTAAAAACGTCTAAGTCTACGTAAAATTTTACATCCATTTCCTCTTTGTTTTCCACCTTCACCTCTGGCTGAGAAAATGCACAGAAACAGACCTTTTGTTGTTTCTATTTGTCATTCTCCTGGTGGATCTATTCAGACATAATGTGGTGTTTTTCATAGAATCTTATGGGATTGGAAGGGACCTCTGGACATCATCTAGTTCAACCCCCCCGCCGGAGCAGGTCTACCTAGAGCACCTTACACAGGATTTTCTCCAGGCAGGTTTTGAATGTCTCCAGAGAAGGAGACTCCACCACCTCTCTGGGCAGCCTGTTCCAGTGCTCTACCATTCTCACAGTAAAGAAGGCCCTCTTCAGTAAAGTTCTTCAGTAAAGTTCCTCTCCATAGTAAAGAAGTGCAGCACCCCACACTTGCCCTTGTTAAATTTCATTAGGTTTCTCCCAGCCCAACTATCCATCCTGTCCAGGTCTCTCTGGATGGTGGCACAGCCTTCTGGGGTGTCAGCCACCCCTCCTAGTTTTGTGTCATCAGTAAATTTGCTGAGGGTACATTTCATCCCTTCGCCCAGGTCACTGATGAATATATTGTAGAGGACAGTTCCCAGTTCCCTGGGGAACACCACTTGTTACAGACTTCCAGGTGGATTCTGTGCCCCTAATCACAACCGTCTGAGCTCTGTCTTTCAGCCAGTTTTCAAGCCACTTAACTGTCCATTCATCTAACCCATGCTTCCTAAGCTTAGCTATGAGGATGCTGTGGGAGATAGAATCATAGAATCATCTGGGCCAGAAGGGACCTTCAAAGGCCATCTAGTCCGGCCCCCCTGCAGTCACAGGGACA
>JAOQGH010000077.1:21375105-21399749 GCA_025769975.1 Gallinago jamesoni | reverse complement strand
ACGGACCCTTGAGGGACACCACTTGTCACTGCTCTCCATCTGGACTTAAAGCCATTGAGTACAACCCTCTGGATGCGTCAAAAGCCTTGCTGAAGTCAAGGTAGACAACATCCACTGTCCTCCTTTCATCTATCCAACCAGTCATGCCATCATAGAAGGCTATCAGGTTAGTCTGACATGACTTTCCCTTGGTAAATCCATGTTGACTACTTCTGATCTATTAAAAACTAGCAATAAGAATGGATGGTAGAGATAACATCAAAGGAACTATGCTTCTATTTTATAACTGCTAAATTTTTATAAAGTTTTAGTACAAACCCCACAAATTTGGGGCACAGCAAAAATCTAGAGTAACTGGGATAGAAGAGTTTGCTCTCCCTCAGTTTCTTGACTCTACAAATCTTGGGGATGGGAGGGAAAAACAAGAAACGAAACAAAAACCCCTGGTGAAACTCCTTAAGTCACATATGAGATACAGCAGTTAAAAAAAAGAAGCAAAACTCTGAGTTAGATTTGAACTTAAAGCAGTATTTCCTCACCCTAGCTTCTGTCATTGGTCAACAGCCAGTAGCCGAGACCATCAATAAGCAGGAGAAACGAGAAAGCTCTGAGAGGTGTAATGGGGTTGCATTGGAAGGGAATATAATATGAGAAAAAATAAATACATTATCAGTGAGCTTTTTTAACTGGCAAGCTTCTTCTCCCTACTACTTTAAGGGTAAAGTGAAGCAGCTTTATGTCTTGAAGCCCTTATAGTATAAAAATAGCTATTGTTCTAAAAGTTATACCAGCTTAAATGAGATTCAGCTATCCTGCTGCAAGTCACTGCCTCAATCGTCAGTTCAACTCAATAATGGCAACTCACACCACCAGTCAGATTATTAATAACCTGCTCTTATAACCAATTTGCACTCTTTGCTCAGGTTTAATTAGCTGTGAAAACTAAGACTGCTTCATCCATCTGAATAGCAAATCATGAAAAGCTCCTGGCAATAGAGAGGAGCTGTGCTAAATACTTTGCTACAGGTATGGAGATTAATTAAAATTATTTTTGTCATAAAATTGCCAAAATAAAACACTTTGGGAGGTATTTCCTCTAGATCTGCTATTGTTATGTATAGGACACTGAAAAATTTGCATCTTTCAGAAAGCTGGGCTGACAAGAAGATGAATACTGCACTGAAATCTAAATTGGCAACCAGTTCACGAGGGGACACAAGGTCTGGTGGCCCCTCTTTCACTGGCCAGAACAGTGTAACGTACAAGTAGTAAAGATGCTGTGTATGATTCAGTACCAGCTTAACTCTCCAAATTGCTGATAAGAGAGCATTTACTTATTACTCTGATGTTATTAAATACCCCCAGCTGGATTCCAAGCAGATAAAGTGAAATTCAATTCTAGATGTATTTTTTAAATTAGTGTGTTGCTTTTCCTCCCCAACATGCCAAATTTGTCCCTATCGTCTGCATTTGAATGTCCTGTTGCCATCAGTGTCCTATTACTGAATTAGGAATGTCATTGATATTCTCCTTTCGCTTGTTTCTTTCATAGACCTTCTGTTTCCTTTCAGCCACAAATAAATTCTGCCAGCCAGCTTAGCTCTGTCCTCTTTTGCCTGATTCAGTTGTTATCTTAACTTCAAACAGCTTACATGATCAATTATTTCCTATGCTGACTGGCTGCCTCTTACAAATCCTCATTGTCCAAAATGCATTTATTTTCCTTATTAACGTACACTGAATTGTTAGAGAAATTTAAAATTAAGTTTCTCCACTGACTTTGATCTTTCTGACAGCATGACTCATGATTTATATCTCAGACATCCATAGCGCTCTATTAATCTCTCCTAAATGCCCTCAACAACGTTTGTTCCCTTTTGAAGAGATATCCGAAACAAATTCCTGTTCTATTAGATGGGATCTAACTTTGGTCTCACTGTGAACCTCTTCCACTCATGATGCTTATTTAAAAATATAATATGGCATTTCCCCTTTTTCACAACAGCATCCTTCAGGAGACTGGCACAAGTGCTGTTTCCTGCTCACACAGTGAATTAGAAATGGTTTTATTAACACCTAATGCTTAGTCCTACTTTGACGGAAAGGAATAAGAGTATGATTGGATTTTAACATTCAAAATAATTTTAGCTTAACCATTTTCATCACTTACAGATACTCAGCAATTTGGTTTTTGATTAAAAAAAAAAAAGTAATCAAGAAAAACACAGAGTCCAAATCAAATTTCCAGCAAGTACAATCTGCCAAAGGCAGGCTTCATTTCCTCCCTGAGTGGCATACATATCACATTATCCCTCTTAATAGCACAGTAAAATATCAAATATCAGCATTGTGTTAAAAAGGCTCCAGAGTGGCTTCTGACATTCTTCATTTAAATGAGAGTATTTATCCAGTATCGAGCAGATAAGCTCAATGAACAAAAGCAATTACAAGGTTTCAGTAATAAATAATATGAACACCTTTCAGGTATAACACAGTAAGGAAATATCACAACAGACTAGAAAAAGTGCCCAACTGAATGCCTGCCTCAAATAATTCAAGAATGAAGGAGCCAGAGGGCAGGAGCAAGGGTTCTAGAGACAAATCTTCCGTTTCTAGCTCATGCCACATTCTTGTTTTCTAGAGTCAGTTCCAGTTTAAACCAAGGTGGCAGCTATTTCACAAACTTATGCTTTAGTATTTCAGCACTAAAACCAAAGAAATTTAGCCTGGTTTAGGTATTCTCTTTCTAGGAATAAGATGGTCAGATGTATCCCAAAGAGCAGTGTGAATATTTCCGAGATGCTATGTTCCTTACAGTATTCTGTTCCACAAAATATCCAGAACCATTAGTTTCGTTAAAAAGTAGGTGCAGCAGGTATGGTAAGAGTAGATGGAAATAATAAATGAAATACTGACCATTTTGATGAAGCTCATTTTTTTCTGCTCCAGATGACATAAGTAACATGCAATGAGTTCTGCAAATAGCTTTCCAATAGCCGAAAAAATTTACAACAGAATTGAGTCTGTTCTACTGCTAGAAAGACCAAAAACTGTCTAGGGCGTTGGACATTTTCAATACAGCAATTTAATTTTCAATTTGGCAGCTGCTATGATCTTGCAGCACATTTTTTAAAATGCAGTTTAGATCTACCAAAATGGATTCCCTATCTCTGATGAATCTTTATAGTAACATTAATCCAAAAAGTTAAAAAAGCCACAGCTACCAATTGTTGCGTTGGGGAAGTCTGCTATTACAGGTGATCTCTGGTGTAGGATAGCTTCCAGTGGGAAGAGTTGTTGTCAGAACTTTAAGCATGAATGATGTCCTCTTATGATTCCTATACAAAAGAGTCACTGGACAACTGAGAAAGACCAGCTGCCTTCAAAGCCTGGCTTGCTTCCCCAGCACCCCCAGAGCCCATCCATTGCAATCGCTGCCCTTGCTCTTAGGAAGCCACCAGGTGACAGGCGATGGTATCAGTAAGGGAGCCAGAAGCACCCTGTTCTCACTAGCACTTTGGAAATTGTAACGTACAAAGGTAAAATTCCTTATTTATTCTATTCTATTTTAGAAAACTCACAGGAACAAATAACCTCCAGAAAGATTAAAGACCCTGATGCATATCTGCTGAACCACGTTTGACCCTGAAAGCTAAGTCAAGGTCATTGCTATCTGTTTCTTTGGAAAACATGTTGATACTGGATAAAATGATGACAGTAAAAAGAAGGCAAAGAGAGAGGAATGAAACAGGGCAGCCTTTCTGTAGTCCACAGGAACAAGTCAGACCTGCAGACTTACACGATTCCCATATCTATTCCCCAAAATAATAAAACAAGTTTAAGAAGTGGGGAGAAGCAATGTGAGGACCTGAAAAAAAAAAAAAAGTAGAAAAGGCAGCCAAGGAGTGTATGGGAAAGATTATACAGAATTATATAAAATTTAGTTTCTCCACAGAATGGTCCTGCCACTCCCAGTGCCAACAAGCCCTGGGCTGCACAAACAGAAGAACTGACCACAGAGAAATGGGCTGCTATGAAAAAAACACCCTTTCCAAGATAACTGCAAGGATAAAGCTGTACATCTGCCTGACTACTCATCTTCAGATACTCCGTGAGATTTCCATGGCCACTCTTGAGATAGAGAAGCCAGAAAACAAATGCTGTACAGCAGGTAGAAAACTACCATTGATCTCACTCATGTTGGACTTTGCAAGGTCAGGTCATTCTTTACAAGGCTACACAAATTAGGTCAGGAAGAGAGAGAAACAAAGAAGTAAACAACCAAACCTGTATCCTCTGTTGCTCCATGGAGATACAACTTAGGTCCTAAGGGAGCTATTAAGAAAACCCAGCACCAGGGTAAAAAAACACTCATGTACAGCTGTGAAATTAGAATCTTCCTTGTTTATTAGCCAAAATAATTTGTGACTGAATTAAGCTGCTTTATTGAGCTGGTGCAGGGAAGTGTTTATAATGTATGCTGAACATCCCACAAGATCACTGAAAACCTATATGGCTAAGAAAGAAACAGCTGAACAGAGTACAGCGATATATGTTTTTCATAATAGAGAAAACATGCTTGCTCTGTAAAATAGTAACTGAATTCAACCTTAATTTTCCATCCCTGGAGATAGCTTTGGGATAATACTGGTAGTGAGTGGTTTCCATCCATTTGTCTTCTAAGAAAAGTTTTCATTTAAAGGAAATAAGATTAAATGGTACAAAGGCTGACAGAAGCCTTGCAGTGATTTTATACTAACACTAACTCCTTACTTTTCTGGGGGCATCTGAGATATAATATTATTTGGCCAAAAGTAAGAGCCCACTGCTACTTGGAGGTCCTTCAAAACATCTTACCATGACTAACCAGAGCAAACAGAGTGACAGCAGTTGCATTTTATTAGGTCCTGAAGCTGACTAAAGTAAGCCACCACCAATTCACCAGCTGTGAATTGAAAGTGAGACCAGAAAGTGAGAAATACATTTCCTTTAATGAGGAAGTGTATGCTAGTGTTTCCAAAATTGTTTTATTTAACAGCTAAAATAAACTGAAATGTATTTGATGACATCTGAACTTATGATCACATCTAGAACAGACCTCAGGTTGTTCTGAAGAAAACTGAAGATGAACTATCAGTGACAGAATAGATGCAAGACACAGCATACAGCTATTTAATATATATATATTAAATAACATATAAGTATATACATAATATAGAGAGAATATATAAATAATAGAGCTATTAACATCTTATTAATATATATATTAATATGTAACTGTAGGTAAATGTCCTGTTGTTCCTGAGTCCCAGTCTTATTTCCCACAGAGATACAAACTCACAGTCTTCATCACAGAGATGCCCTTTCCCCCAAATATAACAATTCTATGAAGTTACTGCAGGGAATTCATGATCTTTTGTGAGTTTGTCATTCCCATGGGCGATTAAAGGAAGGAAACTGAATGTGAAGAGTCACCATATGTCACCTGAAAGCTTTGCTTCCAGATGTTTGTAAAAACTTTTTCATTCCACAAATTATAAAGATACTCCTTAGCAGCAAGGATCAGCAACCAAGTTACAAGCCAATCCTGAATTCCTCGCTCTGCTTCTTTGTCACTGAAGCTAATGCTAATTTTTCCACTTAATGGGAGCACAATCAGACCATTAATTCTTAATGACCCAAGCCACCACTGATTTAATTGAAAATATTACTGAGAGAAAACAAAAATGTAATCTTGTTCCTATGCTAGCAATAAGCAAAGCAGTCGGTTTAACATCACTGGAACTTAATGTCGTCTTGGCATCAATACTGCAAGGAAGAGTTTTGTAGACATGCAAATGAAATAAATGGTAGCAAAATGCTGAAAAATCTCAGCCGCCATCAAAAAGGGGAAGAATTTGCATATATATGATCATAATGGAAATATAATTAGTTAGTTACCTTTTATGCTTCAGATCTTAGCGATTTAGAAAGATACAAAAAAAGCTGAAGTGTATTTACTACATGCAGGGTAAAGGAACATGCAGAATACTATGCCAACTCCTAGGAAGACCTAGGGCCATAACATTTTCCTAATCATACTTCACAGTGATTATGGCATATGAGGACAAACACCTCTGTGTAAGAGTCACTGTCATTACATCATAGATAAACTTGGACACAGGTCTTCTAAGCCACTAACTAGCACTATCTCATCATGCATTATCCATGAAGATGAAAATCTTTCTAACACTACTAGGGCTCTGGAACTAACCCCACAAAATGTTAGCTTTGTATTAGATAATTTCTTATCATTGTTTTTACTCTCGATCACTGCTAGGTTAACAAATGAGTAAATAGAGAACTTGTAAGATCTACATTTAAGATCACATTTACGTTCTCTGTCTTGTATGTATGTATCTAAAGACAACATGGACAAAATAAAATCGCCCTTTTCACCATTTAATTTAAAAACAAGTCCCATGGAAATGAGTTAAAAAAGTAAAACTAAAACCAAAGCCAACACTTGGATTTCATACATGTGAGTTAGAAGTGTGAAGTAAGCAAATTTAAAAAAAAAAAGTAAACATTTACTTTAGGGAGAATCTGCAGGTGTTCTAAAAGAAATACAAAGCTATTTTAATTTGGGCTTCACTTCAAACGAAACACTTTGGTGAAAGGACTGGCTTCAGTCCATACCTCCAAAACATAGTGAGGCTTGACCCAAGATCTCTTTCAGAAGCTTGAAAACTAAGATGGGATGGTCACATCTAGCATTTGTCTTTTTGCCAAATATAGGGGCAATGAGGAGTGGATGGGAAGGCAAATTCTTTGCATTAAAGGATTTTGTGGGCCAGTCACTCTTTAGCCCCAAATCATTAGAATCTGCTGTAGAAAGCAGATAAGTAATGAACTTGGCAGTGAGCAATGAAATAAAGCTTCACCCTCTCTTTGAAAGTTCTTGTCCCACATAGAAGAATATTCATCACTAAATCTGCCCTTAAAAATAGTATTATTTGAGGTGGCAAGTGAACTGGCTTGAACTCTGACCTATATTTACATTGATCCCCTCTTCTCATAAAGTATCAGAAATTACAGAGGTGACTTCAAATCTTAATTACAATGACCTATTTCACCCCCTCAGTGCATTTAGCCATCATGCTGAGAAGGAGGACAGAGCATCCTCCACCATCGAGTCTGTGGGAGATCGGAGTTCAGCCTGGAGCAGAGTTTGCTCCCGATGGCAGGGCATGTCCTATAACACACGGTGCTACAAGGTGCTGGGGTGGAGTGACAAACCCATCAATCTTCCAACCTCTGCTTTATACTCATTACCTAGAAAGTTAACAGTTCATTTCCATCAAATTGAAAATTCTGGTTTGTAAGAACAGAGACAAACATTCATTTCACTTCAACAATGAGAGACTCTGGAAAGCTGAAAGTGTCATCCTCCTATTACACCACTTGGTAATAAAAATAAGCTAGCTACAATGGAAAGCATTAAGATACAGAAGCAGCAGAATTTTATAAGGAATATTTAAAAAAAGCAACCAAGATCAAGGAAACCATTTCATCTTTGAGATTCTTTGACATTGAAACGTCATTAATTACTTCATTAGTTAAAAACAATGACAGCAAAAACCCTAATAAAATTAAACCTTGCAGCTCTGTAACTTTCATTTACTTAATAAAAAGGAAAGTAGAGAAAAAAAAACACAGGCTGAAAGCACACAGGAGCTGGGGAAGGGAGGAATGTCTAAAATGATAATTAAATACTAATAATTCTACAGTAAAAAATTTACTGAAGTCTGTTAGTCTCTTATGCATACATATCAAGACATACATATTTGTACACATCACTCAGGACTGAATCCAGGTGGGTCTTGAAGATCTCCAGAGAAGGGGACTCCAAGACCTTTCTGGGCAGCCTGTTCCAGTGCTCTGTCACCCTCACTGGAAGGAAGTTTTTCCTCATTTTTGAATGGAGCTTCCCATGTTCCAGCTTGTCCCCGTTGCCCCTCGTCTTGTTACTGGGAACCACTGAAAAGAGTCTGGCTCCCTCCTTCTTCAACCCACCTTTTAGATACTTATAAGCATTAATAAGGTCTCCCCTCAGCCTTCTCTTCTCCCGGCTAGAGTCCTAGCTCTCTCAGCCTTTCCTCATAAGGGAGATGCTCTAATCCCTTAATCATCATTATGAGAAAGGTGTTTTCAGAAAAAATCCAAAAGGTGAATATCATCTCTAGGCAAAGGGCCAGCACAAACCAAAGGATCTCAAAACTAGCTCAAAGCGGTGCTTAAGTAATTGATGGGCTCCATGCCAGTCTTGCAGGTAAAGACGAATTTCACCCTCAAACTACAGAAGGAACATTTAAGAGACCCTAATGTAAACAAAAAACCCCAACCAAACAAAAAAACCAACAGGACAGCAACACAGGCAGCAAAGCAAAGGAGTGGACTTCGGTACAATAGCAAAGCTCTGAAAGCGTCGTCCTCCAGATTTTGGGGTCTAGATTTTTTTTCCTTGCAAACCAAGATTTCCCCCCTAAGTGGGCCCAGCAAAATCTTTGGTGTTTGAACAGCAAAAAGCCTGTACTTTCTTTTAGCTACACAGTGTTACTAGGGAAATGGTGTAAATATAACCACAATCACAATTTTGTCAAGTTAGATACATTCCCACATGAAAGACCCAAGTATAGAAAGCAGAACACTGGACTATAGCATAAAATGGTGCAAGACTCACAAGACTGTGTAAATGAGTAATTAAAAATCCATACATGTAATTGTATGCATTTTTACTTGTTCATTTACAAAATGAACAAATTCTCTTTGTAAAAAAAAAAATTAAACATGCTGGAAGTTAAAATTACAGCAAAATTACACAACTGATCCTTGTTAAGCTTGTTAAACAAGCAATAGTATACCTTGTTCAAACCACCACGCCATGTCAGCCAGCCCTCCTCAAACTGCAGGGACTGCTGAACTGAGAGAAGGGCATCCTGCACTTTGCATGTCAATTCAGCCGCTAGAAACAGCTCACAATGGCTTGTAATGAAGCACACATTTACTGTATTCTTCTTAGTCTTTAGAAATGCTGGTATTCAGAGTTATTCCCAGAACAGACACTTTCTTCGTGCTGAGAGAAATTCACTGTATTAATCACACGTGTGCTTTCTAGTAGTGATTTTGGGATAATTGCTAGTGGTGATTTTTGTGGCATTTGTGGTACTCTGTAATAAAGCAGAGAAATTCAGAGGATAATGCCTCTGTGTCCTTGTATATTACAGAATCCTATGAACCCACTGCCACGATCTCTACACACCCACTGGCCAAGTAACCTTTTATAGGGTGTAAGAATTGCTTATTAAAACTACTCTCATGTTTCATACCACAGACATGGACGGGATCAAAGGCAGAAAACAGAATATCAGATCATGACCACACGACATGTTAATGGATGAAGCACGCACAATGTATAAGTGTTCAAGGAGGCAGGGAGAGGTAGCACCTTCCATGCTGCTCTGGTCCATTTGGAGAAGTGGTGCACACACACACCTCCTCTGAGGTTGACTACCGCTAAATAGCTGAGAACAGGCATATCATCAGTTCTGCTGACACCAAGGTCCTTGGTACCTGGGACAGCCGCAAGAATTAGAACCACAAAAACGATGAGATTTGTTTGTTTTGGTTGGTTGGTTGTTTTTAAATCACTCCTTTTACTTACAAAGCACCAGAAACATTTAGGATACATTTTCTTGCATGAAATCTTTGTTGACAACGAAGAAGGTAAGACTACTCGAAGGCACTGAGACCACACATTCCTCTAATTTCACCTCTCAGAATTACACAAATATGGCCTGACTTGCACAAAAGCTCTGAGAGCTAGTCACACTGTGAAAACAATTTGCACCATAAACCTGTATTACTGCCTATGGCAGGGTTAATAGACCTATGTCAGAGCATTTAGAGGCTATCAATACCTTTCTCTACTTAAGTCACCAGAAGCACAGCATTGATGGGAAACTCTGTGGAAACTTCTTTATACAGTACGGCAGAAGAAGAATGGGCAAAAATAGCATTTTATAGAACACCATGGGATTTTGTTTGTTAATAAAAAAAAATCCCTCTGCCACAGACATTTAAATAAGGATGATGCAGAAATTGAGATAAATACTTTGGTACACTTTACTGTCAGCTTAATGCCTATAATGAAAAGTAATAAAGCGAACTAGGCATGTTGCTATACCAATTTATTTATTTTTTAACCCCATTAAAAATTGATAAGAACTTATATACCTTACCAATGCCAGTAGCAACTCACTTTGTGAATGCAAATTAAATTTTAATTTTTACTCTCTCTGAACACAAGTTTTATTCCTGTGCTTTATGTTATACCTATACAAGACTTCAAACAAATCTGTGAGGTGTTATGAAAGCATAATAATATAAGTGCCTACCTTTTTCAGGAACCGTACTCCATAGGTAAATATATAAAGGTAAAATGTAAATCTCCACCTGCAAAAGGTACAAGAGATTAACTCTTGGATATCAGGTTTACATATTTTAGAGTTCAACATGTGATTTTTATAGCACTGTCGAACAACCACACCCTGGTCACATTAACAGTTGAAGGAAAATTTTGATCTGTTTTTCTACAACTTTTGTTATCAAGCATTGCTCATCTGCCTGCTTTTCCCATACTCCTATTATCCCTCTGAAAATGCTAGCTAATTTCACCTCACCATGACATGAAAAAAAAAACAAACATTTTCAAGGATAATTAATTTTTTTAAAGTTTCATGAAAACTAGCAGGACAGTGGAGGACAGAGGACAAATTGCATGCCTTCTGCAGGGAAGTTCACTTGTTATTATACACCAGGACAATGACAATATGAAATTTTATTAAGCTTTCAACAGGTGATTTTAGAGTGCTATACATCATATATAGTCTAGTAATAAAAAGCATCATCTACAATAAGCTGGAATTTCACTTAGCAGATTCCAGCACTTCACTGTTGGTTTTAGGGAGTACGTTTGTGTCAAATAGGCATGCTGGTTACAGATATATATCCACAATTTGCATCTGTTTCCAAAACGTTTCCTTGATAAAAAATTACTCTACATTTTCAGTACACGTGAAATAATAGCTGGGTTTCTAGTTTTTCTTGTCAGATAGAAGCTAACTAGAAGCTAGGATCAAGATGCCATGGAAAATAAACGAGAAACCAGCAGGAGATTTAATACAAAATCATTCTCTCCTCTACACTTTTCTCCCCTCCCCAATACAAGAAAACATACAGAATATCTTCTTATCTTTTGGACTCATTACTGGCTTAGGAAAGAATTGTCAATGGAAGTAAAGGAAAATGAAAAAAAATAATAATCAAAACCTCATGAAGTGTAAATTCCTAGAGGAATTCCTGGGTTCTTTTCCAAGGGCTGGAGTGACTACACAAGCATGCTTGACATAAACACCAGTGAGGTACTATTCATAACATTTATAGAAGGACGAGATTCAGCTTCCTTAGTGTCAGCAATACTGCAGTGTGAATCACCTTCAATTACATGTTCTACAGCACTTACAGCTTCCGTTCCACTGGCAAAACTATTAGCTTTCAGTTAATTGGCACTGAAGCATGTTCAGACATTACTGGAAGGGTTTCCAAACTGAAAATGCTCCTGTAAAAGAAGGTTAATCCAAAACTTCCTCTTCAAAGCTACTTTTACAACTATTTGGAAAGAAAGTTGTGTCGTACATAAATAACCCTCTGACAAGTTGAGTACAGCAGAGTATAAGAACATCGATGGGATTTAAAGTGTGATACTTCAGCTGAACTGAAACTCTCGCTTATCCTGTAGCCTCTGTGGCACTGCAGAGATTAATTTATTCAATTGAGATGACACAAATACCAATCCCTTCAAGGATTCAGTCACACTAGCAATGTGGCTCGCAGCTTTCATGCTTGTGGTTTCCTCAAGACACGTCAAAAAGAGAGCACTCAGAGGCAAAATGTTAGTTGTGCTGGTAGAAACCTTCAGAATACACATATGGAAGAACAGCATGGACAGCGATACGAAGGAAGCTTTCATATGGGTAACAATTTTCTCATTAGGCGGGTCCTACAGCTGGAAAACCTGCCATTTAACTTCAAGTGAAAGTTTGATGGCTGTCACTGGAAATAAAAATATTAGGAGGGGAAAACTGTCTAACATAATCTCACTGCTGAGCACTCCCAGCACCTGTCTTTTACTCCTAAGCCTGGGCAGTTGTGATAAATTGGTCACAAAGAGTTTTCCCGTTTTGAAAAATCCCCTCAATGTCACCTTTATTTCTCCACTCAGAATTCACAATGTATTTGAAGATATTTGTAGCTTGCTGTTGGGAAATGCAGTATTCAAAGGCAGTTTAAAGAATTTGAAATATGTTAAGTTTTAGGTAGTGGGTCTCAGGGACTTTCATGTTTGCACAGACTTCTAAATGACTCTGGTTGCAGCATTTGCTGCAGCTATCTCCTCAGAGGAAATAAAAAGATCCTTTCCTGAAATAAGCAAATTCCCAAACACTGATTTTATTTCCCAGTCTAATGTTCTACCCACCCCACACAGCACTGCTACTACCATAGATCTGCGCTACGGCCATGGATTGCCCCATAGGAGAATTCTGGAGCTTTGGAAAAACCTCAGAGCCAAAAGCCACCAGGTACTATTTGAGTTTGCCAAAGACAATCAACTTGCCCTAACTGTTCGAATGCTGCAAAGGTGATACATGCATACAAGTATATAATGTATCATAGAATCATAAAATGGTTTGGGTTGGAAGGGACCTTTAAGATCATGGAGTTCCAATCCCCCTCCCATGGACAGGGACACCTCCCACTAGACCAGGTATACCCATCCAGCCTGGTCTTGAACACTTCCAGGGATGAGGCATTCACAACTTCTCTGGGCAATCTATTCCAGTGTCTCACCACACTCACAGTAAAGAATTTCTTCTTAATACCAAATCTAAATCTACCCTCTTTCAGTTCAGAATGGTCATCCCTTGTCCTATCACTACACTCCCTGATAAAGAGTCCCTCTCCATCTTTCCTGTAGGACCCTCCACTATTCGCAGTCTTTTATAAGGTTTCCCAAGAGCCTTATATTGTCCAGGCTGAACAACCCCAAAAGTCTCAGCTTATCCTCATAGGAGAGGTGCTCCAGGCCTCTGATCATCTTCACAACCCTCCTCTGGACTTGCTCCAACAAGTCCATGTTCTTCTTATGCTGGGGACTCCAGAGCTGGACACAGTACTCCAGGTGAGATCTCCCAGAAGAGCAGAGTAGAGGGGCACAATGACCTCCCTCAGCCATGCTTCTTTTGATGCAGCCCAGGATATGGCTGTACTCCATGTGCATGTTGTTGGCTCATGTTGAGCTTCTCATCAACCAATACCCCCAAGTCCTTCTCCTCAGGGCTGTTCTCCATCCATTCTCCATCCAGTCTGTATTTGTGCCTTGGACTGCTCTGACCCACACGCAGGACCTTGCACTTGGCCTTGTTGAACTTCATGAGGATGCCACAGGCCCACCTCTTAAGCTTTTTGGTCTTGGTTGCTATTGGTCTTTCCTCTTTTTCCTTAATCTGCCACAGCAGTCTACTTGGATTGAGCATCAGAAGATAAAGCAAGGCTCAGAACTGACCAGCTTTGTCTATCACCCAGAGTGTTAACTTCCTAAAAAAAAATTAAGTAATATTGGTAGAAAAAAATAATTTTAAAAATCGCTCATTCCTGCTAAACAACATCCACAAAAGCTATTCAACAAACTTCTGGCTTGGTCAAACTATAAAAAAGAAAAACTCAGAACAAAGGAAAGTTGGAATTGGCTCCCAGCATGTTTATCATCATTAATCAGCTAACTGGTGGCAGCAGAGCTACAAAGGATTTCCTACTGCTCTGTACCACACAGATACCTGCCTTTTATGTGGGCTTCAAAATTAAATTCTGCTGGCTCAATACCCCAATTGGGATCTCAATACCATACAAAGAAAGCCAAAGATTTTCCCCACATTGTTTTACCACTACTTGCAGCTGGTTTATTGCTGCAATTAACAGCAAAACATCCACTGGCCAAGGTCAAATAGATGAATACAAGATGGTTTGAAAGAAAATTAAAATTAAGTTATTAATGTATTTTTTATTATACAATAAGTGAAAATATCTCATCTAACTAGCTAAGTAACTATGTTCAAGATTTTAGAAAGTGTTCTGCACTAACTGCTAATACCAGTGACCTTAACTGGAGATACTTCGTTTGTAACTGTATTTTAAAATAAAATAAAAAACAAAGACAAAATGTAACTAGATGCTTGTTGCCTAGAAATTAACATATATTGAGATCTATAAAACCTATGTTAAACTAAATTAACACTTATGACCATTTACAGAATAAATGACATTTATGAGGCATTATAGTCAGAAAACATATATAAAACAAATGGTCAAAATCAAGGGATGTTGCTCCCATCAGCTTCAGTTGTAGAGTAACAAAAGGCAAGGAGTCCATCTGTAGCTGTCAGCTATGTGCTATGAGAAATTTAATAGTAAGATACACCAATAATACTTTCCACAAGGTCACACATAGATAACTATGCCTCTGAACACACCAGGGACTGAATTAGCTACTCAGTTCTCTGTCTGGTTTCCTACCTTGCTGCAGGGGGGCAGTAATCTAAAACCCTGTTGATGCTTTATTGGCATATGAACAGTCCTCACTCCCCCTCAGCAGCCCTTTTTTACTCAGAAAACCTAGGTTCAATTTTCTTTTCTGTCACATGTCTCACACACTCCTGACGAGTCTGCTAGCCATAAAGTCATCATGTGCAGGACCATCTCTTCTTGTGAAGCTGTTTTATGTAGCAGATAATACCACATGACTTGGGAGGAAGAACAGGAAGGAAAGGGACAAGATCTAGGTTGTGAAGCTGCATTATTCACTCAAAAGCCATCATTCACAATCTACAGTGTATACTTCTTTATCCATCTATTTAGGTCTCACTGCAGCCCACTGATGAAGAGACACAAATGGAGGGAAACATCTATGATTAGGAACCAGGTCCACTCACAGTACAGGCCACTCTTCTAAAGCAGCAGTAGCAGAGCTCAACAAACTAGGAAAAAAAAAAGGCAAGGTCTGTACTAAGATACATTTGTTCTTCTTTCCCCCCAGCAATACTCACTGCCCTATTAAAGCAATAAAACAGGCCATTAGGTGAAGCACCCTTTTGTGAGCGACCACGGTATCAATTCACATTTAACTGAAAGATGAGGACAGCTGAAGCTGCTTTGTTTTGTGAGAATTTGCTCTGGCCCTCAGACCTCAAACGCTCCTCCAGTCAGTTGTTCGGAGACACAGAATTTTAATGACCCACATACACACAAAGCGTGCTGTTTGAAAGACTTTGTAGGTTAATTTAAATCCAGCAAACTCAGATGAAATCTCTCAAGGAACAAGTGTTCTGGAACACTTGATCTGTCTGCTCACAATAGGGTGTATGAGGTTCACTTTAGTCCCTCACTAATACGCCTACAAGACTTCCAGATTAAACCAGGCTTGTGCTTGGTCTGCTCCAGCTCAGGATGAGGGAGACCAAACCTGTCTACATATGGCCCTTCTGACAAATCCTTCAGGTTGTGCTGGTGTTTACCAAGCAAGTTGTGTTTCAAATATGGATGGGCACACTGCAGTGAAGAGTCAAGATAAAAGTGACTCTTCAGTAACAAAAAAAAAGAAATTCTTTTCAAACATGGTTTTAAATGAATGCTCTAGGGCCCCTCAAGAGTGCAGCAACAGATCTGAATGCTCTTGTGCAACACGCAAGTGCTTTCCGGACCCACAGCACAGTCAGTTTCTTAACCTCTCCACCCTTGAGCTGCTAATGAAATTTTAAAGATACTTCAGCATGACACAGAACACTAAGAAAATGGAAAAGTTGGAGAGCCTTTGCCAACTAATCTGGCCTACCCAGTCACGCAGAGTTCAGCAAAAACTATTTAAGTGCACACTTGAGCAAGCATCTCCCTGATTTCATGCGTATGTCTAACCAGGTTCCCTTCATCACACTGATGAATTTTGTCCTTAAAATCTCCCTTCAAATTTCTGCTCCGAAATGTGAAATTAAACCTCAGCTAATAAAAACAAATTGTTCAAGCAAAGCACACCCCCTGCCCCATATACATACACACACACATTGTGTAGAGCCCATGACATGTTGTGCAAGGATCCAAAGTTTTTCAAGTGACTTTTGACAAGCAAACACAAAATCTAATCAGTGCACAATGTTAAAAATAGAATACCCATTTTGCCTCCAGAATTATAGCTGTTTTTACAAAGAGGCTTTTGCCATTGATTTGCTACAGTCAGTGCCACAAATAGCAATATAAGAATGCCACACTTGAAAACAGTTAACATTACAAACCTCCCTCATACCTAACAACTAGCCATGGGCTCACCACATTTCCTGCAGTCAAAGAAACCAGCTTTCTGGCTCTGAAAACTGTTTTCAGAGAAACTGCAGGCTCCTGAAGTTTTACCCATGGAACGTCACTTGAGTAAAATTCCAGATTTGCTGTTCTCAGCAGTCACCTGCTGCTCAACTCCTGACAGTGGCTCAGGAGCTCAGGCTTTGGGCTGAAAGAAAGCCAAAGCAAGCCTAACACAGACCCCACAGGTGAAGAAAGCCTTGGTTCTGGAAATGAGAAGGCTTGAATTGCCATCACTCAGCTTGTTCTTCCTTCATTTTAATCCCCACCATCTGACTGAACTGGGTGAGCATGAAGCTGGGTTATCGCAATTGCTAGCTGAGACTGAAACCTATTTTTGCTGCAATGATTTCCTGCGGCTGTGAACAGTATTGTTCACTGCGAGAGTGCTCAAAGGAGCATTTCTGAGGCTGAGTTTAAACAGCACTGAATGCTTATTTCTTTTGAGCAGGAAACGTTGTTAAGTTCCCCACATGCCCACTGTGGTAGCCTGTTTTATCCTCACATTGCATTTTTTCTGCTCCCCCAAACACAGCACCAGAGCCTTCAACTTTCTGATTCACTCAAAAGGACTTAATCCAATTAATGCTGCTCCTGACATAGCCAGAGGTACACATTCCTTCTAGATGGTTATATTTGGAGGATGATTCCAAAACCAATGGACTCTGAACTTCTGTTATCAACTTCTTAGTATTTGTGACACTGCCTACCAACTTATTATAGTTCCCATTTTAGGTTAGAAAAAACCCAAATACCAACAAAACCCCTGCAACCCTCCTCCCCTAAAACAATTCAAGACTCCCACAAAGATAATATTTTGCTAGGCAATCAGGCAATGTAAAAATACAAGGCAGAGCACAGAATAATAATTCTTAATCTATCCAAAACCTAGGTGGACTACTAGCACCTTTAATGATCTCACAAATTCCAACTTAAGACCATTTGTATTGTACCACAAGTGTCAGTCTTACAGTAATCTGTTGCAAAAAACCCTGTTTTTATATCAGGCATGTAACAATTCAGATGTCATTGTGTTTCACTCTGAGCAATCTGGATGTTTTGCCTTCCCTGATCACTCACAAGCAGTGAGAGGTGCTATCTCACAGAATTTTAGGGAATTGTGGTGGATGACTATCAGTACTTCAGAGCCTGTGTCACTAGCCAGAAGACTAAAGTAACAATTTCCCGCCTTCTTTTGAGACACCAGCTTCTTAAGGAACTCAGAAAATTCTTTTCTGGGGAGAACTCAAAATAAGTCAGGGTGAAGGTGATTTGATAACCTGGGTAGCACACTCTCAGCATTCAGTCTGGTATGCATGGACACATGCTTTCACTTGCAAATTTTCAGAGCGAATTTCTAAAGAATTTCTACTCAAAATTCCAATCTCACAATCTCCTTCACATAATACAGCTCTTAAAATACGCTAAGAGCTTTATTAAATCCTGTATCTCTATGTCCTTAGATCATGACAGACCTGTACACTGAAACCCCCAATATAGAGCTGATCAGAAACAAAACTAACACACAGGACAGCCCCATAACATACCTTTGATTAGTTCAGAAACCAGATGGAAGTGCAACTCTGCTTCAAAAAGTCTGTACGCTGGACTAAATCTTTACTTATTTTCATTCCTGATAACTAGTCTCATACAAAGCCACAAGTGTGACAATATACTTGATGGCAGTAGTCCCACTGCTCCAGTTTGCTGACTCCTGAGATTTCTGTAATGATAATTTGCTGCAATTCTGCAAAGCCTGGCAGATGCAAACAGATATATAGAATGATAATTTAAAATAAATAAATAAAACAGTCTTCTTGCCCTTTTCTGTGTGGCCCTGCTGCTGAGTTAGACTGGAAAAATCATGCAAATGGTAAATAGTTCCTGCACTATGGTTAAGGAGAAGTTATTTGAGGAAGGAGATAGTTATGTACAGCTCACTAAGACATGTGAAATAGCAGGTATGATAAATAGAGAAATCTTTATTGCTTTCCTCTTCAATTTTCTGGCTTAAGATTTGACTGTCACCCTATTTTCCTCTTGGCTGCAGTTTGAATCAGTTATTTAATATTTAATGTTACAGTGCCACTTGAGACCAGTCCTGTCCTAAATCTGTGTGCTCAAAACACAGTTCTGAAAGTCTTAAGAGCAAAATTCAGTAGTGCAGAAAAAAAGGAAAGGAAACAAGGTTTTAAATTTTGAAGTGATGCATTTTTATAAATAATAAAGCATGTTTATATAATTAGACCAGAAAAGATGCATAATATAATAGGTGTTTTGGTAACTTCTGCTAGGTAACATAGATTATGTTTAGTGGTTATGCAACTGTTCTCTTCTGAGTGCTTCAAGGACTACAAGAAATAAAGCTCTAATAAGACCTCAGAGGTCTATTATCATTGCCAAATCTTGCCCTGCAGAGAGGTACTGCTATCTGGAAAGCTCATGGGAAGAACACACAGCAAAACAAGATTTTGCTGACACCCACCCTCCCCTGTGGTTCTGATCAACAGAACTGGTTTCTCATCAGTGATGTCCAATGCAAACAGCTGAAAGAAAGTCTTGGAAAGAAAAAGTGACCCAAATTCTTTCCAACCTGGACCTCTAGTCTCCATTCTTATTGCTGATCTCACAAGTCACCTGTGTTTCCAAACAGACTTTCAGTTCCCCTGTGGATATCACTACAGTCACTCATTGTCCCACTCTTTTCCAGTTCTAAAGGAAAATCATAACAACCTCCAGATTGCATTTGCTTTTCACCTAGTGATGTTGTCTTAGCCCTGATGGCCAACATATACACATAAGGCAACTTTTGTGACAGGTAATTATCTTCTTAGACCAACTTGTATTAGCTGTTCCCATTTTTTCCTCATGCTGAATGTTACCTTCCTGTAGCATTAAGTCATCTGCCTCGGACTGTTTTTTAGCCTGATAAAGCAGATGCTGATCCCTTATGGTTATTGATCTTTTCAGAACTAGCGTAGGTGTTCAGGTTGTTTCTCCATTTCCTTGAAGAAACTGCCCAGCTGTGCACCATAATTCAATCTGTGCAGCACCCACTGAGTTGGTGCACAGCAAGCACACACCCTTGGTTATTATACAGCTACAGATCAGTCTTCTGGGGGCAGTTTGCTGTTTCTTCATATTCTCTACTTCCATCTTCTCGCCATCTAAGCAGGCGTGGCAGCATTGTCATAATTGAGATAAGAAGAGAAGAGAAGTTTGTAGTCATAAATTCAAACCTCGCCTTGTCCTTATTTTCCCTTTTACATCCTGTGGAAGTACATTTACTTAGTCATTTATGTTCTCCACCTTTTCCTACCTCCCAGTCATCATCTGTTGCACCACAGAAACTTTAGGAAACCACTACAAAATGCTCATTACAATGAAGGTTGCTTTTCTGTTCATGGGGTTTTTTTGGTTATTTTTGAGAAATTTAATATTATGTCCCTCACTATTCCAAAACACTACAGAAAACAGGGACAGGAGAGTTTTGTACTTTTATTCATGCAGAAGTGCTGTCATCAGAGCTGCAAGAATAAAACTAAAGCAGCCAGAAACTGAAATTTAACGAGAAGCATCATCTGCCTGAACTAGTCTCATTAGTCTTAAAGTATTTAAATAACTAACCATAAGGGACAGTATTAATCATTTTCAAAGCACAATTTCTGCAGCATCTTGTGCTCAATATTCCCTGTCTGATAGTCACAATTTCAGCCTGTTTCAGGGCCTGATCCTAGAAGATCTAATGTGCAAATAACTGGGACTGCAAGAGTTGGTGCGTTACCCAACTTCTCTGGAGAAAGCCATGGCAAAATTTAACACTCACATACTTGTGGTTTTTTTCATCTGCCAGTTTCTTGAACTTCAGAGAAGTGAAAAACAAAGCACCTGTGAACGGACAAATGCTGGTCACCAGTCAATACAAACAGAAGGGCCCTAATGGTATCAGTAAAATGGAGTGAGTGGAATTACATAGACATACATGAAGTGCAAAATTTGTAGCACATAGATGAAGTTACCAGAGAAGTCTCCATTGCAGCCTCAGTTCTGTGTTCTGCCAAAGCAGGTCTGTGTATACCCACCCTGGTGAGACACAGAAGCAGAAGACAGAGACAGAGAACATTGGGTTACCGTATGCCTGTGGCTACACCAACAACTACGCTAGCATCTTCCCCAAAAGCAGTAGGGGAACTAGCAAGTTTCTCACCTCCACCAGCACTGTGTACATGTTCTTGCTGAGGCCACTGCCAACATCTGTTCAGCCACAGGTCACCACTTGCCTCTTTTGAGCACAACAATACTCCAGTGATCATAAAAACTATTCTGCCAATCAAAAATTTGTTTCCACATAGGTATAGGGGAAATCTTTCCATACAAATGCAGCATTAGGCAGGAATCACCTTGATCCAGGTTAGTTCATAGCTGTCAGCTCACAGCAAAGAAAATGGAGGAGAAAAATAAAACAAAATAAATAATAAGAACAGCATATAAAAAGCTGCCACATTAGCTTACAAAATATTTGCATCTGAAGAAAATACTCAGTTCATCTTTCTCTAAAAACCATGAAAGTCTATTACTGAACAACTTACTAACACAGAAAACAATGTAGTTAAATGCCTGGAAGGGAAAAATATTAAACAATATGGAAGCTAATTCTCCTCATAATTCTGTGTCTCTGTGAACAGATGCACACAGTCCATGTATCTATAAAACAAAAGGTAATTAAATGTAACATAAAACTGTGTAACAATATAAATATGAGAGAGAAGAGACAAGTAAGGACTTGTGTGCCAATTCATTCAGTGCCGTGTATAAAATAAAACCTTATTGCCACTGGCCTCCAGTGAGTATTTTGATATGGGTTGATTGTGACTAATAATATGTAAGAGAACAAGTCATTCTCAAGTTTCTTTCATTTGCTAGAGACTTAAATAGGGAAAGATATCAAAAAGTTTTGGAACACTGAGTCTGTAATTTGCAGTCTGCTGTGGAAGAGAACAAGCTGCTACAAATGGCACCCCTGGGGAGCTCCTGTTGGACCGATTCTGTACAGATTCGGTGTGAATCTAGCAAACACTGTTTGCTAGTGCTACACATGCAGAACAGCTGACAACTCTGAAGACAGCAGAAATAGTATTTTGCTTGTGCTTGACTTTCTTTTTTTAAATGAAAATAGGAGTAGAACTTGGTGGATATCTACACTTTCTGAAGGCCCAAAACTTTGCACCCACATAAGAATGGAGAATTTCTTCTCAATCTGGCATTAACTCTTCATTATGAAATGCATTACGAGCAAGTATTTAGTAAAGTTATTATAGCCTAAGTGAACATACCTCATGTCACTTTCATAGTGCAAATACATAACATTAAACAAAAGCATAATCTGGACTGGTAACAAAATGAACATCTTAGAAATAGGAAGGAGAACTTTCTAGGAAAAGGTGAAGCATTAAGGAGGTAAAAAGCATAAGGCAAAAATCGCACTAGTAACCACCACTAAGGCTTATAAAGAAAGCAAACACCAAATCTACAGGATAAAAGCAATGAAAAGAGAAAAATATGTTGTGAAAGGGAGGAAGAGTAATGTTTTTGCTGTCTTTCTCCTCTTCCACTCTGCTTTAAAATCCACTATCACAGATGTAATAAAGAACTGACAAGCATCATTACAGATTTGAGAAGCAAATGCAACTTCCGCTATTAATAGATAATAAGTATTTTACACTGTTGGCTATTCTACTTGGGCAAGAATGGTTCTATTATTGGAAAATTTCATTTAAGAGAAATAAAAAAGCGCTGCAATTTTAGCAGCAATAAAATATTATTAACAGGAGGACAAGAGATATCAGTACCTGAGATCTACCATCTAGGAAAGATCAGTATCACAGACAAAGCTACACCAATCTTCGCAGTGTTCCTTTAGTTGTCTTTAATTGTTATATTGCAACTGTCTTTTGAACTAGTGTCCACATTAACTCTAACTTAGGGAAGAATTATTTCATTTCCATAGCATAAAATAAGGATGAGCACACACAAACCACAAGAGAATAGAAACCTAGTTAATTTATTATAACCTTGCTTAACATGCAGTGATAATGTTAAGTGATGGTGTCTTTTCAGGACCAGCACGTGAGTTAATTTAAGTTTATTAATTGTGTTTAAAACTGTGTCACAGAAGGCAATACGTGCAGGGAATTCAAAGTTTTAAGTAATCCAATTTGAGGGAAGAGGGGAATTTCATAAGATTCAAAATGAAAAGTGCTTACAGCACAGTCTAAAAATACAACGAGCATAGTTTGAGGACATGGCATGGACATCTTTGCCTGTCTGCTCCAGCAGAACAGCATGGGAAGTTGGACAGTCCCATGTTTGGACACAGAGACATCCGAGGGTCCAGTTTAAAAGGGGAAAACAGAGATCATAGAACAGAATGCATCAGAATTGATGCATTCAGGTTCACCACCACCACAAGTAACAGTACCCCAACATGCTTACGTGACCACCTTGTGACCCACAACAGGAACTGACTGACAAACACCCTATGTTTTTATGCAGAATGATCTTTAAGTATAGTGTGCTGCTCTACAAAACAGCTGTACAGCCAGCTGTCTGATACGGGGCAGGGGAAATGGGAGGGCAAGGACGCAGAGGCCAGGGAGGTGGCCTTTACTGCTTACTAGAGCTGCAGGGGTAGCCTGCGCTGCCAAACTACAGCCCAAGCCAGCCCGTGCAAGTACGCGGCAGCACAAAAGCGCATAATAAAATCATAAAAGGATATAGAATTAAACTACTTATCCAAAGACATGTGAATAGTCCAGAGCCCAAGACAGATGCTCCGAGAAGCAAAGCTGGAGGCATACGCCCACGACAAACCACGCGGAGGCAGCTGGGAGTGACTACCCAGACTCTGCGTTTGGAAACCTGAGTGCCGAGCCAGCTGTGCGCTGCCTTGGAGAGGAGGTATGTGCAAGTGTTAGGGCAGAATTAAAATTGCTGTCAGCGGTTGCACTGTGTTCTCACAACTTTATAATTAGGACAGCTTGCCAGTCATTATCTTATTCACGTGTCCAGGGACTCAGGCTACAAATTACTATACTTTATGTAATTCAAGGCAACCAGTACTGTTATACTCTCTTTTTCTTGGAGCAGGGAAACCATCAGTGAACCAGCTGTGAATGATATGATATGGAAAAGCATATTTACATTAAATAAAAAGCTTCATCAATACTCTTCCACACTGACTTCATACATGGCTCAGAAAGAAACAAATTCAACTCAGCCTATGCTGGTATCACACAGAGGAATCAGTAACGTACAGAGCTATTGAGTGTTACTCTCAATGAGCAACATCTCACTCTGATGTAAAATGGAGCAGGATTTCTGTTGTAGCTTTATATACCCAAACATGACTCCAGGCCTTTTAGCACAGCACCTAGTTTCCCTGGCACGAGCATCAATAAAAGTGTCTCGTTCTCTTTTACCTTCTATTGAGGCCTCACATTCACGTACATCTCTTCTCCTCTTCTGTGATGTTATTAGATATAATGCTCTTAATAGAATAATAGGTCACTGAATGTATCAATCCCAGAGTCTAGATGTAACTACAATCACAGTATTTTACATGCTTACTATAGATAGCAATTGCCAGACCGTCTTTAGCTGCCACTTGCGAGATGATTTCAATTAGAGTCTCCTTTTTGGCATCCGTGACTCATCTCAGCTTCCCTACTACCTGCAGCTAGAATAAATTCTTCTCGCACTCAGTGAAGGTCACATCTTCCCTGTTCTGGAACAGTTTCACAGACTCCAACTCCCTCCACAACTCATTGAAAAACCTATGTCCTCCCTTGCCAAGCTGTCTCACAATCTGACTCTGCCAACACCTGAGCCCCTACACCCTTCTACGCCCTTCATGCCACAAATGCCATTTACTCACATGGCTCTTCGCCTTACCTCCATATTCCCTTTTCAGCATGTGTGACACTTTAAAGACTTAAGATGGGGCAAAATGGAGCATGACAGTGAAGGCACACCCTCATTTCCCAGCTTTTGTTCCATTGTAAAAGTAAAGGTGACTTCTTTGGACATTATTTTGTTTCAAATAAATGAGAGCTGAGACCTTCAAGCTGCTGTTTTTAGAGACA
>JAOQGH010000077.1:21280139-21369974 GCA_025769975.1 Gallinago jamesoni | reverse complement strand
CCATCCCTGGAAGTGTTCAAGACCAGGCTGGATGGGGCTTTGAGCAACCTGCTCTAGTGGGAGGTGTCCCTGCCCATCACAGGGGGGTTGGAACTAGATTATCTTTAAGGTCCCTTCCAACTCAAACAATTCTATGATTCTATGATTTTTAGGAACTTATTTGTGGTCATACACCCTTTTTTAACTTATTTTTTAAAAACATACATTTCTGTGCTAGAAGTATGATCCAGAAGATTTGTTAGAGCATTTGATCCAATTTATATCACTCGCCTATAAATAGACTGATAGTCCTCTGCAGAAATAACTGTTAGCCTTGTAGAGTACTGCAAATACTCTCCATACAAGACAGAGACCACATGAGCTTCAGAAAAGATTTAAGGCAATCTGTTTTCTGTGGTTTCTTATGTGCTGCATACTCTAAGTGCAGAGCGCAAGGTCCTTACCCTACCTTTGAGGAGGAGAAAGCTTGTCTTTCCTTGATGTTAGGCTGTGCCATGGGGACAGAGAGAAATGCATGGCAACAGAAAAGTCCACTTTGCACACTCAGTTCACTTTTTCTTCTTCTGTATGCACCGTGGATCTTTCAAGTTGAGGAAAGGGGCAAAATTGCCTAAGTTCCCCCAAGGGAAAGCAAAGCTATAGGCAGACTCTCCCCTGCAACTAATAAAGTAAGCTAAGTGCCTTAGCATTACAGTCAGGTTATACGAGGGGATGCCTTTCCTAGACATGACCAACACTCTGCAGTTAACTCCAAGTTTCATGTCAGAATCACCAAATCCTTAAGAAACAATGCATTGACTTGCTACTAAATTAATCCTCAGCACCCCATTTGTTACTGTCTTTCTGACTAATACTGGGTCATGAATCATCACCTGGTTAATTTATCTATTTTATGTTTTGTATAGGTACTTCTCACCATAACATCCGAAATCTTAAGCAAGTAAACGATGCCATTGAAGTCTCACCATTAGTGGTCTCCACAGCACTGGCACTGAAATGACGCCTTCTCTACCAGATTGACACACAAAACTCCATGGGGTAATTCTGGTTAAGGTCCCTGAACAGTAGTTTATTTTCACCACAGTGCTGTGGCACAAACGGTGTCTGTAGACCAGAGATTTTATTACTGCCCTTTTCCTCATATAACCACCATCTGCTAATGCCCAGGACATCCGATGAAGGCTGTCAGCAAAGAAATTATTAAATTTTGAAAAAAAATAAAAGCATAAGTTTCAGAGTTTCTCTGTGCAGGACCAGAATTGAAGTTGCTTGAAAAGAAAAAGAAGGGAAAGGGTAGAGAGAATGAGAAACCCGAGACAAGAAGAATATAATAATTAGGTTACTGTTTTAGTCTGTTTGGGCCTGGATCTTGGGTGTCATTCATCCCAGCCAAGTATGTTTATCATTGAGTTTCGATGTCAGCCTTCATTCTATTGAAGCTCCTCTATCTTAGATAGTACCCACACTACTTATTTTGCAAGAAAGATAAGGCAGTCAGAAACAGCCTGAGGCCCTTCTGGCACAGCTGCCTTCTCCTTTGCATCATGGAAAAGACACTCTGGACCCAAGGAACACTTTTTAAGTGGGAAATTGAATTGTCACCATGTAAAAAGAGTTGGACCTCTTTTTAAGTGGCTCCGCATTTGCTGTGGGTTCTGTCACTTTTCTTCCCAAATCACAGTCAATCAATGCAGTTGCCAGCAAAACTGAAGTCTTCTCTGGAAGGACAACAGCAGCTCAACAGTTGAAGCTGTAGGTGGGGATCACTGTCATTTTGCTTGCTCTGTGCCTGCTTATTACATCAGGGCACATTTTGTTCTCTGTCAGGGCTATGAAATTCCCTACTGGCGGCTACGAAACTCTCCACTGGTGCTGTAGTTACTGAAGACTTGGAGTGCTTCCCTTACCACGATGGTCATGGAAACCTGTGCTTTATGCAGCTCAGAGCTCCAAAGCAGCTGCCACACACAAACTCTTTATCTGTAAAGCCACCCTATTAATTAAATAGCTTTGAAAAGGCTACAGACATTGTACAGAAGGATTTCTTTGCTCCAAACATACTGAAGTGAAGCACCATGCCTAGTGCCCTGATGGACAGATTCAACTAGACGACCATTTAGCACCCATACTGAAGGAGAGAAAAAAAAAAAAGTGTATCCCTGGCTTCCTTGTGCTATTCTGACTACCTGCCAACAACTCCATACAGCATGTGTGGTGAGATGGCTGGTGGCACACTCTGCACCACTGGAAATGCTGTCAGGTCAATGCACGCGTGGTCAGTTTGGTAATACCACTTTCTCACAGCAGCACGTACATATGGAGATGAAGAGGCAATTCCCACTGCACCTTCTGCAAACGTGGGCAGAAAGAACCTGAACTATCCACTTATTATTTATGCCACCTTGCTTCTTTTTGGACAAGCTTTATCTTGACTATTAAGTATACATACTGCAGTAATGTCCAACAGCTCTCTCCAAGTGAAGGTAGCGCTTAATTCTGTCAGCATTAATGACATTCATTACAGCATGACCTTACCTTCCAGTTTGTATTCAGAGCTCACATCTGCAGGCTTCTTCTGTAACGTATGCCACAAACGGGCAAGTTCAGCACCCATAACTTTCCTATCTGTGCCTGTATTTCATGGTACATTTATGTTTTTTCTACCTCTAGGTCAGCCCACACGCGATGGCACTAATGTAAGAGAGTGAAATCTTTGACCTGAGTTACAGCAGCAGTCAAATATACCATCCAAATGTGCTAGCTCTAACAGCAATACAGTTTTAATGTTTTTCCAAGATTCCACAGCTTTTCCTACAAGTTAAACAGACAAGTGTATGCATTAACAGCTACAACCCTTGTAGAAAAAAGGTTGTTCTTCTCTGATCTCAAAAATCAGTAACTCCAAGACCATCAGCTGCTGGCTACAGGATGACTAGGTTTATCTATAACCTTGCCCTGTCTGACTTTACTTCAGTAGAGTGGATTTTAGCTGTACTAAGGAAAACACTTATGCGTTCTGACAGTTACATTCCTCTGCTTATTAAAGGGCAATCATCTTTAGACAATCTGTTTCTTCTTCTAAAATAAAAAAGGACTGTAATTCTCTGACGTAGAGACAATATACTTAAAAGTAACTCTATTTTCTCCTATTTAGTCCTTAGCTGAAAGTAAGTATCAGTTGCTACTCAAATAACATTTCATCTATGGTTTGGCTTTAGAAAAAATGCCTTAATACATTATTTATTCAGGACCATAGTATGAACCTTTCTGTACGTCTCCACAGGAAAAGAAAGTTTAAGGAAAATACTTAGGAAACCTACAAAAGGACAAAGTATGAAATACATTTAGGAAATCTAAATGAATGATACAACAGTATATTCCTCAAGTTGGGTTTTTTTTCCATATATATCTACACACAGACCCCTTTTCTCCCTGGCTGGTCTGCAATGGTCTTGTGATTTCTTTACTTACAATTTCTTAAAAGAAATCATTTAAGAATTGTTAGGAATAAAAACCAAACAAACAAAAAACAAAACAAAAAAAAACCAACCCCCAAACAAACAACAAAAAAGCCTCACACAATCAAAACTTGGAAAACGAGATTAACTAAAATCTGCTTTCTAACTTAAATGGGCTTCGTCTATTTCTGCTGACAATTCTACCTAACACTTCTTCCCAGCTAACAAAAAATGTAACTAGAGTTTTAAGCCAGCAATAACACAACTACTTGACCAACAGGGTGTAAAAAAGCCAATACTTGTTTATGGCCTCAGCAATGTTTGCCAAGTGTCTTGGTTTGGAGTATGTAAAATTTGCCTTAAATGCATGACCTTCCACATCAAAGGAACAACCAGCAGTGCCAGAGAGCTGAGTCTTAGAATTAATGAGTCTTTCAAATAAACCAGTGCTGTTCTTTCTGTGTTGTTATAAATTCAATGTCTATCAGTCCTTCTTTAAGAAAAACATGTAAATATTTTAAATAGATTTAATTTTCCATGCTCTTTCAATGCAGATTAAGTATTAATGTTAAATCCATCTGGCATGGAAATGTAACTCAGATACTAAAAACAATAGTCTAATTAGAAAAATGACCTTTATGTAGATAAACAGTTTGAAGAGCAGCTGGGTGCTGGGAAAGACTCCTTTTAAGTAAACTCTCACAGGTAAAAAATAACTTCCTAAAGAAAGCATAGCAGCCTTCATCTTCTCAAGAGTTCAGCACACCCAAGGAAATGGGCTAGTAAAAGGGATAAGCCTGGGATGAGAAAAAACAAATGAGGGATTTAACAACCCAAGTGGCTTTTATCTTTACTCCTCCATCTCAGATCTCTGTGAGGTTGTATAGCTAAAGATTGCGCTGGAAAGACAGCTTCCCAGTCTAACAGCAAATGGTTTGTCTGAAAGGATCAGGCTGGCACCCTGACAGTACAGAACCACAACCACCTGATTTCTGAAAGCTTTCCCCATTGAAAGTACATGAAAAGTACAATATGACTCCTTCAGGAGAAAGGAGATTGTTTTTCTCATCCAAGAAGTTATAGTCTACCAACTTGTATCATTTTCTACCTGTCCACAAAAGCATCTGTGAAGAACAAAGGGGAAAACTGGTAAGGGTACGGGCTCAACAAGACTGAAGATGAGAACATGCATCCTTACATGCTCTCACAGAACTTCGTAAGAGTGCTGGGCTTTTCCTGGTTGCGTCTTTGTCGAAACCAACGTTGAATGCTACGTACATCCCAGTCCAGCTGCTTGGAGAGGCCTTCCAGCCTCTTCTCATCTGGATGCTACAAAACAGAAAAGGAAAAAAAAAAAATATTTCTTTGCCCAACTGCAGTAACTCCATTTTAAATTTAGAACCACTGTAATCGCCTCTCAATGACTTAGAGGCTGCCTGTCAGACACATGGATACATAGAAATAAAATTACATATACAGAAATCTCTGCTGGCAGATCCACATCAAAATATGTTTACAGTGACTATTATTAGTCTAGATGGACATATGCTGCAATATTGCATGCAGGTTATTACTAATAAGAAACTTAAGAGGAGGCAATGGGATGAAAACTTGCTTGAAAATTAGAAAGTGATGATAAATTGGGATAAAATGCCTTGAGCATCAGGGCTTACAAACACCCCCCTGCCTGCCACACACTCTGCTTGTTCCACCCTTCTGCATCAGGATCTTTGTCCTATCAACTGTTGCAGTAGTGAAGATCCTTTAACTGACATGGAAAGAAGATCTATCCCACGTTTGTGCATGTTAATTTTAAAAAATGAGGTCATTAAACTAAGTGACAACTTCAAAAGGAAAATCACCTTGACAACAGGGAGGGATAATTTTTTTCCTGTAAAATTAGCTATAAATATTTATTCACAAAAACAGCAAGTATGGAACTCTCATTCCATTAGAGGGGCTGCAAACCTGTGCAGAGGTAAGGGAAAAGAAAATGAGTCTGTCCTTAATTTGACTACTATACAGAGAAGAGCACTATAGGCCACATTTCCAATCATGCAGCAATTCTACACGTACAGTACTGCAGGAGGGCTATTTATGTATTTTCCCATATCACATTCTCTTTTAAAGAAACATAAAAGCTTTTGGACAATCTGTTTTCTGGAGTTTTAGCTTTATTTCTGTGAGTCAGCTGCATACACTGAACAAGATACAAAAATTGCCACAATAAAGACTTTTCAAAAATGTTGCAAAGGGTAAAACAGCAAAGCTTTCATCAGGCTGAAGTTTCATCTATCAGCCTCCAGGAAAAGACAGGAAGGAAAGGGAAGGGAAAGCACGAGACAAGAGAAAGATGAAGTATTTGCCATCCATCTCAAAAAAAAAAGTAATTTTGTTTCTGGCAACCAAAATAGCCACTAGTTTTTCAACGGAAGGTTAAGAAAAGCCATTCCCTGTAACTTTAGAAAAAAAATATCAAATGATTGATGCAGCTCTTGAGAGCTTCAGTAGAGAGGACTGCTGCACATGACTCAAAAAAAAGGCTGCTAGCTAAATTGGACAGTTTCTTTGAGAGCAGCTACCAGAAAGCCCTCCCAAACTCTTACAGGAAAGTAGATACTTTCGTTTGGAGCTCTTCCCACTCATGTCTATGCACTAGATGCTGGAAGCCATGTGTGCCAGCTCCTACCATGACTCACAGGCATTAGTTAGATCACTTCACACAGTCAGGCCTCATGTCGGACTAGCAGATTCTGCAAGGAAAAATAATTACTTTTTTTAAAAAAAAATCCTATACTTCCTCCACCTTAGTCTGGGTGAGTGCACAAGTGCTGCAGCTTTCAGAAACAAGGTATGTGATTCCCTCTCTGGAAACAGGACAAAAACTACCCCAAGCGCCATGGTGATCTCAGGATAGGGTAGGACACACAAGCAAGACAGATCCATGGTGTATTTCACTGTTCCTGAACCCAACTTTGCCGTCTGTTTAGGCTGATGCCGTTGCTGTGGCATGCCCAGCTGCAGCCTGGAGCCGAGCTGGGGCTGGGAAGTTCCAGCAGCACAGTGACTTTGTCCTTCAGGCCTCCACAGGCCTTTCCACTACAAAGTGGTGGAGGTCTTCAGGAGAGACCAAAGGACACCTGATCACTGCTCACTGCCTCGGGAAAGCTGAGGATGCTTCAAAAGCATGGACAGGATGACACGGAGGTTTAGTCGAGATGTCATACAGGGAAAGCTGTAGACACAGAGATAAATGGTGGGAGAAAAACCTGTTTTCTACCAAAAAAAAAAATATACTCCGCAAGCTCTAAAACTTTATTCAGTCAAGTTCCTTCACTCTTCTAGCTTCTTCCTTCCCTCTCCAATTTCAAAGGACATTCATCACAACGTAAACAGCTGGGACACCAGCAAGCCACCAGTGCCCTGTGCTCAGGCAGTTCCCCTAGAAGGAGTAATTTTGAACTTTCATGGAAAACACAGTAAGGCAAATCTTACTGGCCCACAATTCACTTTTTTTTTTTTTAAACAAAAAAGCAAAAAACAAACCCCAAAACCTGACAATTTAGAGGAAATGTCTAAAAGATAAGAAGCAAAAAAAGTAGGTGGCCATATGGCACCTACAAAGTGTTTCTGTAACAACTTTTTTTGCTTAAAAGCTGACAGGAGACGTCAGGAAGGAATGCACAACTGCTCAAGCTGGCATGCCAATGACAGCCTTGGCATTTGCATGTTCCGATTTTAGCTGTAAAAAAAAATAAAATAAATGCAGCACTGCATTTAGCAGTTAGCTTTGGTTTGTTCAGACATAGTTTATAGTGCCATATCCCACATTTATAAGGCAAACATTTTAGTTGATACTCTACCTTTGTAATAGCTGTGAAAACTTTTTCCAGGATAGCATTAGGTTGAGCTTTCTGTGGTCCATTGGCTTGGACTTTAAGGCCTAAGGCACATGGTTTAGCAATAAACCTGTGAGAAAAAGAAGAGTGAAAAAAGAAAACAAGTGAAATCCTTCAGTTATTTACTTCATTACTGTTATCAATCAATGACACGTGATAAATGTACAAACGTTATAACCCTGCCAACAAAAACAATACTTAGCCTTACAGCTCAAAAGCAAGCTCATACAGGCGATTACATTGCAAAATAAGTAACTTCACTTTGAAGGATGAAAGGAACTCTATGGAGCACATGAAACGGAAGATTTTCTTTCATGTTGTGAAATAAAAAAGGATAGAACAAAAGCATGAGAGGAATATCTCCCCTAGAGAAGCACCAACTAATGAAAAGAGCAGGGCAGCTTGCAGAGATAAAGAGCACATAACATCTCCTCCAAAGAGGGCCTTTTTCATCAATCAGTTTCCAGAGTAGCTACTGCCTCAGGACTCCTTTTGCACAGTGGAAATTCAAACAAGGTCCTTAAAGGCAGCAAGCACTGAAGCTGCCCAGTCAATACAATTTTCTAAACCATAAATTTTAAATGGTGTTGAGCCATGCCTGAAAAACTTTGCTCTTCCCCCAAACTTCTCTGCTAAAATATGCAGCTGTAACAGATCCAAACACCAATTCACAAGTTCATTCAGTTTATAAACTGGGTGTCTCTGATATATTTTAGAGATTCGTTACATAACTTACATTACATAGACTCAAAGATGACCATTGCACTCATTAAAAACAAAATTATTTGTAACGATGAGTCCCACTCTGGAATCCCCATGAAAGGAACAAAGTCTGTATAGGAATTGCACGCATATATGAACCGTATGAACTTCTACCATCTTTGAACTACATCACTCTTGCTTTCACTTAAAAGACTTCAGTTTCCTAAGACTTCATTTGCCAGCAGGGACCAAAACAACACACTCTGTAGTTAAGAAGTTGTTCCACATTTATCCAGCAGAATGACGACAAGCTCTTAAAAAAAAAAATAAAATAAATCACAGAATTCTCATCCACATGCAAGCCCCATTTTCAGCACTGATTTGAGCTACAACTGCTGTTTCTGCCATGTTTAGGACAGCAGAGCTGATTAAAAAGATTTAATCCTAAGCAATATTACAGTGCTAACAGCAATAGCATTTGGTAAAGAAAGATAGGTGATGCCAGACTACCTTGTTTTCCTTGTTTTTCCAAGGAAAATGCTCGATACATTGATACCATCCCATATGAAAGCCAGTCCTATAGCCTGAAATAATTTTGGTGGCTAGCTGCAGCAGAGGATGGGAAGTCATACTTCTGAAGACACATGCAGTGTATCAGTGAGCTCACTCTTTGATCCTTGTATGTCATAAGAAAAAAAAATCCGCACTTATTACACTCTGTAAAAGTTTGGTTATAATCTGGATCAGCTGCAGATTGCAACCACAGTGCTAGCTCCCTAGTATCAACCAAATCAATGGTACTGCATCAGGTATGAATTCCCTGCTTTAGGGTTAAGAGCTTTGACTACACCAGCCTCAGTACTGAGCTCGAGCAGAAAGCACTGCTCATGAAACAGAAGAACGTAAGCTCTATACATGTAACATGTAAATACACTGTAATCTAGCTAACACTGGAAATTTGTACATCACTTAAAGGTCACAAAAGAAGCAGCAAGAATTGTATTCTCTAGTTGAACACAGACTTGTAAAGTCAGTCTCCTCTGAAATAGGACTTGATTTAGTGGGGTTTTTTTGTTTGTTTGTTTAACGGGGTAGGAGTGTTGGGTTTTGCTTGTTGGGGAGTTTTTGTTGGGTTACATATACACCGTTCAACTTCTGCTTTTCTCCTTCTGCTGAGTGAAGAAATGAAATAGCTATGATATAACTCTAATAGAAAGGCAGTTCCCTAACCATGCTAATTTAAAAGAAAAAAAAAAAACACACAAAAACATTTAATTTGGTAAAGTCAAAAGCAGATTAAGAAGTCCCAGCTCGAAAAATTTCACAAGGAGCAATTCCAACAAACTTCATGCTGAGCTGATCTTCATTTAAATTTAAGCAAACCAGCTGGGTTTGCTTAAACGCCATTCTTAAAATGACGTCTTGCTAATGAACAGCCCAGAAAAATGCAGAACAAAGCAACAAATACAGTGTTTGTCTAGATTTTAAAAAGAGAAGATAATTGTAATATTGATGTTATACCCAATACCTACAATGAAACATATTTTCTGCTTCAATCTGGTATTTTCTGAACAGGAATATAAATTGTTTGTCCTTTACTGCTTATGTTTTCCACATGCACTGGAGGAACAGGCATGTGACCCGAATCAGAGCTCGTCCAAAAGGACAGCAAAAGCACAGTAAGGACACATATATGGTACACAGCTGCAAGACACAGGATGAACTTGGCCAGCTATGTCAGAAAGGAAGGGACTGGGAAAGTTTTAAAAAAGAAAAACAAACCAAAACACAACCCCAAACCAACACACCAATCTCTCCTGATATGTTCTTGTGGACTTTGTTCACTTTTGAAAAAAGGCTATAAAAAAAATAAATCCCTCTCAAGAAATTGTTAATTTCTATTAGGACACTTTCGTATTAGGACACTAAAGGGAAATGAAGCAATTTTAAGAGAAACATTTTATATGCCTGCAGTACTGAGCAAGTGCTGACCACCAATTCAAGTATGAAAGTGTGCATGGGCCACGCCCATGTAATTGCCTTTGCTGAAATTGGTAAAATTTAAAAGATTTTTTTCTACTTTTGATACAAAAATGTAACAAGCTATACTTTGCAGTATAAATATTGTTTTTCAAAGTTAAAATAGAATTGTGAAGTAGAACTTAATCAATAGGATCCCAAATGTTATAGCAGGTGCCATAAAAATCATCACTAACAGAAGTTTCACTGAGTTTTCTGTAACAGTGTAAACAGATTCGTAAGTAAACAAAATGGAATTATTTTTTGATATATGTACAAACTATGACTGTTTTGCCAAATGTTTCACTTTGTAAAAGGACTATTCATTTTTTCCATTTCTGCTAACACTGTGGTATTCAATTCCCTAAGCAGTCTTACTGAAACCCATGGGACTATTGCAATTAAGAGGGAAAAACTACTGTGAAAGAGTAAGGAGAGTAGAACGGAGTATATATTGCCAGCTTTTCTCTTTAAAACATGTAAATCTGAGCGAACACCACACTAATATCTCCTTTTCAATGGGTTTCAGTACAGCTGAATCGAAAGCTAGCATTCAATTACACAGACATTAAAGGACAAGCATATTTTGCCAAATGCAGCCCCATCTATTCTGGATATAGAGATGAAAGACCAACATAAACAAGGGAATTAAACTCAGAATTCAAGAACCTTTTTAGAGGCAGCTTCCTCATTCACAATCAAAGGCACATTTATAAGTGAAACCAAACCAAAAGCCGCCAGCCAGCCATGTCAGACAACATGGGTTACTGCAGAGCACCCAGGTAGACAGCACTTGGCCTCTGCAGGCCTGTAAACACCGTATCGTCTGCCTGAAGACATCAAGCACTGCTGAGTGTCCCGTACCCTCTGAAGGCAGGCATTGATTTGAATTTTGGATCCTGCCTGTTTGTCTCAAATCAATTACTTTTCATAACAACAGCAAGGCCTCATATTGCACCTCAAACTCAGAGATCGGTTTTTCTCTATAAGAGAAAACCTTTGCAAAATTATATTCAGCTTCCCTAAAGCATAAAAAGTAGCACCATTTCACCAGAAGTATGTAAATTTCAACAAGAACAAGTACCATTTTGGGTTTCCCACTTGCCCTTTAACAAATGCCAACTAGACAAAGACAGCCACTATTACAACAGATATATATGTAAAAAAAGGAGAAGTAAAAAAAAAAAAAAACCAACCCACAAGCCAGGAAAACCCCACAACCAAACCTGAAAATTAACTGTTCCCTGATGAAGGAAGGTAAAAGACCAGTCGGGCACCACTTGCTCTTTGCAGTGATGACAACATGTGCAGTGCTGCATAGAGGTAGACAAGGATCCCACCCAGCCACCAACTACCAGGAAAATGAAACCCCAAACCCAGATTCTTCAGAAGCCATATCAACAGTTTAACATTACAGCTTAAAAATATGCTAGGTCCACTTTCTGAGCACTCATAGAATCATAGGTTCAGGTTGGAAGGGGGCATGGGCAGGGACACCTCTCACTGGACCAGGCTGCTCAAAGCCCCATCCAGCCTGGCCGTGAACACTTCCAGGGATGGGGCATCCACAGCTTCTCTGGGCAACCTGTTCCAGTGCCTCACCACCCTCACAGTAAAGAACTTCTTCCCAATATGTAATCTAAATCGCCCTTCTTTCAGTTTAAAACCATTACCCCTCCCTGCCCATGGCAGGGGGGTTGGAACTAGATGATCTTTAAGGTCCCTTCCAATCCAATCCATTCTATAATTCTATAAAGAGTCCTTCCCCATCTCTCCTGTAAGCCTCCTTTAAGTACTGGAACGCCATAATAAGGTCTCCCCAGAGCCTTCTCTTCTCGAGGCTGAACAGCCCCAACTCTCTCAGCCTGTCTTCATAGGAGAGGTACTCCAGTCCTCTGATAATTTTTGTGGCCCTTCTTTGGACCTGCTGCAACAGGTCCATGTCTTTCCTGTGTTGAGGACTCCAAAGCTGGACACATTACTCAAGGTGGGGTCTCAGAAGAATGGAGCAGAGGGGCAGAATCACCTCCAGTGAACTGCTGGCCACACTGCTTTTGATGCAGCCCAGGATGTGGTTGGCTTTCTGGGCTGCCAGTGCATACTGCCGGCTCACGTTGAGCTTCTTGTCCACCAACATCCCCAAGTCCTTCTCCTCAGGGCTGCTCTCAATCCTGTAAAAGTTTCTCTTTAGAAATACAAACAGACCAGATCCCCAATGAGCACAAACTGTCCTGGGCACATCAACTTGAAACGTAACCATAGGATCACTGATAAAATAACCTCTAAGAAAAGAGAAAGGAAAATGCCCCCGCTGACTCACAGAGCTCTTTCTGTTCTCCTTTATTGGCAAGTTGAGCCTTATTAATTAATTACCATATAACCCTTTTAGTTTACTGCTTTTCATCTTGAGAAATTACATCATTTTAATCCCAGAATTAACTAGAAATATTAGCATTGACCCTCATAATCCTTGGAGGCTGATGTTCATTAGCAATAGGCAAAGCCTGCATTAAATAAATATTTATTTAAGTATCACATGAAGGAGGAAGAGAAAAATAACTTTTTTTAAATTATTTCTTTTTAAAATGATTCTCTGGATTTCTACAAATCAAACAGCCCTACTCAATCTTTGCCCTGAATCTGGTCAGAAAATAACATATAGCAACTCTTTAGTCATCTGAGGCACTAGAAAAATGCCTATAGCATGTGAATGTATGCTCCATACCAGCAGGTCATCTGCCATTTCTGAACTGACTACAGCTGCTGCCCTTTAGCAGATCCATTAGCAGTTTTGAAGATGCTCAAACCACCACAGAGCCCACAACAGGTAAATAGGGATTACACTTTGCTTTGGAGATTTATTTTTATTTTTTTTTAACCAGACTAAAAGTTTTACAAGAATTAAGGCTTTCCAAATAGGGCCAAAAAAGATTAATACATTAAGCTAACAGGGCTAATGAATATTTGATTCCTGTGATTAAACCATCTTCAAAAGAAAATACTGAATGGCTTGTCCTAACCTTTTAATCTAACAAATAATTGACAGTGTTAGCTGGCAAGTGATACGCAGTAACCAGTTCAAAGCAGGTTTGGATGCCTTGCCATGCCCTTTGAAGTGATAAAATTGTATTACTTACAATGTTTATTTGTCAAATGTTTTTGCTTGATTTAGAAACTCACTCCATTTCACCAAAATTCTCTCTAGAACAAGACAGCAAGAATTCAGAATTGAAAACCATGATCCTCCATTTTTACTGAGGCAAATAAGCAAACTAAAAAAAACAGACTGGATGAACAAAAGTCTGCTATAGATTTCCTCCCCTCAACTGCAGGAGGATGAAAGCTTACCATCTGATCCTTGATTTTACTATACTGTAGTATGATCTGCAATAACAGCTATTGAAATTATGTCCAATTATTTTCACAAAAGGATAAGGACAAGATTATCCATTCAAGAGAACCTAAATCAAGACGAGGTTCTTTGATGTAGATGAAAAAGGACATTCTACACTTCTGCATTTTTAACTGGCACATATAAGTCACTATTATGACGGAGGGAGCTGCAAGAAGTCTTACTAGGCCCCAAACCCAGGAATAACTGTCAACAAGATAAGCTTAGAATTTTATTCTATTTTTTTTAATTCATGGACTTCCTTTATCAAATTTAATAAGCTGTCCTGCCATTTACACACCAATATGTTTTAAATGTTGTTGTATGTCAAGAAGGTTTCTGAAATCTGTTCAATTTTTACTTTGAAACTTTCAAGCTACGTGCACTGAGACAAGTGGCCTGTCTGCTCCTTGGCCTCAAAATCTCTTCTGAGAATTGCAAGCAAAGATTCTATTCATTTCAGCTTACTTTAATTTCTTAGTTTTGCATCAACTTTCTTGTTCCTCCTCAGTCTTCTTAAAGCAATGCCATTTTCTACCTCAGTGTAACACATTTTAATGGCTAAGAGGTTCTTTTTTCCACAGATTCAAAAACCTTTTTTCCTTGATGTGTTTCAAGCACAGAAAGCTTCTTCCCCCACTTAAACAACTTTATTTTGTGGCCAACTTCAATATATAAGCCCACTTGCAAACTTTCATCAATGCAAAAGAGAAAAGCTAAGTTAGTGCATGCCATACTTTATTTTTTTTTAAAAAAGTTTGTTAATCACAATTTGAACCATTCCCTTTTGTCTTTCATTTTTTAATAAAAGTTGGTCATATTATGAACAAACAGACAGGACTAATGGCCTCTTATTACAGCCCAAAAGTTAAGGAGCCCATCCATCCCCTAACCAACAACCTATTTTCTGGGAAAGGTACCTCAGCCTGGCACAAAGCATCTGCACAAAATCACCCTGGAGACTGCTCCTAAATGATCTATGCTAACAGATTAAAAAATTCATGAACCCACCAGGCAGAACCCTGGTTACAAAGTCCCCACGAACACTGTGAATATGTATTTTTGCTTCAGCCTTTCACATCCACAGAGACATCTGAGTTACTTGCTGGCGCACAGTGGGAGTTGGAATTTCCCCTTCCTGTTCTAAGGATGCATCTACATGGAGAAATCTGAGAAAACTACGGTGAATGTGAAGTGTGCAGAGCACCTCTGAGCCATCTCCAACTACAACAAACTGTAGTTTGAGCTCAGTGGTATACTCTGATTACATACATACAGCGCCTCTGTGAACCTGGTAAAAGCCCTCACTTGGACACGGGCATAGTTCAAGTGGTGCTTGCATAAAAGGTTGGTTATGTTGCTAACACCAGCCAAGTGTGAGCTCCATAACAGAAAAAAAAAAAAAAACCCCAAACAAACAAAAAAACCCAAACCCAAGCTATTTCTGTAAATTAAGCACATCTGTCAAACCTCATTGTTTCCTATCAGTATTTTTGCAAATACCAGGGAGGGTAGCCAGAACCAGCAAAAATTCCTCTCTGCTAAAGAGGTGCCCAGTTCTGTTTTGAAGACTCTGGTTCCCTTTTTGAAAAATTGATGCAGAACAAATTTTCCCAGCTCTTCATGCTCTCTAAACACAGATTGTTCCAGGGATTTATGATTACAATTGTCTGACTTGTTGAGCATTGCTTGCTGGTTTTAAACAGAAACAATGTAAATTTGCTCTAACTACAAGGATAAGTGAAAGCAGAAAAGGCAGACGCTCAACAGATTTACTGTCACGACACACAAATACAATTGTTGAATCCTTTTGTTATTTTTGTATAGCTGACCTACTTAATTCAGAAGTTACTCCTATTACTAATTTAAAAAGTAGAAACATCTTAGCAGTCCTGGGACAAATTCAATAGATAACTAAAGGCAGTACACCTACCCCAGCACTGATTCTGGCTTTGTGTTTCGTAACCTCTGCTACAGAAGAACCACCAGGATACAATGTCTGAGGCACAGGCAGGGGTCCTAACCCAGTTAACTTTCTTGTATGGCTACTGGATGAGGTTAACTTCACTGAAATTTGCTGGCTGTGCTGGGAAACGGATCACAACTCCCGCAATGAAACCTTTCAAAGGCAAGAACCTGCCTGCCCAAGCAATAAGCCCAGCACAAGACTCTGCATCATCAAGATGCCTTCTGCTACTGAGCATTACAAGTGATGCCTCAGAAGGCAGCGCACAGGAGAGCTCAGAGCCAACCCTCTCAGGAGGGACCTATTCCCAACTCTCCTGAAATGACTTTAGCAAAGCACATGTATGCATCTGCCTCTCATCCAAGAGGTCTGATGCTTTTGTTAGAGACACATTAGCCGTTATTTCCACACCAGCATCATTATCTCAACTCTCCCACCAAATTATACAAGCTAAGCACTATACTGTGGAACTGACGTGTTTCTAAAAAAGAAAAGCTAAGCAGCTTGTGAGAGAATTCAGCTTACTGAATTAGTGAGGTTTTGTCTTTCTTTGGCTCAAATTATTCAACAGTATTTACACTAGCTGTAGAAAAAGATTGCTGCGGAATCAGTACTTTGGGATGTGGGGTTTTTTTTCAAGGTTTTGAAAGCCTGTTAATGTTTTGACCTGAGAAACCTTTCCAAAAAACAAACATGTTTTTGACCTCCATTTCTACAAAGTATTCTAAGTTTCATTAGAAGGCTTTAAAAAAGACCAAACCAACCAACCGAAAAAAAAAAACCCAAACCAAAACCAACCCACACATCAATCAACAATGTCCTGCTAACTCTTCAATACAGAGCTGGGAAGATATCTGTAATCCTTCCTAACGAAGGGCATTGCTCATTCCTCATAACAAAAATCAAAGTAGACCTCAAACTGGCAGCAGAAAATGTACCTATTACAATGGCTGGACCCCAGGGAGCACGGCTGGCAGCAGCCTGCAGTGCCACTGAGGACCAGGAGAACTAATGGTGTGGAATGAGAAACAGCTCATCTGAAATAAGGAAGTACAATCCAAGCCTTTAGTAAGCACAAGTATTTGTTAGGATTTAGGGTGGGCAGAGTCCTAGAAGCCAGTGGTGGCAGATGATGATGCACTGCTACACGTGGACTCTATTGGGATTGCTCCATCAGCCAGATACCCCTCTGGAATACCAGTCATTAGGACTAAAGTACTGCTACAGCACCACTCCCATGCATTTTTCTGCCTTTTGACAGAAAATATTATTTCCTTTAATATATCAAAGATGGATATAAGAGGCAGGCTAAAGAATAGCACTTCACCTGTAACAGTTGATGCGATAGGACTACTGACACGTACACGTATTAGCTGTATAAACCTGCTCCATCTCTGCTTGCAAGAGCAATTGCAACAAGGTTTTAGTAATTTTTCAGCTAGGAAGCAAAGTGCCCTGTAAATTCAGCATATTGTTCTAGCAAAATAGCATTCAGCATCAAGTGTTTTTCATACATGGGATGCTACGTAAGTGAAAAACGGTTTTGCACAGATCAGTTTTTAGAGAAGAAATTTTGGTCACAGTAATCTGCTTGGGGGCAATATGGGACTCAAGGGCTTTCACCCAAGAGTACTTTCACATAATAGAAAGTTTCACTTAACAGTCTGTGAAAGGTAGCTGAGATAAAAAAAGGATTTAGTAGGTGTACTTCAGCTTGCAAGCTTACCAGTTAGTGTAGTGCTAATGCAGACCATTTCAAGTAAATACAGCAAATTATCCTCATCACTCAACAGCAGTATTACGGAATACTTTGTCCTACAGAGTTACTCTTTTGTAACGTGACTGACCCTACCATTCAATAACTGAAAACTGTTTTCTTTTTTGCAGCTGGAGTTCTCATATATACGTTGTCCTGCCCTTTTTTTCTTTTTTTTGACTGAACATACATGTCTAAAAGTCACATCTTTTCCTTGTGCAAAGTCAAAAATACCCCCTTCTTCCTAAGATTTTTCTCCAGTCACAAAAAAACATGACCAGTAACATCTACTTGGCTTGAGCTACCTTTGCATGCCTGATAGTTCCCATCATAAACCGCAGCCAGACCCCGCTGATCAGGACCACAATTCCAGCCCTTGTTCACACATGCTGCTAAACCCTTTCACCTCACTGAGCCAGCACACCTCTTTAATCCTTTCTCTCACAAGTGGAAAGGTTAGGGAGGAATCTGTCTCAAGCTGTAGGTTAATTCATAACAGGACTATCTGGAGCAGAGGGTGTTCAGTCACCAACATAGTAATACCCCAGCGCAGCCTCTACCAGCAGCGCTCTGGTTTCTTGTCCAGTTAGTAAGTTACTATGAAGACGGGACACAAACAAGGCCAGCAGCTTACAAACAGAAGTAGCCATGTTTTCCAAACATGGAAGCAATTTAATTTTATTTTTTTTTTACTATAGGTATGCAGAAAGTTATGAGCATTTCAGTTTCTCCTAAAATTCTGTAAGACCAAAGAGATGAAACTAGGATGAACTGTATGCCCTCTCCAGAATAGCAACAAGAACTGCACAAATGTAGAAAAAGGTCACAAATAAATATTTTTGCAGCCAGCTGCCTGATGTTTTCTTTCTTTGTAATGTCTAAAAATAAAGAGTTTAGTCACTCTGTAACTTTCCAAGTGCCGATGAGGCAGAGGGAGAAGGGAACAGAAGGGGAGTTGCACTCCAGTCCCCCCCACCTCTCACACACAGTGTCTCCTCTCAGCTGGCCTCCAGTGGTGTCACCAAGGCCACAGTAGGTATGGATGATAGAGAGCCAAAGGTATCACTCTCACCCTTTTCGCACACAGTAAAATCAGGATACACGAGACAGGGTCAGTGGTAAAATTCAGGTCTCAAAAATTCTAGCCCACTGCTAAAGGTCAGTAGAGATAAAAATATTCTCCCAACTTTTAAAAAGCTGCAGCTCAGAGACTTTCTAGACCAAAAAAAGGCATCTTTGCATGCAGCAGTCCCCAAAGAGCTGCCCCTCCCTCCCCAAACTGCCTTAATAGCTCACTGAGCCCATGTAAACTTTTGACACCCTGTGGCAAAGCTCCCCAGTGTAAATTCAGAGTGTATGAAGACAACCAAACTCCATCCTGAACCTGTCACCCACAGGTTTCATTTTTGGTTCTTTACTTCCTGCACTGGGTAAAAATGAACAGTTAATACCAAGGCATCCTTTCCATGCCATTCCTGACCCTACAGATTTCTCTTTTATTCCCTGCTGCTGCCACCTAAAATACAGACTTGATATGTACTGCTAATTCCAGCACATCTGGGACAACCAAAGTGAGGAGCCAACCATGAAACATCTCCATATGAAAACACAAATGGCTCAAATGGGATTAAAAGCTGGACAGAGAAAAGGGCAGGAAGAAAGCATAGATAGAAAAGGAAGAGCGACAATTTAATTTTTAAATCACAGTAGGACACCCGAATAAAATGAGCCTGTTCTAACCCACCAAACCCTGCAGCATTATTTTATTTTATTTTAGTCACATTTTCAGTATTTGAGCAAGGGAAAAAAGAAAAAAAATGGTGAGCAATACCTGTGTCTACATTAAAGCCTCAGTCAAGGCATACCATCCACTGGCCTCTTGACACATACACACACACACTTAATGTAGCTCTTCTTCATCCAGCAAGGCAGCTTCCAAGACACAAAAAGAAGCTGCAGTTACTTGCCACTTGGACACAACCCAGAAGTTTGTGAGTGGCTCACAGCAAGTGTCTAAAGATGTAAAAGCCTCAGCAATTACTTTAATAAATAACTCTGCCCACTCAAAAGCCAATGCTGCTCCTCCATGTTCCTCTGTGGTAGTTCTTAGCCTTGTCATTAAGTGATAGCTCATCTCATCAATGTCCTCTTATATTCTAATTTATTTTCCTCACTCTTTATCTATTTACTATGAGGCGGCAAAAATAAAGGAGGATGTAGTTAAAAATCCCTAGCAATCACTCTAACAACAATCAGTACCTCTGATATTATTACAAAAGATTGTAGCAAGCCACAGAACACAATTGGACAGTTCAGCAATGCCTTCCTAGAAAATATTAAAAGGTGTCTGAAATGTGGAGAAATTATAACGCTCACCTAGAACTCATTGAGTTACACCAGGTTAGCACGCATTTTTTGAAAATGGAGAAGACAGAAGATGCTTTCTATTCAATGGAACATTAAAAAAAAACATTTAAGTTCTCAAACTGTTTCAGTGCTTGTCTGGCTCAAGGACCCCTCCTTGCTGCCTTCCTCCACAGGTTCTGCAACCAGTCCCTGAGCAAGTGCAGGTGCTGCATGACCGGTGGTGCCCAAACCTTTGCCCCTCTGCTCCAGGTGTGCATTTGTTTTTGAGCAAATGACCCGGCCTGACTGCATGGTTTACAGGCATGCTCTATTCCTGAACATTGCCTTCACACTACCTAGGAGAGGCACAAACATCAGGTCTTGAAAGAAGTGCACACACCACAAAGGATTTAAATATTTTTAAGCTTCCTCTTCATGTCCTCATGGAAGACTGGGTTTTCCACTGTGGTGGGCTTTCACGGCATACAAGAGAGAATTTAAATATGTGCTTCACTCTTACTGACAAACCAGTACCTCTGGTGCCAATTCCATTTCTCTATACATCAGGTGGTAGGATGTGTTTCAGGAACATTCCTGCTCTGAGATAAAAGCTCACACTAAATCTTTCTTCTGGTTTAGACTGCTCCCTTTGAAGAAGGAGTAAGTCATACATACCTCACAGTTGGATGGTTGTATTTCGGTAAGTACTTGAAATTGGGATGGTTGGTTTGACTTGGGGGTTAAGCTTTCATTCCAAGAGCTAGGTCACAAAATCATCAAACCTTTTCAGGTAACTTCAAGATGAACCCATTTTCATCCTGGCTGGCAAATATTAGTCACAGATCATCACAATGGTATCCATTCACTGTTTTTTTTATATGCATATAGGCACATGTATATACATACACAGAAACACACACTGTATATGTATATGTAAAAGCATATGCATATACACATATATAAATATATGTGTATACACAATCAAACTTCAGTGTATTGTCTGGCTATTCAAAAACAAGAATTAGAGCCTTATTTCTTTCCAGACCTTTTACACAAACTCAACACAAAACCCTGTTCCTAACTGGTACAAAAATCTACTTCCTTTCTAATTAGCTTCCAATACAAAAAGATAACGAATACATGTAGATACTCAGCAAACCCATTTCTGAAGAAGCATGCAGCCAAACTATACAGTAATGTATTTTGCCTATTTTATCCTTAAATTGAGATTACTTAAGAAGATAAGGATTGTTCAAAATTTGCAGCTGGAATTTCCAGCTGGATACAGATAAGCTGGGACAGGGCAGGCTCTCCTGAGTCACTCCCACCTGCCTGGGCACAGCACCCTGAGCAGGGGCAGCCATCCTAAGTGCTCAGGCTTCTTCACCCACACTCTTCCCACCCCGTCACCTTTACTGCAGCCACAGAAGCAGCAGAGGAGGGCTTTGAGAAACGGAAGACTATCCCTGCCCACCTCCCCAGAAAAGCATTGAGTTTTGAGCTAGATTACCGACCTGATGCAGTTTACTCCATCAGCAGAGCATCACTAAACTGAGACATAAGCAAACCTGTGTGAACTCTCTAGAAGCTCAAGTTAAGCCATCACAGGACCACATTCAGATTCTGCTTTGGAAATCTGACTTTAGTATATTCTTAAGAAGTATTGTCTTCTCAGAAAAGGGATCAAGAAAGCATATTAGGCTACCTGTAAGTCAAAAGAGTTATTATAAATTAGTTTTTCTGGAAGAAATACCTATAGGAATGCTCACACCTGAAACGTCAAAAACCAGATCAGATGGACCCCTTTTGAGAAGCAGTTTCTATCTGCATTGTACGATAATACCACCAAGACTGATCAAAACATTAAAGAAAGAAAAAAGCTATTAGTTCTCACTAGCTCCCTGTACATTTTTCACCTTCACCTTTGAATTGTATTTCAAATTTTTTCTAAACTTTCTTAATGCTTTCCTGTTTGATTGCCACCTCAGCAGGGCACCCTTTTGAAAAGCAGAGAGGCAACATGGAAAGCACCCACAAATGCCCAGCAATCAGCCCTCCAGGTGAGCTTACTGACCCACTGTGCACCGCACCATCAACTGGGGGGGCCGGGAAACCAGCGCTTACCAGAGCGCAGGATACGCTGCGGTGTTTGAAATGCAAAGCCTTTGTTTTCTGCCTTCCACACTGAGGCTTCCCCAAAGCAAAACCCACCACTGCAGGCAAACAATGAGTATTGCACACAAAATGCTCATAACACAGCTGACAGGCTTCTTATTGTACTCCTAATGCGCGATAAACAATTAGTGATCGGACAAAGGAGCGCAAGAACAAATCCTATTAACAAATAATAGGATTTGCTAGCAGATCACCCAAACACCACTTTGGAAACGACTCCCCGGGTTGCTGCAGGCAGAAGTGGCAGGGAGGGGAGGGAGCCTTGCAGCGTGACATGGACATGATGGTGAACTGGATACATGGCTACCAGCCAGCCGTAGGAGCTTGCCACTTGAAAGCAATGTGGGTGCATCGGTTCTGACAGCTCTTGAAAATGCTGCATCATGTGTCAAAAGAAGGAAAAGACAATCTCTTATTTGGGGTATTTGTGAATCATTTACACCTTGGATCCATAAGCACATGTATTTTGTTCATCAAAACACACAAGAAACTGTTACAATCCTATTTTCTCTTAGCTTGTTGCAAGATCTTTGTCAGCAACTTGCAAGCTCCAACTTCAAATGATCCCACAAAGGACACCTCACTGAAACGTGATTCCCTCCTAGTATTAGAACGTAACTGCTCACATCTATCAGCAGCAGGTTTAAAAAAAAAACAACCACAAACTTGGGCAGGTAGGTATTAGAGGGAAATGATAACGTTGTCCCCCAGTGGTTGCTATTAGATGGAAGTAAGTGACACCAAGATGGTAAGACAAAAAGGTGGCTCTTTTTCTATTAGAGTTTGAAAAAAAGGAGAGGACAAAGTCCCACTGCTGAAAACCAGGCAGAGCATTTATCCACATTGGCAGGTCACAAAATACTTGTAAGATAATAGTTACTTAAAGCTTTTAAAGTGCCAAGTACTTGTTACTCTTTGTATGTCAGTTTGGGGGCATTATGTACCTTCTCCTCTCCTAGGCATAATGAGAATTATCTTGCTTATTTATTTTGTTTCTAACACACCACATTGCATGCTGCTTGACTACTTCTGCCTCCCACGACCACCACCACATTATAGAGGAACTGGACTCTGCTCTGAATTGGTTTAATACCTTCTATTAGAATACAAAACTAGAAACTAATAACCAAAATTAAGAACCCATAAGAGTTATAACCAGGTCATTATAGCAGGTGGTTTGGGTTTGGGTTTTTTTTTGTTTGTTGTTACGTTGTTGTTGTTGTTTTTACACAATTGTAGACCATGAATTTTATTTTTTTAAGCGGGAAGAAATGTGGTTCCTAAGATTGGTCATCAAGTAATTCTTGTCAAGAGGAAAAATATTCTGCCTTTAAAATAAGCTGTGACCAGGCAATGTGAGGATACAGCTTGAGCAAAGAAGCAATGTGGACACTCATGAAGGCACAGGTTAATCTACCCCAATCACCAAAACACACCCAGCAGAATTTAGACAGGTTGGGGATCACCTCTTCCATAGGTCTTCAGAGCTTGTCCCATGGTTCCAGCTACTGCAGCAAGCTGAGCGTTCCGGGGTGTGTGGAGAATTACAAGACAGCTCAGTGGGCAAAGCACAAAAGCTATTTAGTCTGGTATCTAGTATGCTGGTCTGCCAACTCAAATGGAAGCAACAGCCAGTCTGTCACCCAGCTGGGTTAGAGATCAGCCACGTGTAACCCTGCTGCACGTGAACTGCAGAGCGCTGTGTGCTTGGCGAGAGGAGGATGAAAGGAGGAGAGGGAACAGGGTTGGGAAACACCGAGGTAGGAATTGCTGCAGGACTCATTTTGAAGACTTACCCACGCAGCCCGTTTGCCCAGGGAAATACAAGCATTTACAGACCACCATATGCACTTGGCTAGTGTGGGGCTACGAGCCTCGCACTTCCCTGTCCCACACGCTCCCAAACATTCAGCACCCACATCACTTAAGTACCTGCAGAGCACCTGAGCCACAGCAAGGCTTTACAAGCATTGAGAGCACTCAATAATTACCAACTTCACACAGAACTATAGATCAAACTCTGCCTTCCCTTGAGAACACATTAGACATGGCATCTATATCTAGGATACACGAGCCCAGGACCGTAGCTCGCTTAGAGTGGGACTGGAAATGTCAAGGCAGCACATCCAATGCCTCAGAAGGATACTTGGAGCAGCTCCCGTGAGTGGGCACCTCCTTTCAGCTCCTGGGCTGACAGTCACTTTCTTGACACACACATCAGTCACCATCCTCTAGAGGAATGTTACTGACACAGCCTGGGCTCCCAACGAGCGTGACTGCTGCCTCCATGCCTCCATGCCTTCAGCCAGCAACACAAAGAAAAGCAAAAGTCTTCAGAATACCCAGAACTACAGCATAATCACACATTTTACTTTAGAAGAGGAAACAGCGATGAATTGTTTTGTCATTCATTTTAGTGGCCAGCCCAGCCCAAACCACGACATGAATGTACTCCACTGCAAGATCAGCTTCTGCTTAACAGGGATATCCTTTCAGCTTCAGAGAGAAGCACTTGTAAAACCAAGGCAGTATGGAAGGAGGAGGACTAGGGAATGCTGTTACACTAAGGTGACAGCAGCACACAGAAATTATCCTTTTCCAGCCCTAAAGCAAGTGAATACTGCGGACTGACACAGACAGAACAGCTAAAGAGAGAGAGAACCTCTGAGGAGTTACCATGAAGCCCACAGAACCTCCCCTGGTCCAAGCAGGGACCAATGCTTTGTTCATTCTCCATCACTGTGGCTCCCTCCTTCATGACTAAGAGCTGGAAACTACTGCCCTCATCAAGAGCCTCTCCAGCTTCAAAAACCACCACTGGAGCAACAAGCTGTAACATCAGGGAGCAGAGCTCACGAGGAAACAGCGAGAAACTGCAGAGCTACATGAAGTTGTGCTCCAGTGCCACTGTGTGTGGCACAGCGAAAGAGAGCCTCAGGCCAGGGATGGTAGCAGGCCAGGGTGTAACCAGAAAGCAGTGGTTTAAGCAGTCTCCTGATGCAGTTCCAGCTACATCTCAGAGCAGCTTCAGAAACAGAAATCAGTTCCCTGGCTTTTGGTTAAATATGGTTTTCCTGTAGCAGATACAAGTGACTCAAGAACAAAAACAGTTAATAAAGAAACATGGAACAGGTAAAACCCTCATTGGTCAAATTCAGAACCCTGTGCTTCAGTTAACAAATGGCTATAGAAGGAAACCACTCTGAATACATGTCAGAAAACAAACGTTATACGCATACCTACTCAGTGACTGAATATCCCCCTTCAGATGTCTGCTGTAATGCTTAGCCAGAGCATCTGGAGGGTCACAGCACTGGTCATCAGCCTGTCATGAATCCCCAGGCTGTTACAGTATTTGGTACTAATCCCTGGTCCTTCACTGCTAAGTAAGGGAAGGAAAATAAACAAACAAGCAAACCAAGCAAAGGCCAGGACCACTTGATATAAATAGAAATAAGAAGGCAAAGTAATTAGCTTAGAGATGTTATAAAAAAAACTTTAAAAAAGTCTTTCAGTCTTGTTTAGCTTTGTGTGCAAAGCAGCATCACAACTCCTGCACAAGGTGAAGAGTGATTGCATTTCACTTTGTAATACTGCAGACAGTGCAGGCAGGATGAAAAACCAAGCATGTAGTGTCACACATTACAGCCATCAAATACACAGAAAGGAGGATGATGGAGGGGCTGGGCAAAAAGCAGAAAACCCCATGGCAATCCAGCAGAAGTAGGTGCTTTCACTTACTTCCTCACTGTACATACACATTTCCATGGCATTATACAACGATAACAAAATTTTACATTTTAACCCACCAATTTTAAACATTCAAAAGAAATGCTCCTGTTCATGCAGGGAACAAAAATTAATAAATAAAAGCTCTTCTAAAGAGGCAGATTTATAACCGCAAAGCCATGCAGATTGAAAAAACTAGGTCAAGTCTTTTGCTAGTCAACTTCACTGCTATTCCTCCCCAGCCCTCCTCCCCTTTAGCTTTCAGTAGTTATTGATCAATTAATGAGAATGCAACAGACTTATGCAGGTACATAACGGGTGTGTGTGTGTGTATGTCACCTGTGCAACTACAGATGGAAGGGAAAAAAATTAACTTGTTATAGTCTTTCCTATTCACAAGTCCTCATCCTAAAGTGTATGTGCTCAATGCTACTAGGGTCCATTAGCAGCCAAATGCTACAGATTAAAAAATAAAATGGGAGGGAGGGTAGCAAGAGGCAAAGATATGCTAGAAAGAGGCAAAAATAGAGGAATTGCTGTGCTTTCACTTTTGCTGTGCTTGCAGCAAAAACACTATAGCATCTGCTGCTTTTAATGACATCTTGCTAGTGTATTTTCTACAGCTTCGTGAGTGAACAGTTTTAGAAACTTCATAAATATCTCCATTTTGACACTAAATTTCTAAAGAGTAACTGTAATACTAGTTTTTATATCTACTAGTCACCCAGTGTATGTTTTAAACAATTATCTTTTAGGGAAAAAAGGGCTCTCATACCACAATTCATATATTCAATGTCACAAAGGCATTAAATGTTTTTTTTAATTCTTCTTAAAATATAGGGACTGAGTCAGTCCCATTTCAGCTTACTCATTTTTATTCATTTCTCTCCTTCTGCTGCACAGACAGAAGGCACTCTATTTCATCATTTAAAAAAAAATAAAAATAAAAAAATGCAATTCTGTATCTGCCAAATACTAAAACAAATGACTCTCAAATTCCATTTCTACCACACGCAATATGCTGCCTGACAAGTTACTGCAAGAAGGCAAAGAAATCAACTTCCTGACTTACTGCAGTGATGGCCAACCTAACCAGTTTGACGAGCCACATACCATAACCTTCATATGGTTGAGTGCCACAGGATGTTAACGCTGACAGCTGAAGGCTGGGGGAATGTTGGCAAGCTGGGTGCCGGAACAAGTCCCAATTCTTAGCAAGCACCTCCTCTGACAATGTGGTGACAGTGACCTGCTCAGGTTGCTGTCTCCCTTGGGAGAAGGACTGGGATACCTGCTTACAAGCAGCCAAGGGACTTCGGTGGTGGGAAAGGGTGCTGGGGGCATGTGGGGAGCAAGCTGCTGATAGGCAGGACTACCTCATTCATTTGCTTTGATGGAAAATAAAAGCCACTGTAGAATGTGACACCTGCAGACCTGGCTGGCAAATTAGACAACCAGCCTCAAGCTGTTTTAGCCCAAATTAATGAAAATCATTGTAACTTCTCTTTCTACATAGGTGCTCAGCAGAGTTTCCATTATGCTACTAAAGCCTTTTTTTCCTCATCGGTAAACCCAGGATTGTCACAGACCACCCAGAAAAGCCATTTGGAGCACAGTATATAGCTAAGCAGCCGACTACACAGAATGCATCCTAAATTCAAGAATGTGCACCGGGAGCCTTTGTCGTTGATGTTCCTTTACCTTCACCCTTCCTGCCTTTGGCTAAATTTCTTTGAAGCCAAGGCTATGCTACACATAACTCATCTAAATAAGCCCCATCTGGCGCTTGTTTCTGAGCTGGATCTTATCTATAACAGTCACTGTTGAACTTTCACAGTCTCGGATAATATTTCACCTTTAACTCAGCAAGTTACAAACAGTTATTGGCTAAGTACCCTAGATAAACACCTATAGAAATCCTGAGGACAAGGTTTGGGGGTTTCTTTTGGTTGGTTGGTTTTTGTTTCATTTGCTTTTTTTGACAAGGACACATTAAGACGGGGGGAAGTATCTTGGACCTGAACGCAGGAAGGCACTTGGAACCTGGACCAAATGAGACAATCTAACAAGCTCTGCTTAATGTCTACTGGATCAGAAGGTAAGGAAAGAAATGGCAGTGCCAGGATTATTCAAGTGGATATGAGGAGCTGGACAAAGCAAGGTAGGGAAAACAAGCATTTCTGAGAAAATTGCCAAACTAAACACACTCCGGAACCAGTTCGCTATCAGGTAGCAGCAACTAGTGTACTTTGACTCACTCCAAACAAAGCCAATATGGAGCTTTGAAGTCTGTACCTTAATGCTCAGTATTTGTTCTTTTTCTGGTCTAAGACAGACCTTTTGCTTCCATAAAAATTTGGAACTTGACTTTATACCAATCCCTTTAACATAGGTCAAATAGAATACCTCTATTTACCCAAATGATACTTCCTTTATTCATCTTTCATTTTGTAATTACTACCCCAGGATGAGAAACAGTTTGAGATTAAAAAAGGGCTTTTCCCCCCCCATTCCGTTCAATAGATAAAGTGTACAATAGTTTGATCAGCTTCATTTGCAGAAGTATGATTTCTTGTTCCACAGGTCAACCAGAAACTGGAATTGTCCTTTAAAGATACCTAGCAGAACAGCATTGTCAACTAGGTTTGCTTTCTATATGAAAGTTCATTTTTACTTTCAAACTACCAGCTGGAAATGAGTTTTTCCTTAATTTAAAAAGCTACTCAAACCAATGTTTTATACAATTCAACAGCAGCTCTCAAGTGCAGTCAACCTGTATTGAGTAAAGAAAGAAAAATTCTCCAATTGTTTAAATTCCTTCTGTTTGTTAGACAATTAAAGCATCTTATGACTGATATTCTAATTAGAAACTTAACAGAAGATCTCCCTTATGAAATAGGTATTTCTCAATAAGGAATTAAAAGTTTGTGGATTTCTTTTCTAAGCCTCAGTTATTGGGAAAACATACCACCAGTCTTTCCGAGAACAGCTCTTGTCCTTTATTGGGTTCTCGCCATAATGAACATCTGCTAAGTCTATAAATTAATTGCTGAAAACATCTTGTGCTTCTAGATGATCCAGGCAATCATAGCTGTTCTGGGTTACTAGAGAACATTACCATTTTTCTCTCTCATACAGGAACACATCCCCCTTTACAGTATAGCATAAAGCAAGAACAACTTTTAATGTCATAAAATAAACCTTCAGTGCTAGTCAAGTCATCAGAGCAGCACTCTTAAGTTTGCCTAGATGATTTAAGCAGCACTTTTTGCACTGTGACAGCCTAAGGATATGCAGGATGCCTTGCCTAGCTGATTGAAAACGTTCTCTTATCTTGAAATCAAGAATTCCACTACCAGTCTTCTTGGTTTGTCAATAGCAGAGTTTGGCAGGCTGTTGCAATGGGTTCTTTCCAGTTCAAAGAAAAGGCTAGAGTCCACCTTAGAGTACTCCTTGCACATAACAGTATTTCTCTTAGTTTCCCACAAAACACCCATCAGACTCAAACTTCACCTACTCACCCCATCTTCAAGATCTCCCATTCTTCCTGGCTATATTGACATACTACGGTATGTCACCATCTTGTGCACAGCTGCGATTCCTCTGTCCTTGAAGTTCTCAGTTCAGCAATCAGAAATTGGCTTGTTTTAATACTATTGCTAACTTCTAAAATGGAAATCACCTACCCTAATGAAACTTTTACAGAAATGTCCTGTATTTCCTTTCGGTGTTCCTGGTCTCACTGACCATTCAGGGCTCTGATGAATGATGAGGATCTAATCCTTGACCAAGACCTGCCAGAAGTAACAGCAACTACTTTTTCCAATCAAACCTGGAAGGTTATTCTTGACTTTGTTTGGAAAGAGTAACAAGGGTGCTGTCTCTCCCAAATGGCAGATTTCTGGATGCCGTCAGCAGAGATAAACAGATATGAGTCCGTAATCATTTTGTGTCACATTAGCCAACTGGCATCTCTTTTCTTTCTTATTTGTTATCTGTGTTCATTAAAGATGCTGCAAGAAGGTGGGGGTGGTGCCAGGGAATGCTACACCCTTCCATGTGGGAGAAGATTGCAACGATAAAAACACTATGGCTTTCCACTGCCTACTTTTTTTAAGAAAAAAAAAAAAAAAAAGGTAAAATTTTGGTTCTTCTAAGTATTTTCAGATCTGTTCCATGCACAGCTTGAGGCAGACAAATCATACATACATGATCTCTTCTTTTACTACAAGTATTCCTATACACCTTTGATTTCAGATGTGTATCTGAAGGGAGCAGTTGCAAATGCACGTTGTTTCTGGTGAGAACAAACAAATAGGCATGCCTGGTTACACCACATTCCTCCCAGGTGCACGCACCTACATCGTGGTCATGTTTTCCCCCCTTCACTTTATGATTAGTCTCTCTCCCCTCTCCCACACTCCATGAAACACCTGTGTGTTCCTTCCAATTGTATTTGTCTGTCCCATTCCCACCTCTGGTCCTCAACCTCTCCATTAGCAATGTTTACCTAGCAAGTACAGGAGGAATTTGGGGAACAATTAATTCCCTAAACTAAGCTCCAAGTAAGCAACAGTAGTGTCAAGACACTGAAGAGCAGCAGATTTTCACACCACAAGCCATGTGGTTGCTGCACTGTATCTCAACAAAAATTATTTGCATTACTCACACACATGAGGGGGTTGACTTGTCGTGATCTGTCATTTGAGATGCAAATATTTATTGATGGCACAGAAGTATTCCAACTTTTTTTTTATTACTCATTATTTTAACACCGTTATTTAAGAGGCTTTGGAACACCAAAATCACTCAGCCTGTTCTGCAGTAGGACCAAAAGAACCTACATTTTATCACTAGTTTATTTACACCATACATAATCCAGCCGCAAGATCAAGATCTAAAACTAAACCTATGAGCTGAGAGCTTAAGTACACTGCAGAAGTATACTATTGTCATAAATAAAGGTTGAGAGTAAACAAAGTCCTTTATTAAAATTACAATTATAGGAAAATAACTTCATAAATAGTAACTTTTTATACACTGTCCTAAATAGTATTCAGGTGTCCAAAAGCTACACAGCCATCATAATAATAATCAGACCTTTCTCTATTGTTCATATGCATTGTCTCCTTTACAGACCCACATCTCAAAACACCCTCTTGGAACAGGAAAAAATTATATCATCATCATCATCACTATTATTATGTTTTCAATACAACTTGAGAGGAAAGGAATAAATCCAACCCTGTCTATGACTCTTACAGGCACACAGTAAACAGATGGCAAAGCAAGGTGATAACTTGCAGCAAGTTGTGAAGACTTTTTGCTATGTGGGATAGTTCTCATTAAACAATGTGAAAACATTTTTGAAGCAAGAAGCAGTTACTGTTCTTATGCCCATTATTATAAAAAAGGATCCCAGGCCCTAAGACTACGTAACACATCACTCACAGCAAGGGTATCATGTGATACCTTTGACTGACATTATGCCATGCAGAAGCACAAGCCCACATCTTCATCTGTCAAAAAAAGCGTAAGCCTTTCTAGTTAATATCAAATGTTAACTAACCTTCTTTGTGTGAGATTTTCAGACAGAGCAGTATTCCATGGCTGCACATGTACTACCAGTCTTGAAAAGAACAGGAGGAGGGACTTAGTCAAGGAAAGAAAAACGGAGTTTTTTTTAAAAAAAATATATATTTACATATAGCCTTGATTTTTACCTAGGTGTACAGATTGAATGGCTTCTGCTTCTTGATTACTAAAACAGTCAGATGGTTACAGATGACCATACATGATGACATACAATTTCTGGTCTTTCACACAAGTTTTATGCCGATATAACAACAGAACTCAGCAAAAACTAATTTCTAATATATATTGGCAGATGATCAGGAGCTTTGTGAGCAAATAAATCATATTCAAGAGTAATATAGATCCTCAATTGGTATAAATCAGTCTGACCACCCTGAAACAAACTGTGATTTACACCACCAGAGACTTTACCAGTATGCAAATAATCAAATAAGACTATGTGACAAAGTTCTCTATGTATGTAATACAGTTTCCCCAAATTAATGCACTCTTCATATTACAATTCATATGGGAAAGAAAATGCTAATATTCCAAGAGAGACAGCTAGCCTGATGTACGGACCCCAGGATGTTTCATAGGAAACTGTAGGACATCATTGGGCATGGAGTATAAAAAACACTGACCACTGTAATCTTATTTTTTCATTTATGACTTTGGACATACTGGCTCCTATGCAGCAGGCAGGGCTAAAGCTCTACAAGATATTTGTATTAACTTCACCTGCTGCTTCTACAAGTCTGAAAGAGAAGACAAGATGCAAATGGCAACACCTAGATTCCAAGGCCATTTTTATATACAAAAGATGAACTAATCTAGCTTTTTATTTAGAATCTCTACACAGAATTATAGAAACAAGAAGAAAAGTCAAGATGCTGGAAACTACTGCTTTGGCTTTTCATTCCAACAAGCCTTCCCCAGGAGAGAGGGCCACCACCATAAACAAACAAAATCAAACAACAATCCATAGTAACACTTTAGACCTTGACCAGAATAGGGAAGTCAGTCACAGTTATTCAAGGGAAGCAGAAGTCCTTTGGAGATTGCACACAAAGCACTGGGTATAGAGGACTGAAATCAAGGTTTCCTTCTCTTTGCTCCGTGAATCACTTCATGGACTCACAGAAGGGAACATCCTTGCTTTGATATCTACCTCCTTCTCTGTACGTGTTTTTTCATCATGCTGAGAGAAGATGGCAACATGATTTAGCAGATAATGTAATTTTCTTATTCAATGCACTTAGATTATTTCCAAACCATTTTTTCAGAGAATATCTTCTGGCATAGATATAGAACTTTGCAGAAACAAAACGTGAAAAAAGCTATGATTTTTCTTAATAAACACTTTGAGGACTTTGCAATAAAGGTGACCAATGTATTCTTTTTCCACCAAACTGAGAAAGATCCCTGTTAAAATTAGGAGCAGCCTGAAACCTTTCCCCAACCCAAGCTCCCTACACACCGATGCACTCAACAGGCCTTCCTCTATAGCTGTTTTTACAATTAAATGTCATTTTAAAAGCTAAGTTAGGAGTCTGTAATGCTCTTACCACTGCTCTTCAATAAATGCAGTGGAAGATCAGCTCATCTGAATGATAGTTACACACTGCAACAGCACTGAAGAAAGGTAAAAGATTTTGCTTCCTCTTTTTGAGTTGCTGCCTCTTCCATATGCAAGAGCTGGGCAGCAGTCAACAAACCTTAAGACAGAAACTTCAGCCCTGCCTTTGTTTGCCACCAACAGCTCTGCAGACCAGTCGGGAGCAGATAGAGGACAATAAAGAATTTATGGGGCACGAAGAAGAAGAGACAAAGATCAGAAAAATGCATGCCAAGAAACACTGGAATAAACCTTAATTTAAATGAAACATGAGGGAAATTTATTTTGAGTTGGAGGCACAGCTGTAAGATGAGGAGTGAGATTAAGATAGTTAAAGTGTCAGGAATCATATGCTTTGTCCCAAAACAATGCAGTCTTTTTGAATCATTAATAAGCAGCTTCTATAGCAGACAGGAAACAGTCAGAATCCTAAATTCTAGCTGTATATCTATACAGCCCTGGTGCTTCAAAAATGTCATGGCTGTCATGTTTTGAGTTATAAATGAAAGCATTTAACAAAATACAACAAACAAAAGAACCCACAAAAAATCCATACCACCACTATATCCACCTTCCAGAATAGGGCAAATGATTTAGTTACAATGCACATAAGTATAAATGCAGATGCTTCAAGGTAACTTTGCAGTTTTCTATTCTTAGAGGCACCTAACTTGAGTAAGAGATTTCTTATTAGTACTTAAAGCTCTAAGCCACTCTAGTGTTATGCCTGAGTTATTCCAATCAGGAAACAAGACGAAACACAAGTAATTCTACGGTGGTGGATACAAAGGACTACTTTCTCTTCAGACCTTGAAGTCACTCCCAATGGAAGAATAGGCAAGATGAAGTAGTGTTCTTCCATTTCCACTGGTGCACTTTTCATCTTGACAACTGAAGGTAAATGTCAGGCAAGAGCTTCAAGCTCTTGCCATGATTCTAGCAGCCTAATTTCAAGAAAAATCAACCTGTTCAGAGGTACTTTTTTTTCTTAAATAAAATAAAATATAAATCAAAACAAAAAACCTACAACAAAACTTTCTGTGCACCACACATACAGATACAAACTGAGTAACTCTTAAATTAAGAGCTGGCCAAGAATGAATGTTTCTGGAGGCTGAAAATGCTATAGAGATTGCATTTTTATCTCTGCATCGTCTTGTAACCAGACCCATTTATCAGTCCTGGCTGAAAGTCAGGACATCTGTTCCTGACAAAACTTTGACATTTCTAAATTTCCATTTCATTCCAAGCTGGAAGAAAACCAAACATTTTTCCACATTTCCTATAAATTCTCTAGAAAATAACAGTTCCAGGTTTGCATACAAAAGAGTTCCTCTAATTAGGATATAGGTGTGTTTCTTCTGTCAAATACCAAACTATTTCATTAGCACCCCAGCCACCGACATTTTGAAATATCCCATTTTCTAGACCAGTCAATATTTTATAGCTGCCCTTAATAGATTTTTCGTTTTAATTTTATGATTTTTAATAAAATAGAGGGGGGGAATATTACATCAGAGTGATATGATGCCACTGTGGTGTATAAATTACACTGTGTCACACACGGACATAAATATTTACAACTATACATATATTACCTATATAAACAATTTGTGAATGTGGAACTAAAGATTAGTTTCTCTCTTTTTCTTCATAAGACTGACTTACTCTTATTATCTTGAAAACAAAAGGAATAAAAGCTCTTCCAATAAGGCATGGGATCACCATTTCTTGTCTTCTAAGCACCTCTTCCTGTGAATTACTTTCAAAAACAAAATTGTCTCAAAGATACTGTAGTGTGAAAGAGCATCAATTTAAGGGGAACAAAACTAAAATTATCCTCAAAATTGCCTGTTATAATCAAATTTAATGCCGTAGGAGACTCAAATATTGATTCTAGAAGGGAACAGAATGTGTTTATACCACAGCGTAACTCAGACTTCATCTTAGGTACCCACACGGTAATTCCTGGCTTAGGTAGAGGATGCCATCATCTATTTCTTGATTGCCCTTATCTATTTCTTGATTTATGTCCCATCTGCTCACATGCCAGACTACAATAAAATCAAAAGACCCATTCTACAGCAAATGGAAAATGCAAATGTCCATTCAAACAAGTGTTATGTGCTCTGCCCTAATTGAGTTTCTCCCGCAGGTTTACAGTGAACTTCAACCTGATCCTCACCTATTCAGGTTTGAAACACAGTTAACACACTTCACACAGATGTAGGATCCTAGGACCTCCTTGGAGCCCTGCATTGTAAAAGCATGGCATTTAGTAAGGTTTATGATTTCACAGAATCACTGAGGTTGGAAGAGACCTCTGGACATCACCAAGTCCAGCCCCATACTCACAGTATGGTGAACTACAGCAGGACTGTAGCCAGTTGTTTTTTGAGTATCTCCACAGATGGAGACTCCACAACCTCCCTGGGTAACCTGTCCCAATTTTTCACCACCATCCCAGGCAAAAGTTTCTCATGTTTAACAGAATTTCCTGCTTATGAATTGCTGGTTGCCTCTTGTGTTTTTACTGGACACCATTAAGAATCATACAGGGTTGGAAGGGGCCTCTGAAGATCATCTAGTCCAACCCCCCCCAACAGAGCGGGTCTACCTAGAGCACGTTACTCAGGAACTTGTCTAGGCTGGTTTTGAATGTCTCCAGAGAAGGAGACTCCACCACCTCTCTGGGCAGCCTCTTCCAGTGCTCTACCACTCTCACAAGTAAAGAAGTTCCTCTGGTTCTGCCTTTAGTCTCCGTATCAGTCAATTATACACACAGATAGGATCCTCCTGAAGGTGTCTCTTCTCTAGACTGAATCAGCTCTCTTGGCCTCTCCTGGTACATCAGGTGTGCCAAATCCTTAATCATGATAGCAGCCCTTCACTGCCCTCACTCCAGTATGTTCACATCTTGTAGAGGGGAGACCAAAACTGGACTCATCATTCCAGACATGGCCTCACCAGTGCAGAGTACAGGGAAACAACCCCTTCCCTTGACCTGCTGGCAACGTTTTCCCCAGTACTGCTGGTGCACTTCTGGCTCACATTCAACCTGTTGTCCACCAGTGCTCCCAGGACTCTACTTGCAGTCCAATTTATCATAATCACATCAATGCAATCACTGCAAAGTTAATTTAGTACAACGGGTGTTGTAAGCCTGGGGAGCGTTTGGCGGTGGAACTGTTGATATGAAGAACTGTTTCAGGGTACTCTCTTATCATATCAGTTCTCTCATACTAGGTGTGTGGGAAAAGTTGACGGATAAGTATCAGCCACCCAATTGCCACCCAATTATTGCTTCTATATATACAAAACACGCTTCTGCTTGTGGTCTAACCACTTGCTTTTTGTTTTCTTAATGGCTTCTTTCCAACATGATGACCATAAGAGGAATAAATACACCCAGCTGAGCCTGCTCACCTCGCCCAGCAGCATGCTTTGGGCAACTACAAGTAGTAAACAGCAGGAAGTTCAAGAAAATCTAATGGACAACTGCAGAAAAGTTTGTCAACAGGCACATTCCCACTCATGACCCACTCATTACCTAAAACTTTGTTTTCCACAGAAGCAACTGGTCTCACCAGTTAGTTGCAAGGGAGATTCTGGTCTTAATGACTCACTGGTCTCACCTGCTACAGCAGTGCCCAGGAAAGCCACAGCCCTGACAATCAGCTGGAGCCCAGGTCTCTAACTGAGCAGGTCTCCTGGTTGAGAAATATGTCAGAGGAGCTCATCACCACCTGAGTTCACCCACTGCTCCCCAAATTTCTCAGTCTGCATTCATTTCACATAGCTTTAATTTTGTCTGCTTTGTCACGCTGTAATGCCTGCAGGCTTAGATTAGCATTCCATGTTTATGCTGCCCAAAGTTTCAGCAGTTGCCATATCAAGGCTAATTTCTGTACTTCTTAAGGAATATATCTTCTTCAGGCTGTCCCCTTCATGACAGCACACCAGGCAGTTTGTCTCCAGCTCCACTGCATTTCCCTCAGCAACAGATACATTAATTACACAGTCACAACAGACACAAGCAAAAGCAAGCACCAGGGATATTACAACGTACCACTCTGACCTTCTTTTCACATTACCCACTTTTGTGATCCACAACTGCTTCTGAGCGAGTAAGGCCCCTTTTACTTTGCACTGCACAGCACACTCTTCTTTCCAAATAAGCAATTCCCTGCCACTGCGTGAAAGAGACTCCCATTATCCTGGGCAGTTGTACCTACACTAACATGGACAAATGGTACAAAGGAGCGTAAGTGCAGCTTTCATAGTTTAAAGTTCTGAGTAACTACAGGATGCCAAACATCATAGCAAAGTAGAAGTTGAGAGTGGCCTCCGTTCTCTTCACAGTAAGGATGAGAATCCCAGGGATGCAGAAAGTGACAGTCCCAGGGAAAGTTCAGGTATCTCTACCATGTCACACAGAACTGAATGCAGTCAGCAATAGAGGCAAGAAAGGACTGAAAAGATCCCAATTCCAAAGTCAGGATTTCGACATAATTTCTATCAAGCCTTTTTTCTCCTTCTGCTTGCGGAACTGAAAAACATTAAGTTTATCTCAGAGGATGGCAAATGGGCAACAAGTAGATGCGATGACACTACATGTAATAAACAAAAGAGCCACCTTCCTCTGGGTCATCCCATTACTGTTAAAAATAGAGCAACTATCTAGTTACAAAGAATAGACAAATACAACTGCATGCATGAATACTGAAACAGCCTCAGGAATTTAAGATTTTATGCCCATGAACACTGTCTGAGCTCTAACCTCTGTTTGTTGCACCAGTGTCAGCTAGATTTACTTTTCTTAATATAATACTATAGATTATTCTCCCAAATCCTATGGGAGAAACCCAGACAGGGAAAATACTATTAAAAAGAAGCTTTTACTGCATGCACATTGAGGAAAAAAATGCAAGCAATTTAAATGCATTGCTTTAATCATCCTTGTGTGACCTGCAAGTGCAAAGGCGGCTTTTCATCATTTCAGACCAAACTTTAAAGTGCATCCTTTATAATACTCAAATGAGGTTTAAGTTAGTGAACCTGAAAGATACTTCATTAATACCGGGTAGTGTGGAGAACCTTATAAGCATTCTGTTCCTCCCTGTTCAAAAGGTAACTTGGAGCATTAGCTGATATACAAGTATATATGTATCCTTCATATTATGAAAATACACAACACGGCTAACTGGATGTTATACCTCTTTATAGCTCTTAGACATTCTTAGTAATTGTACAGCCAATTACCTTGAGAGATAAAATTTGATTATGCTACATCAGTAACAGTTACATGATGCTTCATAAGTGCTTAGCAGTATGAAAGCTTACCAACAGCAAAATTTGCTATTATGAGAGTTATTCACTACATTGGAAAAAAGAAATAACCATTACAGTTTACACTCAGTTTTCAGTACACAAGCTTTGTGTTACAGGTCCACTAACATTATGAAAACTATCTCTAAGATGCCAACTGGCTATGCTAAATAGTCCAGCTCTCCCAACTCTGCCAGGGTGGCGCAGACTTGGACTACTTCGGAATAATCAGAAAGGTATCATCCTCATGAGAAACTGGTGGATGCCAGATAGTGAAGAGTTAGTCTTCTGTAAGGACCATGTGCTAAAGAGACTTTCCTCACAGAAGACAGAAGATCTCAGCCCATCTGATTGTCAGAAATTTTGCTCACATTAAAGCAAGACATTAATGATTCCTCCCCTTTCAAGTGATCAGAGACTCACATTGCCCTCCCATTCCCTTGACATGGATACCCATTCCTGCTGCACCACCAAAATCTAGGAGTGAGTGAAGAGAATCACTAGTGTGGGAGACCACAGAGCAATCAAGATGTTAGATGAACACCTCCAAGGAACTGTTGATACACATCATATGCATCTGACTGTCCACAAGCTACCAACTACAGCCATAAGCATACTACTGAGTATTATATAAGTTACATCATGTGTGAAAGCTACATACTTTTAATGCTGTAATTTTAACTTTCTTATCAATACTCCAAGACCACCTTGAAACAAGCACAGAAACCCAAAATGCTAATTAACTGTCAAACTACTGTAGGCACAGGATATTTAACAACCCTTGGGAAAAAAGTCCACAAAACACAAATATGGTCAAGTAAGGACTGTTCAGCTCAGGCACCCCCTTCCTCTCTACCATACTGACAAATAACAGAGACAGAGCCAAGGGAACAGATTTCCCCAAATGTTAATTTACTAAATACTTTGTATGGACTAATAAGATACTCGTCTGCAGATGCGTAGAAAGATGCAGTATACCAGAAGCTCCTCTTTTTCCAAGAACAGATTCTTAGCAAATGCCTGTTAATCAGCAACAGAGGCAGAAGTAGGAGCAACCCAAAGAGCCACAGGCAATTTGGATCCAACTGTGCAGTTACAGGAATCCAGACAGGAACCAAATGGGAGTTTCTAACAGTAACTGGAAACTGCGCCCAGACAAAGCCCCACTAACAGCAACTCTGCCCCAGTAATAGGCTCCCAGTACCCACTCTAATGACCTGTCACTGAAACCTTTCCCTGAGCCGAGCTGTGGTTTTGCTGTCATACTTCTGTCAGCTGGATAGTTTAGAAATCAGTTTTAATGGCATTCTCTACTGGAACTCAACATGTATTTCCCATTTAACTCCCAATTTTAAGACTGGCACTAATGTGCAGCAATAAATGGTCCTTTACAAGGACATCCTTTTAAAGAAACACTCTCAGCTTACATCAGAACACACAACTACACTACACAGCAGAGACGTGGACCAGCAAACACAGGCACAATCAAGGTGGGTGAGCAGACCCGGCACTGGTCAGTGCAAGTAAGACACCTATGCCAGGACAGACAATGGTTCCCCAGGTAAAAACAATCATTTTGTTGTGAGCAATCTACTTGTGTTAGTGGCTGAAAGTCAAAAGCTGCAACCCGAGGAAACAAAATACTGGTTACATAAAGGAAAATGGAAATGACAGAAAATTAATCACTACTGGAAAGAAACATGGAGAATTGGAAAGTACAATCACTGAGACATAAGTTTATTTTAAAGCTATTTACTGTTAATTCTCTATTATTATTATTTTTAAAAGAAATTGGCTTAAAGATTAAAACAAATAGCTTTTCTGGCTATTTTTTTTTTACATTGCCTTTGTCTTTTCATAGTAAATCATTAATTTCTATGCCCTATTCAATTTCAACTGAATTAAGCATTTATTAAATAGAAATCAAGCTAAAAAAAGGACCTTACAGATCATCTTATGAAAAAAAGAAATTCTTAAAAAAATAGAAAAAAAATATGGAGAAAGTTGTTGTCAGTGAACATGCTCATCCACTTACACACAAGGGAACTATACCTGAACAACCAGATTTCACCTAACACACAGGAAACTAAGCAAGAAATCTCCAAATATCACAGCCTACAAACAGGTTTTGATAGAAATAACGATCACTGCCCCACCCTCTCTCCAGAGGAGGTTTTGGTCTGCTGGAAATGCAGTAAATTTGTACGCTCTTCCAAATTCTGTATCCTGTCTAGCCTCCTTGTTGTTGGAAGAAAGCATCGATACTAGATGTCTTAGGGATTACAAAAATCAAATTTGTACATATACACCACATACTAGAAACACAAAGTTTTAATATATTGTCACCTAAACAAATTATTTACAGTTAGCAAAATATATATATATTATACACGTGCACACACACACTCATATTATGTTACTCTGATCCACTAGGAATTCTACTGTGTCATACTAAATGACAGTCAGATGAGGTTACCTTTGAGGCTGAATTATCATTATAAAAGCAAGATGTCAGACAAAATCCGTTGATTTCCATCTACTCAGTGTCTAGAATATTTTGAGCTGACTAATAGTAAATGATGAGGCTGGCTCAGTTTAAATCAGCACAGCTGGGGAGCTGTTTCTATAGGTAATCAAGCTATCCCTGACCATATAAGCCATGCCACCAACTGAGGAACATCAGCTTCACCTTAGAGAACTGCCCCTGTGTCAAGGCCGGAGAACAAAAAAATGGCATTATAAGCCTAGTTTGCTGATTTATGGTAGATCTGTGGTAGGGGAAAATAAAATATACTGCAATTACAACACAAAGATGAGATACAAGAAACTTGGGTAGATGAGCCAAGTGTAAAGAAAGCAGTAATATCAGGCTATTTGACTTAGAAGATTGCTGGATCACATCAGAAATCTGTTTAAAAAAATCTGTTTAGTTAGCACCTTTTTTGAGGATTGGGCAAAGTCTCTAAAGCAGAGGTGTGTTATCCTCTTTCTTTGGGTCCAAGAAACACAGATAGCTGAGTGAACACCATTTTCATATAACCACACGCCCCTCACTGAGAATGTGCTTGGAAGGATAGGCAAGGATGCTGCTTCTGAGTAGTGAGGTCCAGGGCAGAGGGAAAAGAGCTGTGTTATCCCATAAAAGAAAGGAAGAAAAATTGTCTGCCCAGAGTAACAGATGTTTCTTGATCTTTTTAGGCTAAACAAAACTGCAACACCCTGCTATTAGTAAGACCAGTTTCAATTCAGCTTTAACTGTCTTGCCCACACTAGAACTGGAAAGGATTCAGGGAGACAGAGACTGGTATTACTGACTGGTATTATTATACTGTTGTATAGTACAGGAGGGGATCCTAAATTACTTACATGCCTTTAAAAAAAAATAAATAGCAAGACACATATGAAGAAATATGTCCCCAAATTACCACCGCATTGCTAAACTCCTGCCACCTTCCAAATGACTAGGTAACACTATCTTTCTGCTTCATTATTATAGTTTTCTAAAATGTACTTTGTGTTTAAAGAAAGAGATGAACGAGAAGGAAGGGAAAAGAGAAAAGGCTGTTAAGGTATTTTAACACCTCATCCGTAACTATGATGGCCTCAGCAGATAGGTCCACTAAATCTCATGGTTATGAGATTATACCTCAGAGCAAAGCTTATTTCAAGAGCACTCATCATCATCAGATCCAATTGCTGAAGCGATTCAGCATACACTTGTTTAATCTACTTTTTCCTTTCATTCAAGAGTGCTGGTCGTGGATGGCAGGATAAGAAAATAATTTTTTAAGAAAGTAGTGCATTTGAAAGGAAAAATAAAATAAAAATATAGTTTCAAAAGTGTCCGGATTCTTTTCTTGACTTGGCTCGTTGACTCACAAAACCAGGAACAAAAGAAAAATTCCAGTAGGATTAACTCTATTAATAGATGAATATGTATAGAACAGAATTTCCAAGTTCCGTTATTTCAGCTGCACCTGCAAATACGTACACACACATATACAGAATATAAGTATATATAAGTAAAGTCAACTTTTAACCCTCAGCAAGACAAGTTTTATCCCCCAGACTTATCAAGAACTTTCTAAGTAAAGACAGGTGAAGTCCAAATCACAGCTCTCCCTGAACCATATTTCTTAGTACTAAGAAGATCCATTAAGTTAGTCACTGTACATAGCAAGGGAAGTAAACCCATACTGTTCCAAACAGCCTAGCAGTCAACTGCTCTGAAAGAGTCTGAAAATAATGGATATAAAATACGTAATTGGATTCATAACACCCTGTGGCTGCCTACCCACCAGTATAAAAAAAAAAGTTACAAGGGCACCTGTATTGAGTATCTTACAAAACAAAATAGAGAATACACTGATGTTACAAATATTGCTGTACAACCATGGATTTAAAGCGGGCCTGGGTTTTTTTTGTTTTTTTTTTTAAAAAAAGGTATTACAGCATCTATTTTTATTTTTTCTTTAGTTGTTACCATTGCAAAACCAGGGAACTGTTATATATCTGCAAAAGCTTGTTCCAGGATGTAGCATGTACAACATCAGTCATCTACAACTTGAGCTTTGAAAGCAAAAAACATAGCTGTTTTGATACACAGGAGAATGAAAACCTTTTACTTTAACAGATATTCCTCTCTTTTCCCTTCCAGATCTTGTATAGCTTTATCAATTGAAATAATCGCAAGACTTTAATTAATGATAATAGAATCCTAGAATGGTTAGAGTTGGAAGGCACCTTAAAGATCATCGAGTTCCAACTCCCCTGCCATGGGCAGAGACACCTCCCACTAGAGAAGGTTGCTCAAAACCCCATCCAGCCTGGCCTTGAACACTTCCAGGGATGGGGCAGCCATAACTTCCCTGGGTGATGTGCATGAACCATTTTTATGGCCCCCAACAAACAAAGCAGAGGTCTAATAAAATAAATTACTAATGAGCAATAACAAGGCTTGATCTTTCCCCCATTCAAGTCAAAGACAATCCCCCTGCTTTGATCAATGGAAGCAGGTCCAGTCACTTTTGCTCAGCCTGCTTTAATAAAAGTACATGAAAAAATCAGAATTGTACCATGCTGTGTGGATTAATCCCCCACAAAATGTCCTGATCCCACTCTCACAGTACAGTTTTGCTGCTATGAAATTAAAAAGGAAAAGAAACCCAACATACTTAAGCTACTAATAAAACTTTCCTTTTCGGAGGTCTCTCACCTAGTACCAGACTAGTAGAACACATTTCCAGACAAATTTCAAAATTAGCTTAATGAATATAAGAAAATTATTAAATGTATTGTTTTTCTCACCTGTATAACTGGCACTTAAAAATATACTGTACTGCAAAATTAAAAAGTACTTTAGTTGAATGAAGAAAAATAACCAGAGGCAGTGGAGACAGAGTACTAAATAATCAGAGTAGCTTCTCCGACACTAACAACTTTCACATCAGAACTAGTGGAAACAAGTGATTCTAAGTTTAGGCTGAAATCGTCTCCCTGACTAACTTCTCCCCCATCTCAACACAGCCCTGCTGTGATACATTTTGCAGCTCAGATGGCAAGAGATGCAGCATCACGCACCCACTTTCAGCGCTTGAAAGTACACGTTGTACAGGCTGCAAAAGAAAAGAGAAGAAACACTAATGATTTGGCATTATCTAAATAATACTTGGCACTCAAATTGTTACTATATTGCAGTATTTAACTTGGGGTAAGTGTTTAAATCTACTTTTGATAGCCTCAGATTTTCAGGCAGACCTCAAGTTTTGCCATCTTTTTCAGTAAATCTGTAGAGCAACACAGAAGTTAACAACAGCCCAGGAGACAGCTTAATTTTCAAAACAAACGTGGTCCTGTCAACTGAGTCATGAAAACAGCCAAGTTTCTCACAAAACAACATCTCAGGTGCCATATTCTAACCAGGGCAAAGAAGTGGAGTGCTACCCAGCAGATCGGCTACTTTATCTTTTTTAAAGCGCCTTTACAGCCTTCTTCTCTAGCATGTGGTAACTGCTGGTCTTCCTTTATCTTCCTTGACTACCCTAACGGCACGGCCTAGGAAGACAGCACTGAAAACACGTAGGTGTTGGCGTGGGGAATGGCTTTTTTTGTTCTCTGCAAATGGAGGGAACACCACCTTTGTCAGGCAGCACCGAAGCGTGCGCAAGTGAGCACCCAGCCCCCTTCACTTCAGCTGCTGCCCTGCGCCCGCTCCTAAATACCCCGGAGGGAAAAGCGGAATATAACCAGCCGTTGCTAACCAATCGCTATTTTGACGCCTTGCGTTTAAATATATATATGTATTTATGTGCTTGCGAGACGTGCGTTATTACTTCAGGCGCCTCAAAGGGGACGGGGAGTTGGGTTCAGCGACGAGCAGCGCCGGGAGCATCTCTCCGCGGGGACGCATCCCGACGGCGCTGTCAGCGTTTCCCCACCCGTGGCCCGGCCCGGCCGCCCCGCCACCGCACGCACCGGGCGGGCAAACCTCCGGCCGCTCCCGCCTGGCCCGGCCCTGCCGCTGCGGCGGGGACACGGGAAAACTCCCCTCCGGAACAGCTTCCCGGCCCGGCCCGGCCGCGCAGCGCTTCTTGCGGGGCTTCCCTGAGGCGGTGGGGGGAAGAAGGGGGAGGGAGCGGACAGGCTCCGGTTCGCACAGGTGCTGCGGGGCCCTTCTCCCGCCGCAGGTGGAGGGAGGAATGCGCCCATTCCCGGGGAGACCTCGCCTCCTAGCGCCCGCGCTGCGGGCAGCGGGAGAGGAGCGCCGGCTGCCTGCCGAACCCCTCACCTTCCCGCATCGGGCCCGCTACGTGACCGGCCGAGGCGAGGGGGGGGAAACGTAAGGACCCGGCGAGGCCAGGGGAGAAGCGGCGGCGGGAGGAGGAGGAGGCGGCGGCGGAGGAGGAAGGACGCTGCCCCTCAGCCAGCGGCCGCCGCCAGCCGCGCGGCCCGCCCAGCCCCGCCGAGCCCGGGGCGGCGCGGGCGGCTCGGCGTTACCTTTCGAAGAGCAGGCGGATCATGAAGATGCAGAAGGCCAGGGGGAAGGCGAGGTAGAGGTCCTCCGCCTGCGGGAAGGCGGCTTCCTCCGTGCTCTGCAGGTCCGCCCAGGTGACGTTGTGCGGCAGCCAGAACCGCTCGTTCCAGAACCAGGCGAGGATCCCTGCCATCTTTGCTTTGTCTGCCGCGGCGCCCCCCGCTCCGCTCCGCCCGCCGGCCGGCCTCCCTCGCCGCGGCGAGGCGTGTGCGAGCGGCTGCCGGGGGAGAGGAGGATGGAGGCGTGTGTCAGCCCCGCAGCCGCGGAGGATGCTGCCGAGCGGCGCTGTGCCGCTCCGTGCCGGCTCCCCGCCCGGCGGGGGCAGCGGCCGCCCCGCCTGTCACACGGCCGCGCCGGCCCCCATTGGCTCCCGCCCGCGCCCCGGGGCCCGCCGGGCAGAAGCGCTCCTCCCCCGCCCCCCCTTCCAAAAAAAAGAAAAAAAACCCCCAAAAACCCCACACCAAAAATTACACGCCCCGAGCGAGGGGGGACCTCCCCTCCGTCCCGGGGACACTCACCGCGATCGGGGCCACCGGCTGGGACGTAACCTCCAACCGGCCTGGGGACCCCGCCGCGGCCCTCCCGCCCCGCTTCGCCTCCGACCCGCCGTGAGGTACCGCCGGCCTCCCGGAGAGGCTGCGGCCGGATTTAAATAGGCAGATGGCAGCGAGGAAAAGCCCTCCTCTTCCCGGCTCGACTCCGCACCGCCGCAGGGACCGGGACCGGCTGCTCCAGCGCCCTCCCCGCGCCCGGAGCCCCTGCCCGGGCGTTTAGACGGGAGCGGGGCCGCCCCGGGTGAAGGGACCCCGAGGAGCGTTGAATGGCTTAACGCCGTGTGCGGGTACAGCAAAGGGGCAGCGGTGCGGCGCGGCAAAGCGCTGAGGGCACAGCGCTCAGCAGCAGCAGAACGGAGGCTTGGGCTGAGGCTTTTCACTCCCCCAGAAAAACCTTTTTGGCTTTTTACTTTCGATTCCCGATGTCGGTGCCCAGTCCCGCTAGAGACAAGCTGCAAGAGGAAAACTCGTTTTCCTCACTGGACTTTGCAGCAGAGGTGACTGGCGGGTGGCTTTAGTGCGGCTGTAGCCACTGGGCTATACACACGGTGGCCTGGGCACACACGAAATTACTTCGAGTGGTGGATGCGCTGCTCCTGTAACATCACTATTTTGACTCCCCGGCCTCCCTTTATTTTAGGCGGCTCGTTTTCGCCTTTGTAACATCACACTCTCCAGCTGGCTACTGAATACTGGGAGACACTGACTTTTGCACAGGGCATACTCCAGAGTTTTATCATCCCGCCTTTAGGTTTTCTGCTAGCTTGCTCTATTCCTCTCACGGGCTCTACTTGCCCTTCCCGAAAAATTAACTGCAGAGCTCCTCATGTCAGTACTGACACTTCTGTGCTGAAGAAAATTCTAAGTTAAACGCACGACCATTTTCACGATGCTGTGAAAAGCGCTATAATGATTTAAACAAAACAAAGCATTTCTGTGAAATGGAGAGAATGTCCATCTAGGACATTTTGGGCAAGTTTCAGGGGATGCTTTAGCAGGATGGCTGAAGAGCCACAGGGGTAAACCCACCACTGGATGTTTCTGTTTTATTGCTGAGTCGACATCCTGAGCGTCTGTAAATATTCTGATTTAGTTCTTGTGGCTGCTTCTTGAGGAGACAGAAAAGAGCTGGAAGCTGGACGCTGCTCCATGGACACCTAGTCCTCCAAATCAACTGAAAAAAAGTGTGGTCTTTAGCACCACTGCCAGATCTGTCTGTCCTCATCTCTTCCTTCACTGCAGTTAGCACAGTGCTCGCTGCCTGTGCCCATCTGAGCTCCCCACTGTCTCCAACCCTGCGCGTAATCATCTCAGTATCCTACTATGAGCCTCTGACACGAGCTATCTGCCAAAAGCCAGGGCTTTGCTGTGGTTTCAGTTCAGAGGAAAAACTCACCATGGGAGTTGCTAGCCTCTAATGCAGCCTTCTTCATTTACAAATAATGATTTTCTGAGCAGAAGAAATCATTTCTTTGCTCAAATCAGCAAGACCTCTTTTAGCCAGTGCACAAAAATGTAACTGCCTAATAACTCCTTTCTTCATCCCAACCTCTCTGCATTGTTCTCATTGCCAGATTTCACCTCTCTCCCAGCTGACCTCAACCACCCCTAGAACTTCCCCGGGTCCTCTTCCAGCATTGTCTCACAAACACCTGAGCTGGTTCCTGCACATACACATCTCTTCAGTTATAATACCCAAATCATCCAGGTTTCTGAATGTTCTGAATGGATTTGCATAAGCCAGTCTTAAATGGAGATATGAGTGCGTGTCCTCAGAATGACCTCAGAAGCAAAAACTTTGAAATCTATTGATTAAAAGCTCTTTAGATATCATTTTAATAGCTGACAATATACAGATAACCATTTGCTTTGTTAATGATAATTGTGTTTAAGGCAAGGTTAATTTTAATTAGAAAATTGGTATCATTATTCTGCACCTGAAAGGTGACTTGTCTTTTTGCAGCATATTTCAATATTCCAGTCTGTTTAGAAGTACATTCAACATTTATGTCTCTTTCCAATACAAAGTTCTTTCCCAGCCAGTACTGAGGCGCTTGTGCTCAGCATTGCTTAGGTACAGACACAGGAAAGGAAGAGATTTTTACAAAGTCAACGTAGAAACGGTAATAATCTGATGAAGTACAAGAGGTTAATTCCCGCTGAACAATTAGCATAATTGACTTTTGTGTCAGACTAAAATGTTAGGACAACAGATCTTTAAGCATACCTGAAAATGAACGGCATTTCTGAAACATTTGGGAGTATGACCAATTAAAATCTTTTAATTGGATTCAAATTGTAGCAGCAATTATGTAGGTGTAGCCAAAACAGGACTATGGAATGAGGATGCATGCACCTTGTGCTTTGAAGGGAGATATTACCAGGATTTGGTTTTCTGCCCCCTAAAACTGTTATATCACAAAAGGGAGCCCGACAGAACTTTAACAACTGTGGTACATGTAATCTCATGTCCTGAAACAACGTATTCCAAAATAGTGATAGAACTTGGCCAAAAAACATGTAAAAGGCTGAGAGTCCATTTCTTCAAAAGCCCAGCCTGGGCACTCTTTGTAATATACAGGAGTTAGTAATAACTAAACAAAATCATATACACAATTTCCCCAAAAGTTACTGAACTTCTGTTTCTCCTCCAAAAATACAAAGAGAAAACTGACGGACTGCACATCACTAGTTCAAGACCTTCAGAAACCAGCAGAGGGCCACTCTATAATGAAGGACTTTGTCGTTTATATCTTGTTAGTTTAGCATCAAGAAGCCAAGTTATGTCTTAGGCACAAAAGAGAAGGTTCCTTTGCTTTACAAATAAAATTCTTGTTCTTAGTCTAATGAGATTTCTCCTTCAGACACTTAGAGCAAGTTTGTTAAATGCATTTTCACACAGCAGACTTCTTTTGCCCACCAGTCTCAGTTCTCCCCATGACCATAAACTTCCAGTAGCCTCTTACATCACATTAAGAGATTGCTCGTACTTACTTCCTCTTCACAGATCACAATAAACTGTGTGATGCTTTCCAATGTAGATATGTTTTAATACATGAAAAATCAGAAAGTTTTCTGGGAAAAAATACTTTTTTTGTCAATGTTAAACTACTAAAAATAGGCAGTAGTTTAAGCTGTCTCAGGCTTCCACACAGATACAAACACACACACAAAGCAAAGACTGAAAATGAGAAGTATTCAGACATTATGATAAGAGAGTTGCTTTGAGTAATGAGACACATAAGATACTGGTTGATCAGGACAATGTTCCAACAGGTACTGCAAAAATTGCATAGAAAAAGAACACATTTAAACACAGCTGTTTAGCACAGAAATACCATTTAAAGTTTTCAAGCAACATTGATGCTGCAAATATGGCTTGGGTTACAAGCTCATAAGAAAACCTTAGAGGCTTCCTTGAAGGATATTGACAGCGATCTTTCCTACTGGGAGGATGCCTCAAAAGTAGCTTTACTAATTTACAGTAATACCCACTATTTTTATTTACCTGTCATGGTTTATTTATCCACCTGCAGTCAACAGGAGTATGTATTCCATCTCTAAACCACTTCTAGTGAGCTTGGCAATGTGAATTTGTTAGCACCAACATGTCTGTGCCATACTGCTGGCCACCTAGAGGAGTTCCTCCACCGAAACAGGAAAGCTGCAGCAAAACCTCGTGATTTTAAAGGACTGCCAAAGACTTGAAAGTAACCAGCCAAAAGTTTTATCTCATTTAGGCTACTGTAATTCTAGAGTAGCACCAGGCTTACACGCAGGAAACTGCAATCAGACTCTGGGCCAGTTCATTTAACAGACAGGATAATATAGGTGCCAATAATGTGATTCAATGAGACTTTTTATTGTACAAATGTGAACCGTGTGGTTTCTGAGCAGAAAAGATGGCTATGGCTGACCTGTGTAAAAGCAGCAGTGCCAGTCCCATTTCTGTAGGTCTGTATCATTAGGCCACTAATGGCAGAAAGGCCAAGAACTGCCTGGGTATTGCACAACTGTTCTGCACCCTCCTGGGGAGGGTTAAGGACCATGGCCAGGAGGGAAGTGGCAGTATGAGGCATGGCCCCGAGCCAACATGTTTTCTACCTGCTGGTCCCAGGGAGGGACTGGGAGGGCTTCCAGATTCTTGTGCTGCTAGTTTTGCCAGCTTCTCTAATAATTTCACCTAAGAAGTAAAATCACACTTAACAGAGCAGCAGTCTTCATTACAAAAGCTGTGCTGGGCCACTCAAATCAGTCCTGTCTCCTGTACGGGGTTGTATTAGTCTGAAGAGACCAGTGTGGCTTCATCCAGTTACCAAACGATGTACTCTGAATTCAAAGCACTAGCAGAGCTCTGTGTAACATTGCCTAGAATACATCAATATGGTTGGTGTCCCTGGGACACTTCACAACCTTCTGAATTTTTTATCTTGGCAGACAAGCAGGTTTTGTCACTTGGGAAGACATGCAATGGTAATTAGTTTGGCTGTCATGAAAAGATGTGTGGACAAGTAGCTCTAGCTGGAAGAGGTTTACAAGCCTCAGGGGGGTTCACGCTTTGTGCTGGGCTCCAATTAAAGTCAAGACCTGAAGCAGAACTGCTCTATGAGGACTGGTCAGAAGAAGAGGAGGAAGCAGAAACTGCCTGAGTCACTGTATGTGTCCATGCTTCATTTATCTCCACTGTTCACTTTGGTTTGGCTTCCTGCTCTAGATTTAATGAAAGTGTGCCAAAGTGTACATCCTAATTATGGTACAGTCATATTTCACTTGATTTTTAATGTTGCTTAACTACCTAAACTTATGCTAAACTGGACTAAACCATACTCAAACTACAGTAAGTAGTCAAAATCTTCCACACCAATTTTAACTAAATTATCCTGAAAGAAAACTTGTAACAAGGTTTGCACAACTCTTGGCCTAGACAGGCAGCTGGAAAAAGCGACGGTTTTCTCTCATACTGCATTGCACTCAGGAACATCTACTTCACACCTATTCATGCGGTTGGGTCTAGGACACAGACTCACAATATAATTTACCTAGCAAAGGGACTTTTCAAACCTTCTAGTGGTCAAAATTTACTCTTCAGGGTATTGGCCAGTGTGGAGCTGTATGGATCTTGCCTCCCCAGCATCTGGCAGGATCCTCAGTGAACATGCTATCTGGAGTCCCTGCCAGCTTTACGTCAGCTATGAGGGGACCGACAATACCTGGCCCTCCAGGAAATGACAGCACTAATCTGGCATAAAACGTCAGCTACTACAATGCTGACTGGTCACTCTGTTTAGAGGGAATTTGCATTACCAGTGTGAGCTTCTGTGAGACCAGTACCTCCCATCTCACGGCTGCGAGCTGTGCTCCAGTCCCCGCAGCCTGGGAGTTAATTTTACTGTCTTATCAAACCTCAGTCCTGACAGCTCCAGAAATTACTGTCAGAACTAAACTCAGTTATTTACCAATCATCTTCAGACAGCTTCCAAAGTAATTATATTCTGGTCAGAAGAATATTCACCTGGACATCTCAGCTTTTTCTTCAAAGGTCTTTTAACATCACTGTCCCAATGTCATCTTTTACTCATCTAGTAACACCCTGTGTTCACACATGAATGAAGCCAATGCTATTTGGTATTTGGTTTAAAGACCCCACATAGATTATTATTTGCCTAGGAGCTATAGGACAGGTAACTTGCTGGCAATGGATTTTTATTTTCTTATTACATATTTATAAACATCCTCATAAAGTTCACTGTATTTACTTCACATCTGTGTAGGGAGAGCTAGGCATAATATTTTCCACCAAACCCATACATTTGGACTGAAACTATCATTGAATTCATGCTGAATTTATCAAATTAGCATTTTCATTTCCCTGAATCATCAGATATATTATTCTGACATTTTCAAAGCAAAGCATCCATTTTTTATTCTGTAATGACATTGCAAGAGTAAGGTTATTCTACTTTTTAAGTGAATTGGAAGTAAAATATAAATCAAAGCATTGGGTAGAATCAGACACGTCACTGTTGTACGATACAAGTATATCTTTAAAGCTCTAGATAGTCATTAAACATTCCCTTAGCCATACTGACAGTGTTAGGGCTCTCAAGATTATAGGCCACATATTATTGCACTTAAATCAGATAAGTGGAAAAGGTACCAAAAACCTAATCTGATAAGTCAATGGGCCACACTCCCTGCTGGGGTAACTCCAGCACTGCTCATGCTCTGTAGTGAACATAACAACTCTCTGTGACCTGTAAATACAGTCATACCTCAGCAAAAGGAAGCTGACACACCGTCTTGCTTCCTCCCTCTTACAGAGCATAGCTATTATGAGCACTGACACAGTAAATTAGTTAGGTATGGCTTTAAGCATTTTCTGAAACGGAAATATACTCTATTTCTCTGTTTTCTCTGGAGTTAGGGAGAGGCAAAACCAGAGAACAACACTTCAAGCTTTCCCAGCTTTGTTTCCACCCCAGAGTGTGTTCTCTCTTTCACAAGTTTGTGCTGGATAACTAACTAATCAACAGAAAACTAAGAGGAATTTCCTCACCCTGATTATGAAAAGGGGATTGCTTTGATTCCTCCCATGAAAAGAAGTAGATCTGCCAGATCGTGTATATAGGTACCACATTATTATATAAAACAGTTAAATGCCTTGATTTAAATACTATATTTCATATTTGGCCAGTGTCATCATTTTACATTTTCTAGTGGGCTACATTCATTCAAAATAATGGTTACAGCTCATTTGTATTCTCCAGAGCGTTTGTCTCCCTCTTGACACCCAAAGCTGCCACTTGCCCTGCCGAGGTCCCCTGGTCAGCCCAGGCTAATAGCTGCTTTCTGTCCAGGCACAGGCACTAGAGCAAAACCTATTCAGGTACTTATCATTCCTTCTATTTATTCTCACCCACTGTGCCTTTTGGGATAAGTAGTGGCTTGTTTAGCAACTGTCTTTTTGATTAAATAGTGTAAAGATTTATATATGTGTGTCCAAGCACCCAGAAGAGGAGGTGAGGCAGTTTGTTCACCCACACATCAGTCTTGTCTTATGCAGAAACAGAATGGCTGCACAAATGATGTAATCCAAATACAGAGTAAGAATGAGTATGTATGTTGGTTTATGCAGTAGGTCAGTGAGCCTCCTCATCTGCAAGTAGAGATGTAGAGAAGTCCAAGTGAGCTGTGCTAGTAAAAAAGGGAATAACCTCAGCCATCCCTCCTGTACCCACTGAATGTTGACAGGTGTAACATGCAGAGCATCAGAGCTGACCTCACCGTTCTTTATTTGCACAGGATTTAGTGCAATCAGTATAATTAATGTTGGACATACCTGAAAAATCCATGAAGTACCTGCTACCTCACTGTTTGATGTATGACTGAATACTGAGTAACCAAATGAGTACAGAAGGTCCTCAGCAAGAAGAGCAGGATTGCCAGTTTGTTACTAGACTATAAAAATCCTCAGCAAATAAGTTGGTCTACTCATACTGATGCTGCATGACATTGCAACACTAATCATATATCTCCAAAGACTCAAGGAAAAATACCATAATGCTGTTTGAAGGATACTTACCAAAAGGACAAGTCAAGCTTAGAGAAGTTTTTTCAAGGACTTTACATTTCACAGGACTCCAAATGAAACACTAAAATTGTTTTATGGCAAGTTCGCAAAAAATTTATCAAAAATATATTTGAAATGCTGTTTTTTTATATGCTTGAAACACTGGTTTATAAAAAAGATCCAGAAAACATCAGCCAACAGGAATGCTTCTTCTTGGACCTTTGCTCGTAAAAATTTTCTTATTGTATGAAAGACTATATTTTCTGAAGCAATACTTGAAAAGTCTTGAAAAGGTTGAATTGGCTCCATTGCTTGGTGATTATTTTGTGGGTTTTTCCCCCATTGTATTTCACATGTGGAGAAAGAAAGATACACTGGCAAATCTGCCTTGAGTGCTTGCTTCTCTCTTGTCTAGGGGAGAACCCTAGAGCCATCAATGCTCCTCCTGCTCTGTAAGGTGAGGCCAATTGTAAAGCAGGTACGCCACAGACAGACAGACAGACACGGAAAGGCATGGAAGACTACAAAATTTGTAAGTCAGCTTAGTGAGCCCCCCAAAGGCATACGGATCTAAGGTTATAATCTGCATACCATGATCTGACTATATAAGCATTCTACCAAACAGGATTAAAAGTGGTTATTAGAAAAATATTTTAGCATAACTAATTGTATTCTACATATATATGTAAAGTTGAAATTTTATTTTTTTTAAGAAAAGATTCCAAACCTGTAAGGCCTTTGTCTCTCTTGACCTAGAATCCAGAGTTCTTAAAAGCATATAGTGTTGAGATAAGAAAAAAACCCACTAGGTATTAGTGGTTTGGTGGTTTTACATCATTTGTGTGCAGCCCTTCTCTGAAATCAGTTGCAGTTTTGTCTCTGAATTCAAAGGAAAACTATCAGACTGATAGAAGAGGCAGGTGGCTGAGCTTATTATTTTCTGACCATCATCAGGTTGTTGCTATTTGCTTTAATTAGTGTACATGTATCTTCTTACAACAAATGTGAAGGCTATTGTAACTGTAGTTACAGTTACTGTTTACTGTAACTGTAAAAAAAATTCCATAAAACTGACCCAAACAAATCAATTAAGTCAATGAATAACTATCTGGAAACAGAATTTTGGCAGGAGGCATCTTTTTACCCGGCGCAGAGCAGTTGTAGTACTTCATTCATTTCCCAGTTAACAGTAGATAGTGTTGAGGTTAGTGGTCATCATCATTCCAGAGTAATCAAATTCAGGTATCAACATACCTGCTGATCAGCATTGCTGCAAAACACTTTTTGTGCCAGTGCTGCTTCTTATACTGTCTCCTGTTAAAGCGCTGGGGAAGCCTCCCTTCTGTACAACGAAGCAGGCCATGCTGTAATTTGGAAAGTTTACAAATGTAAATTGTATGTTGGAAACTACTTTTTGTTAGCTAACCCACTTCATAAAAGACCAGAATAAATGCATTTGCAAAAACTCAGGAGCTTCCCTGGTGGGTAAGGTCTGTATCAAGACAGCTAAATTAAACAGGAGAACTCTGAACCAAGCAAATGAGAGTAGCTGAATAATATCAATGTTGGTAGGCTTTAAAAAAAAATAAAATTTCCCCTCAAAGTTTCAGTCAAAGCAATGGCTTTTTCTTGGAAGGGATATTCCATGGGGGAAAAAATATTGGTATCACTTAATGTTAAATGTAATCTTTTAACCAACATGCTTATCACTGCCATTATTTGCTATTGTTTATCAATAAAAGAGGTTTTCATTTACTAAAACCCCAAGTAATTAAACCTCAGGAAGAAAATGCTGCTTCCAGAAATAAGAACTCATCACAGAAACAAACAAATGAAATAATGCAAACCACAATGCACTCATTTCTAACTCTGCATTTTAAGATATCAACAGAGGATGAAGATCCAGCTGGCTGGAGCCCAAAGCACTGGCAGGGGGAGTAGGGAAAGGAGTTAAAGGGACACAGATTAAACTAAGGGAAATATCTTTCTTTATCCTGTTGCACCTTCCAGTGGGTCTGATCACCAAGTACAACCTATTTTTATTCTACCCTCAGGGGTAGAAGGGGGATGGAGAGAAATGCTCTGACACGACTCCAGCTGAACCCAAATCACTCGGCTGAGGCCAGTGCTCTCCGGTCTCGCCACAACAAGTTCAGGTTCTTCAATCTTTTTCTTTGGAGCTCAGTTTCCGCTGCTCGTGAAATCTCATGGCTGTGGGTCAGAGCATAAGAAATGCTGCAGCCCTTAGGAACAGGGAACAGAACTGGGATGGGTTATACCCCACTGCCTCAGTTATGGAGCAAAATTTTCCTGCACCAAAGTGGGAGCTTAACAAGCTTTTTTCAGGAAATGATAGGGGAAGGCAGGCAGCGTGCTGTAGCTGCAGGATTTCAGACACACAAAAACTCTTCACACAAACCGTGGTTAAGCAGAGCCAGACACACACAGCTGCACCACATTCCAAAATACACCCCCACCCCACAATTCGCCTGTCTTTAAATAAATGCTACTTTTTTAAAAGCACATTAATTCCCCTGTGTCGTATTTTTCAAATCCTCTAGAGCACAGCTTTGGAGGGAGGACAGGGAGGGAATGTTTCTACCATTTTTATGAGAATGTTGCATAGTTTCTAGCTTGAATTTCCACTGTAAGGCAAAATAAACACTCCCTGGCGTGTTATTTTGGGTCATATGTTGTGTCTTCTGCTACATGGGTGTTTAGATCCCGTTTGAAGTCAGTCAGCAGGTAAAGACACAATACAAGGGCTATAATCCCGTGCAGTATCATAGAATGGTTTGGGTCAGACGGGACCTTAAAGATCATCTAGTTCCAACTCCTAGAAATAAATCAAAAGAAAGCATTGCATACAATTCCTACAGTCAAGAAATATCTTTTCTACCAAATAAGTGGTACAAGCCAGGGTTAGTGTAACCTTCCTCTGTACAAAGGAAAGGGCTTCTGGGCTGAGCCCAAGATACCTGAAACAGGCCCACACAACAGTGGCTCCTACTGCTGATACTCACTCATTTATTTCCATTGCTTGTCACCTGTGAGAGATGACCCATTTGAAAGCAAGTTGTAAATATGTATGCAAGATTTCCCTTGTGCCCTAATAGCATGTTTGATGTATTTAGTTCACTACAATAATAAATATACTTATAAAAATAAGTCGGTCTAAAAGCAGAGAGTCCAAAGTCTTGGGATTAAACCTTCAACACACATCTTACAAGGTTTTACACTCTACACCATATTGACTCAGGCTTTGTAATATTATAAAACATAGAAAAACCCCATTTCATAAATACTAACATTTTGTCAACATTTGAAGTGGTCAGCATCTATGGACTTAAGTTTTAATCACTTTTAAAATTAAAGTTTGGATAACACTTCACTTCTTTCCTTTTGGTAAATTTAGTCTGTTGTGTTTTACTGAATCTGTTACTCGATACAGAACAAACAAAAGAGGATTTAAGAATCGTAACACTGAGCACTAAACCAAGTACAAGCATTGGCAATAACGGGCTGAGTTAATAACAGTGTGTATAGTCACCATGTGAGGGAGCACTTAGTGTCAATTTGTCAACTCCTTTTAACTGCAGTTGGCAGTAGCAATTTTCTGCTTTTTTTTCATTTTTCTTTCTTCTACCAATCAATAACTGTAAAAAGCTCCAGTAGTCAATGCTTTGCAGGTGTTCTTTTCTAACAAGATAATATTAATTATTTAAATTCCTAATGTGTGTTTATTTCTTTGACTTTCTGCATCAACAATTTCTAATGCTTTCCTTTTGCAGACTTTTTACTGCTTTCTAAGCCATTTTTCTTTCTCACTTGACTGGCTCTCTTCTGTTCTTTCCTATGTATGTGGTAATTTTTCCACTCAATATTCAAACTCAATGTTCACTAAATTTAAGCTGTGAAAATACGTATATTTTTACCACAGTATTATTTTAGATGGTCAGCGTGTTTGTTTATTAGTACACTCACAGAACTACGACATTCTGTTTGATTTCATGCTGCTTTGATTGCAAAATCTGCCTAGAAACTGAGTATAGAGTCTCAGCATACAGCAAGGTATATTTCAGTATACAGCAAAGAGTATATAGGCAGAGCCTGTTTCAATAGGAACTAGGAGGGTACTAAAACATACTTTAAAAATCACTCTCCCACAAATATTGAAGGTAGTAAGCACATTTACCACAACATTCTCAACATGTTTCCTGGTCTAGTAAAACACAGCATGGAGTGAGGCAAATACAAGCATGAGCAAGGATTTCACCAATACTAATTGCATTGGAACAACTCCATCAGATTTCCAGCTCTAGGACGGAAAAAGTCACCAGCCCAAGAACATAAACGGATGTGTTTTTTAAAAGAAACCTCCTCTTTCATTCTTCATCTACCTCAGCACTTACTGTTTATTCTGTAAAATGTCCAGGTAACAGAGAAAAAGAGTAACAGAAAAGCCTACCAGCAGCAGAACTCTGTTGCCAATGGCTTTGCAGGAAGAAGCAGCATGAGCACCGATGGTACCTCTGACTGACTCAGGGATCAACTGAAGCAGCTATGAAGGGAACTGCACTGGCAGTGAATGATTTAAGGATGGTTTATGGTCTGCCTGGCAGTATTAGAGATATGTGTCTTGTCCACATCACATCACTTACCTTCAGGGCCATTTCATATGCTATTTCCCAATCTAGTAGCTCAAAACAGTAGAAAAATATTTTACTTAACCACCACTCAAGAATGAATTTTGTTAATACAGTGGCTGCCACTTGCCCCTTCTTGGGCTGGCCGTGCCATAACAAAACATTGGGTTGGAGACAGACCACCGTATCAGGGGAACTCCTATGTTCATAGAAAGTGAGACCCAAAGGTTGCTGGAGAGACCAAAAATAATCTGCTCCCACCTCTCTCTCTATGCCAAGACTACATAGACCCAGCTGACTATGTCTATGTTAGCTGTGTGAAATTACTGTAATCAGAAACAAGATCCATCCTAGCAGTTAATTTTTCCCCTGTAATTGCATAAATTATAACATATTTAAGATGAGTACCATGGCATTTTCCAGCAACCTTTAATAGCAAGTTCTAGTTTTGTCTCATCTTGTCGGTTTCTGATGACACATATCAGGATTGATGTTAAGAAAAAGATTATTTAACAACCTTTGCCTTCCCAGTCTAGCTATTAAAGGCCTTTAAAAAAAAAAAAAAAGTATGTATAATTTGAAGATACATTGGTGGTTTTACAAGTAGAATAAATACATTTCTGCACATGGCTCAACTACAAACCTATGTCATTCACATGTCACTATTCTTCTGCTGCAGTGACTGATAATGTGCCAAAGACAACTGTCTAGCAGCTTTGACTTCTGAGTTTGCTGTTTTTCTAAGATTAATGTTCCTAATCCTTAAATCCTATGACCTTCTACTTTTAATGTCGTTCTATCTTAAACAGATGACTCCAATCAACTGCTTCTCAGCACCCCCCTAATCCTATCAATTTTGTCCATTAGGTCACTAGATGTATTTCTTTCCATAGACCTCCTCTAGCATTGTCAGCTGGTGACTCCTGGGGATCCTTTTGTCACCATGACCCATGGCCTTATTTCCCAGCACACTGATTCTTGCCTTCTCCATCATTTCATTTAGCTGTAAGTTTCTATCTCTCCTTTGTGTCAGAACTTGTTAAGGGAGTGTTTTACCAATTTTAAGACCCTTCCGGCTTAACAAATGAACTACATTCAAAGAGGTGCACATCATAAATATCTCAGCTGGTGGGACAAGATTTCTAAGCCAAAACACAGCTTAGTCTTCTTGAAACTCTGAGCGGCAGCATTAGCATCCTAATGTTTTTGAAGTTTTCCTGTTGCCTCAGTGAAGCCTGCTGCCTCCCTTAACCTTAGTTTTTACACTACTAAAATCTCAGAAGTAGTATACTGCATTTTTTTTTTGTTTTTAAGGACACACAAAGGCCTGCATTCCTCTTTATTTTGAGGCTAAATCTCAAGTAATTTCACAGAAACAAAAAGAAAATTGTAACGAACTTCTTTACCAACCCAAATCCTGTATTACTCTCAGTATTCCCCACAGCCATCTAACACTAGTTGTGAAGTCTCTCAAAGCTTCTGTTAGACATCTCTTTTTCTCTAATAGTCAAGTTGTGTGGTGATACTGGTAGGCATATCAGGACTTGAGCAGTTTCAAATGCCCCCCTAGTCTGCTAATGACATGCATCTGCAGCTCTGCCCATTTGCCTGGCTCCAGTGACAGCTGTGTAGCTCTGAAATGCAAGCCAGAAGCAAAAGATGCGTGAAAATTTATGCCAATTAACAGCAAATGGAGTCAGAACAGTAGGCTCTATTGTCACTATTTGCCTCTGGAAACAAGGGGGACAGCATTGGAGCAATCACTTTGGTTCCCTATTAAAGTATTTTGGTCATCCTATCCTGAACTGTACCTCTATTAGTGAAGACAAGGCCACAAGTCCTTCCTTCCCGGCTTCTGTTACACGCGCAAAAGGTGTCCTCCATAGTCTTACCCTGCATATTGTACTTGTGGGCCATCAGGCAGCAAAGAACAACAAAAAAGTGTGGAAGGGGTGACACTGAATAAAGAAGAAGAGACATAATGCATATTCAGAACTGTGCAATGAAAAGAAATGCACAAGAAATATGAGTTTGAAAGCTGGTTGGATATGTGCCTTGGCATTTCCACATAACTGGAAGTTTATTGCACATATGGAGGATGGTGGTATCCCGTCCCTCATGCCTCCCAGTTTATCAAGTCTGGTCAGGCAGCCCTTGTGAGTTTGAAGCCAGACCTGAAAGAATCAAGAAACCATAAGCTATCTGTCCTAGTTGCTTGAGCAACAGAGATCCAGGACTGGAGATAAGGGATTAATAAAAAGAGGAAAGGCGCTCTACTGGTGAATTTATGTTAATTACAGGCAAGGGAGCTAAGGATACAATTTTCAGGTCACTGCATCTCTGCTATTCCTATGGCTGTAGGGACTTAATCCTCATCTGTCTTGCCTGCACGTTGTGTGGGTTAATTGGCATTTCTGCATAAACTATAAGATATGAAATGTGCTAATAAATTATAGGAGTCCGTAGAAAATTATTAATGTATGAATAACTTAGTTCTGAAAGTCATACTACATTTAAGCATTCATTTTAAATCACTTCAAATTTCAACAATAAACACCTACAAATCACCCTTTCTGAGAATCAGCAAAAAAGACAGGCCAAAACCTAAGGAAGATTAGCAGTTGGAGGAAAAAATAATTGCCTTGCCGCTCCATTATGCTTCAGGCTCCTAAGACTGGGATTTACTCGGAGGAAAATCTGTGTAAGGCTGGTTTTGAATTCTTTGTCTTCTGATGCCATCACCTGGGGGACAGCAGGCTGCGGCTCACTGGGTGACCAGGACAGACAGAAACAGTCTCCTGGCCCTGCCATGAGGGTGCCCGGTAGAGCACCTGGTAAGATGACTTCGGTGTGGGGCTGCCCACTCTGCCATGTCCACCCCACTAGCCCTGGGCTCCAGTAGGAGCTGCCTGGTTGCCTCCCACGCTAATGGCAGGTACACCAGCAGGGGCAAGGTGTGAGGCACGGGGGGTCTGCTCACTTTTGCAACTGATGGCAAAAGAGGAATAGAGCAATTAGACATAAACAATTAGAGTCACACCCTTCCGAAGAAAAATGCAGACCGCAATGCCACCTGTGCAAACATGCCAGGAGAGAAACGTGCTACAGGGATGAGCAACAGCTGCAGCCCACGTGCTGCCACCCTGCCCCGTGGCTCTGGAAGGCACAGTGGGAGCATCCCATAGACATTCACTTGGGTGAACTCTTGGAAGTACCATTACATGTGCAAATTCTTTTCTGAGACAGATTCCTCAGGGAGAAGCTGTTTTACTCCAAATGCTTTACATACATTCATGTAGCAAAGACATTCTCTTGGGGCATTCCAGGAGCAGACACTTCACAGTTCCAGACAATTTACTAAGGAATGTGCAACATCCACAATATGTTAAAGTTAACCCAAGGGCCATTTGTCTACGAGTGTGTTACACAAAACTGAGGCCACAATTTAAAAAAAGCCAAACCATCTTCCCTAGGGAGTGTGGTGACCAGGTTCTGGCAGGAAGGTAGCAGGCTGGAAATGAATCCTTGGTATTGCTTAACTGCCTGAAAGTCTGCGTGATCTGGCCCCACCTGTGAGCCAAACTTCACTCTTTGGAAATCTGGCCTTCCTGTGCACATGCTGTGTGGAAACCGGGTGCTGGAAATAGTCAGCTTTCTGGCATGCAGGAGATTCAGGCAGTGGCACACGCTGGCAGCCGGATCATATCCCTCTTGCCAGGCTGAGAACTGGGAGAAAGGGAGACCCCACTGTGAAAAATCTTTCAGCTCACTTGGCAGCTGTTACCCTCACGTACCTTGTGGCTGTGCTTACCCACTGAGGCTGCTAGAGAAAGCTTTAACTTAACATGCACTGTTTACTAACACCTTTTCAAATCCTGGTGCAAACCAAGCTGTTAAAAGTTTGCAGTCATGAGCCGGTTAAAATTAACCCTAGCATAAAGCCAGGGGTCTAGCTTGAGAAGCTAACAGGTGATAAACCACAGGGTGTCATTGCACCAGAACAAAAGCCGTTACTGGGCAATTGTTCACCATTTAAATGCCACTTTAGGAATAATTATATCCGGACAAAGTGTATTTGTTTTTAAATAAGTGCTTTGTTTTGAAATACTACTGTAACAAGAGTAATCAGAATAATTGTATTCTGATGTATTTTAATCCGAGACATCCGACACACAAATGGTTTCAAACTACTTCCTTCTACTCTCAGCTACCCTGTTCCTCACTAGAATGGACTGTCCCAGCATCCTGTCGTTGTCCCAAATATAAAGCAATCTCTCTGTGGAAAAAACCCCCAAAGATACCTCAAAAATTCAAGCATCTACATCCAGAGGACACTTTCATTTGACAAGGTTTTGCACAGGCCGGTCCTGACAACTTGGGGCTTCAAGTAATTCACTGCACAACAAATACTTCTTTGCTGGAGAACCTCCTGTAATCTTTATGCTCTACTGTACTACAGGGCCTGTAGGAGGACAGAGTGAAGGCTCTGGATCAGAGCTGATGATGGCAGGAGGCTGAAGGCACATAGATTGAGTCAGACCTGCTGAGAATCCAGCCCAGAGGTTTCAGGGCAGGTATGGCCTTCACGGGTGGCCTGGGAGGAGGCTCTGCAGCTCTTCCTCTTCTCCTGACACATAGTGCAGGTCATAGCAAGCAGGACTTGAAGGAGAGTTCCAGCCTTGTAAATTCATGTCTGAAATTCATCATCAGGTATGTGCTGCTTTAGTGTTTTGCATCACTGCAATTGATTGATTGCCAATGCATTTCAGGCAATTAATACATTTGCAAAAGGCAAGGTCAAGAACTTAGTATTTTGACATGCCTCAGAGCAAACCAAGAACTTGGCAGTTGAATCAGATCCAGGATTCCATTCGTCTGTCAGCAGTCAGTACAAAGTATTTCAGAAGAATATGTAAAACCTCCACAACCAGCAGACAAGGAAAATGTTGTGTCTTCCATTCTCCCCCTACACATGCTTTAGATTTCTTCCTGATCTAATAGAGATTTTGTGAATCCTCAAAAAGTGTTTTTCAGAGAGATTCGTCCATAGTTACAACTCTTGATGTCTGTTATCCAGTGACACTCTAATTATCATTTGTCAGCCTTCCTCATTTTCCTCATGCTGGCGAATACAAAGGTTATATTTCATTATGTTTCATGCTTTTGTGAAACATGGTTAGCAAGGCAGCCTAACAACTGGCCACATAAGTACATGTATCAGAAGAATGAATTCCTTATTTTTGTTAATTTTGGTTTTCAGGTAATTACTTTGGCTTTTATTTAAAATACATTCCACTGGTGTCTCAAACCTGAAGATTAGCAAGCTACTTAAATGCTTGCACCCATTTAATGCTGTGTCAGGAGAGGAATCTGTAGAAACATAGAAAAATACTTTTTAGAAGCATCATTACATCAAGTGAAATTGATTCAAATAAAGCCCCCATGCTCCTCCAGAAGCACATACTCTGGGTCAGTCTGCGCTTATCTTCCTTGTGAGCTGAATCTACTGATTGTCTTAGATGTGTAAACTCCTGATACTGCCCAGTTAGCAGTCAGCTAATTTCTTCTCAGCTACTGAGGAGAAATGTACCTCTGAGAACATATGCTTATGCAAGCCAGTTATCACCTGCTCTACACCATCTAAATGAGGGAGCTTTAGCTTCTTACAGCCTAATTTAGTACATGTTTGTGCATGTCTTAACTGCTCAGACCAAGGGTGGAATAAAAGCAGCTGTGATTCTGAATACCTCATTGAACTTGTTTAGTCAGCAGTAGCAACAGGGACCATGAAAGTACTGTGGTGGTGGTGGTGGTGGTGGTGTGTATGTGTGTCTCGCTTTCCTGTGCTTCTCTTGCATGGTTTTAGGGGAGAAGAGGGGAGATCTGCAGAGATCACTAGAAAGGTGGTATTGGTCCTGCTGCCACTACTGAGTCTTCCAGGTGTGCACCACATTCCTCTCTGCCAGTTGATGCTTGTCAGAACTGACACAAAACAAAGTGAGTTTGAATAAAAAATAATTCCTTCAGAAGGAGCTCTTTCACATCCTTACCTTTTTCTTTCTCACAACCTTCCTACAGCAGCTGCAGGCAATGTAGTTGCTGGTGTTGCTGCCACAAGTCACTCAGGAGCCTAATCATTAGTTTGCAAAAGTGACGCTGCTCGACTGTAAGATGTCAAATATTCACCAACAGGCTGCAGCTTGTCTGCAGTGATCAACACTGTGACTTGGAGCACCACTCATGCTGGCCATGGTGTTTAAACGGTACCATTGAATTAAAAAGAAGAATAATGGGATGGCAATGGGGGAGTTGCTCTTTGTAAGTTTGACCACTCATTCCAGGTTTTTGGAATATGGAAAAGCTGCCTACAGTTTTGACGTCACTAACAGGAAGACAATTCCTCCTATGAGGAAGCAATGATTTCTCTAGTATTATGGAGGTGCTGGATGTATAGAATCAACTGCAAGATAACTACAGCTTGTTGCAAAGACCTGTCTTTCAAACAGGCAGCCTGCCAGAACCAGCTTCTTTCCAGACACTGATGAGAGCAAGGAAGACTGCCCTTCAATGTGCAGGATGTATCTCTGAAAACTGGACTGCCAAAAACCCAACCCAAATCAAACTTCCATTTGACTGATGATATTTACTTGCTTTGAAGCTTTCTTGCTTATCTTGTTCTAGTCTGCTTTTAAAAATGCATTATATCAGGAAAATCTAAAGTTTGACTCTGAATTCCAGTTGCCATGCTGTCTTCGGGTCCTCCACCAGTGGTGTACCACAAGCAGGTGACAGTGACTTCAGAGATGATTCTTCATCATCAGTTGATACCAACTTTATAGCTATATATATATATATATGTATATATATATATCTGTCCTGGTTTGAGGTAAAACAGAACCAATTTTCTGTTCAGTAATTTTACTTTTTAGCTGGGCCTCTTCTAACTAACGAAACTCTGAAATTAACAGCATAGTGTTCAGAAACTGTTCACTCTCAGAGTGATAAGACCCGATTATACCAAGGAATGGTATGCAGATAGGCCCTTGCTTATACTTATTGTTATAACAACCAAGGTCAGCTAACTTCATTATTTGCCCTGTTGGAGGGTTGAAAGCGGAACGGAGGAGCAGACAGGACAGTTTTGGGTCACTCATTCCATCCCATTCCCTCCCATCTGCATCAGTATAAAAGCTGAGGGAACAAAGGGTCAAGTCTCTTTCTTCAATGGCTGACATCTGAGGAGGACCCTGTCTGTTTGACTGCCCTTGACCCTGATCTGAGCATTCCTGACTCCAGATCCGGAATCCAGCTCCTGACTGTCACCTACTCCAGTCTGAGACTTTTCCCTGTGCCCGCTGGTGATGTGATCGTCATCCTGGGATCCTGATAGGTTTTGAATATACTGTATACTTTTTTCCTTTTTAAAAATTATTTTATTCTTCTTATTATTTATTATTCCATTATTTATTAATATTTTAATTAAAATAGTTTAGTTCTTTTTCTAAACTCATAAATCTCTTTATCTCATCCTCTCCTCTCTTTAAAGAGGGGGGAGGGAGGGGTCATTCTGATTGGCCAATCCAGCCAAAACCACGACAATGTACTATTTTCTGAGTATCTCAGCAGGAAGCAACACTGACCTTTTGAGACATTTTTAACATGGAAAACCAATTATAGTTGATTTTTCTTTCCTTCACATGCTACAGGACAAATACACTTCAGGTGACTTTTAACATCCCTTCAACTTCTTGTTTGGTTCATTTGGTTTGTTTATTTGTATGAAGAGCACTTGCTTTTCATGTGTAATAAAACTGTCTCACGTTTGATCATCATGTTGAAAACTCAAGAACTCCAGAGATACAATACTGGTCCCAGATACATTTTTTGATTGTCAGTAATTTGAAAGAAAACTTTTATTAAAAATTAGATTTGGGTACAAGTTGATGAGATGGTATATCAGCCCATATCTCCGTGTTTATAAGTAATGCTTTATGGCGACCTGGACAGTTCCTCATAAGTCACAGTACAGATGGCATGTGGGCACTAATAATTTAGGATTCTCTTAGCTTTTTTTCACCCGACAAAATGTGCTGCAAGTATCAAGGAGGTCTCACTCTACCCCTTTAGGATAGCTCAGTACTATGAAATCAATTCCAATGTACCATAAAAGATGTTTATAAAGAAGTATCTTCAGCTTTTACTGTTTTAATATTTTGTTGTAACCATCAGTTAGCATTTCCTCTCTGAAATATCCATGCCCTGACGTGCATTCACTTATACCAATGCTCATACACCAAGTTGAAAACAGACTTTGAGATTAAAACTGAATAGTTAACCTTGAATACTTGAGGCACAGACCTCCCTATTTTCTGATATGCGAATTTCTTCTATTTACTGACAGGTTCTTACAAATATATTTTATTGACCACATTACAATGCATATGCAGGGTCCTTTGAAAATGCACATTACTGACAATCTAATTCAATAGCTCATGTGCTTTATTACATATATCTATCTTTTTCAAGAGCTAGGCAGAATATCTATGCTCTCATGGCTGAATATAAACATTCTTTTGGAGCTGACACAGGTTTTTTCATTTACAACCAATTAGAAATGCTGGACTTCCACATTGGTCATACAGTTCACGTATAAATATGTACCACGGACACCTGTGTTAATTCAATTCATGTGTGCACTAAAAGGCCTATTATCCTGATGATAGAAACCTCTTGCCATCTTCAATAGAGGCAAGATTGAGCCTTATTATCTATTTGTTAAAAACCTAATGGTTTATGCTTAATACTTATCTGAGTAAGAGCTTGAGCTTAATGTCATTTGGGCCAAATGAAAAAAATCTCCCACTAACTTGAATGTTCAAGGTTACTAGGTCCTACAATGGCAAACTGCTATTTAAGGGAAATTGCTCTTTTTTTCCAAGTATAAAATAAGCTCATTCAAATCAATGTAGTACAAATCTATATAATACATATTAGTATATACTGTATTATATAATATATGTTATATAATATAAATTATATATTATAGCCTGAAAAAACCCTATTTGATTTGAAAATCACTTAACATAATGTTGGGAAATTCTCTGTATTCTCTTTTCTGCAGCATTGGAATATTTGATCTGTATTCAATGTTTAGTACTTTTAATTGGGATCTAATTTCATCAGGATAGATCCTAATCCAGATATTAAATGTCTTTACTGGTGGGAAGAGCTAGCAAAACCACAAAAATATGAATGGTTGTGGCTCATAGCTGTGGGTGAGTTCCTCTTGTGTCTATTGTGTTGATTTAGCTTTCACAATGAGTACCTTCTGAGAAGGTGCTGAGAAGCCCACATGCACATTGAAGTGGAACTTACACCTTGTTATAAGCAGCTTATTATCCTGGAGGAACAACATATTCCAGTGTAATTGAGACAGACCCTTCAACGTGACCTGTTTGACTTCACCCATTTATAAAAAGCTGTGGGGAGGAGATTTCCTATTCTTTTCACATTCAACCCTTTGAAATCACTGCTTGCCAGGTCTGACTTACAGTCAGCAGCATTACTTGCATTTGGCCGTCCATCTAGAATGGCTGTGTTTACCTTAGCCTCTTTCTAGCGAATAATTTTTGAGCACAGCAGGTACCAAACCTCACCCTCCCTCCCAACAAGTGTTGTCTTCATATAGGAAGACTTGATGACTTAGATCTGGAAGGCTGAAGTACACAGGATGTTACAGCTGCACTTGCACAGACTTTTCCTGGGAGCTGGCATTTTCTGGCAGGAACAGAGGGTGAAGCATCAGCTAGTTTCCTTCCATTTTGTAGCACAAGAGGACTGTGTAAGGGACTAAGACATCTTGCATCCCTCTGTTTCTTTTCATGGAAATCAAGACACAATAGACCATTGATTACTTTCCGTAATATATGTGTTTTCTAATACAGAAATATTTTCTTGCCAAGACCCATAATTTGAATTTTTCATAAATATTGTTGTAATCTTATTGAGATAAACTGCTATATAACATCAACTTTGCACAACAGAATCAAGAGGAGGGGCAGACAGGTGCCCAGTTTTGTTTCTTTAGCTGGTGATATGCTGCTGTTACCACTAATCAAGAATTAGTTGTCTCTTCAGTTCTTGGTGCCACTGTACAATTTGGAAAGTGACCACTTATATACCAAGACATACAGAATGCCTGGCAAACGTAGGCAAGAAAGCAGATTTAACTTCTCTTGGCCAGAGCAGAGTTTTGAAAACAAGGTGGGAATGAAATGAGAGGGCAGATGATCACAGCCTGGGCTGCTAAGAACTAGCAACAGAAGATGCTAAATCATCTTTAGTGAAGTGTACTTTTACATTTTACTGGAAAGTTTCACGGAGAACTGTACTTCACTAAATTAATAAAAAAACCTACACAACAAGCAAATAACAGTCCTACAACTTATGTGCTGTGTTAGGTACAGTTTTATATCACATGCTGTAAAAGAGGATTTCTTGTAAATAATTCTTTACATAATATTAAGTAGAATTTGGAACTCTACCGCAAAACACTGAATGCTGCTTGTACCTGAATTTACTCACTGTGAACTCTGTTCTCAGCTATATTTTGGAGACAAGATGGAACCTCAAATTCCTTTAAAAATAATTAAAAACTCCTCAAGAAAACTGCATTCTGATATATACTCTCTTGTTTTTTGGGTTCTTTCAGACAAATCTGTTCCTCTATAAGGACTAGGCATTGGTTCAAGTTGTTGTCTCAAACCTGAGGAACAGCATTTTCTGCAGTCTTTCTGTCTTTACATGGTTATTAGCCAACATTTTCTGAACTAGGATGACCTTTTCTATTGGTATTGAGATATATAAAGTGGATAATCATAGCAGAGTGAGACAGAAAAAATCTGTTTGATGAGCAAGTCCACTGTCCTTTAACAGACGGCAGTCCCAGTGATAGATGTATACGATTAAATTGTCACTACAATTTGATTTTGCCAGGCATCTGCAAAAATTACCTACTTGTGTAAGGGACAACTTCAAGTGTGGGAAGGGGAGTAACAGCGCTCTCTCAAAAAAGAATCAGCTCTCTTAAAATTGTTTTTTCTTATGGATGTTTTCATTCTTCCCTGAAAGAATTAAAATATTTTAATTACTATTAATTATTAGTGGAACTGCAGTGGTTCAGTGTCTCTATATAGCCACCATAATAAGTATCCAATCAAGGGCAGGAAGGCAAAATAAGAGCTAATCAGGGCATAGACAATTAATAATCCAGTAGCACCACTTAATTTTTCTAGGATGGTTAATCACTTTTCACTATGAGGGAAGAGACAAATTTTGACCTTTTAAATTTGAGTGATGTTTTCTATGAAAAGGAAAAGCTCACTTAATCTGTGAATTCATTAACAGAGACATAAAGGTTGATCAAAGTGTAGAAAAGGAGGACATCTGAGAGAGCGGAAGAGCATATCACTGTCTCCTTGGCAAGTTACCATGGATCAAATATGACCAAATCGGTTAAAACAATAGAAGTATACAGCCAAGAGCTTGCCCAAGCAATCACATGGTTAATGATATTAACTGCCAGCAAATAAGTGATTTGCAGTATGTGATGGCTGCAACAGCGGGCAAACTGCTTGCTATTATGTAATGCAAAAAAAATATGTATTGAATTTTCCCTCTGTGATTTCAAAGATCATGCATTAAAAAAATCTGTATGTTTTGCACATAGGAACTCTTGTGATAAGGTATCCTATCCGCTCTGTAAGAACTGATATTTTGCCAGCATCCAAATAAGAGGTCTTATTGATTTTAGATTTTCTCAAACAGTTTTGTGCTGCTATTTCTTTGAGACCACTGCTTTTAACTGCATAGAGCCATTATCTGAATATAGACTTGGGAATCGCTCTTCAGCTCCAGTCTCGGCATTAACTCTGCAAATTTTATCACTTTATTTTTAGTCAAAGCCTAAAGAACTCACTGAAGAAAAAGGTATTCCACAATGGTTGTAATTCAAGTATGACAGAGCTTCTGGACTGCTGGAATAGGGTTAGTAGAACACAAGAAGTGTTAGTGCATTTTGCAGAAAAAGAGCAATTCAGTAAGGGATACTGAAATGCAATCTGAAAGTACTTCAATAGTCAAGAGATTGGGTAGATTCTTCTTCTCTTCCTTACATGCAGCTATAGAAGTTTGTTAAAATTGCAGTGCTTACGAAAAGTACTATAGTATATCTGATCACCGGAAAGACTGAAGCATCCCTTTTCAATCCAATTTTGTGGAAAAGTCAGGAGGAGAGGTGACTGCCCTACTGCCTCTTTCTTTGTGTGCCTTAGCCACTGTGTCATTGTGCCTCCCTAAATTACCTCTGAAATTTCAACATCAAAATGTAAAGTTCATATGTAAGATTGCTTTGCTGGATACTTTTATCCACAAAATATAAATATTGCATACTTAGAAATGTAATTTAATGCATCAAGTTCATATAAGCAATTATCTCTCCAGTACCACAGGAAAAGGATCAGGAAAAATGACAGAGATCAACCCTTACATATCTTGATTGCCCAGAGGAATGGAGGAGGGAGGAACTACCCAGTTGAGTTCCCAGGAAATTCCTCTCCATTGCTGTGGAGGTCAGGCAGATGACAGCCATCAGAATGCTACCCCCAGTCTTCCTCTAAGGAATCAGTTGATTAGCTCCTAATGGTTTGATTTTCATTGCAGAGGTAAAATAAGCGTTGGTCTTAAAAGTAATCTGGAGCCTTGGATTAGCCTGGGAGAAGAATAGCTGAAAAAGACTGTTGTAGATATCAGGTGATATAATCCATATAATGGTAAGATTTCAGGTGAGAAGAGCATCTGATGACATTCGGCATCCGAACCAAAGATGAATAGACTGAGGTTTGGAAGGGGAAAGAGGCTGGGGAGAAACAAATACCTAAGCGACAAGTTGGGGAAGGGGCATTTAGGCAGAAGAAATCAAGTCTCAGGATTTTAATGCAAAATTAAAACACTGAAAGCTTGGCTGTCACTGTACAGGACATGGAGAGGTTAGAAAAGTGCAACTAGAACTATTAATTCAGTTAGAGAGCATTATTCTATTACCTGGGTGTTGAGAAGGGGACTTACACTACTGTTGAAGAAGCCACATGTGCATCTTGTGTAAGAACCTCATTCTGTTATTATGCTTTGATCTGGTGTGATGCATTTTTAAAAAAAACAACTGTGTTACGCAGTGCAGTATCCATCCCCAAGACTACTTTTTGGTTGCCTTCCCAAATAAGGCCAGTGCTGGTCAGGAATAAAAGAACTGGTTCAGGACATGAGCCAGAACCTGAGATTCCCTCAACAAATTCCTGGGACATCCCACCACAAAAAAAATGTATTCCAAACCCAAAATGCAGACAAATGGCAAGAGAGAAGTTTTAGATAACTTTGGTGGAAATTACAATGATGCTGATTATAATAAATACATGCCTTCAACTCTAGTTTTTGAAAATTATTTCCATTTTCTCTTATTTCCTTCACTCTCTCCAAGACTTGAATCATAATAATGATGATTGGAACAGAAAATGAAGTCTTTTTTTCTATTTAAATTTAATGACAGTCACTTAAGTTGCCATAATGACATAGCAGAGAGATGACCTGATTGATTCTAAGATTTGTGGCATATGATAACTATGTCAAGGCACTTATTACAGTAAAAGCCATAAACAGACTTAAAACATAGATCACAAAGAAAAACTGGGGATATAATTTTAAGAGTTGGTATTTTGTTAAAGGTTGCTACTTTGTTTCCAGCTCCTATTTCAAGAGTTTGTCACTTCAAGCGTTACATGGTCCACAACTTCTGCTTTCTGATGGAGGATTTTAAGCCACTTCATAAAGAAATAGATAGAAATTTCAGCTCCATCATCCAAATTTAATTAGGTGCTTTGCCAAGGCACTATTGGTACAATCAGAGAAAAGCACAGCCCTGCTCTGTTCAGTAGCTCCGGGCTGGGAGACTTTCCTGCTGGCGGCAGAGCCTGGTGCAGAGCTGACAACCCTGTCTCAGAGACTGAACAAGGCAAGGGCATCCAGTGGGAGCAACATCCAACCTCCTCACACCCTGAGCAATAGCTCCCACGACAGCTGGCATATGTCAGCAAGCATACCATGGGACAGTGGTAATGGAAGGGCATTCATCTTTGTGGATCTGTTTTATATTTGTCTCAATTTCCCGTGCCTCAGCTTGCCCCTTCCCCACAAAGGCAGGAAGAGTAGGGCTCTTCTGGGAAGACATGGGTCTCTGTTCTCCAGCCCTGTGGGCTCTGGGAAGTGTTTGAAATCTGTAGACTCTGGACTGGGGTATCTTTTTGAAGGTAAAATCAAAGCATTAGAAATAGTTTAAACAAATCACTCTTCATGCCAAATACTGTACTTAAAGAAAGATAAACTGTGGAAGGATTTATCTTTTCAGTATGGCAGCATGAGAGTGGGGTGGATTTTTTTTACACTTCCAAAGAGCTGTGCAAAACAACTATTTAATCCTCCAAAGTGAATGTTGGGAACAGAAGGTGATAGGGTAATTCCAGTAACTTGCAACTTCTCTGAGTGCGTTCACATTAGTGATCCATCTGGTTTTGCAGTTCTCTTAAAAGGAACTTTGTTTACTGCACTGCATAACAACCAAATTATGTTGCACATTCATTACGTATGCATTTATACACCAGGGAATAAAGCTGGTGGGAATGAATACACCCAAAACTTTTGTGAACGAGTACATCTTCAGTGATTCTTTCTCCCTCTGTTCTCCCTTCCTCTCCATTTGAATACAGACTTTTATAAGACAACACTCTGAGACAGCACTCAGATTCTGCTGTTCATCTCGAACTTTTTTTAATGACAAGGAAAAGACACAGAAAGATAGCTTAAAAAACAAGTAACATGATAAGAATAGGATAAAGAGTATAAATGAAATCAGCAGTGAAGGAAATACATGGTGGGGGAAGCATGACCTTGACATGCAATTTCTGGCCACCCTTCCCATCTCACCCAGTCATGCTCCAGAAGGAGGAAGAGCCAGGTATGGCTGTCAACTGTTTGGATCCCTGTGTGTAATGAAAATTTTGAAAAAATACGCTATAATAACATAAATGACCACTGAATTTTTCAACAGCAGGCATGGTATGGCAAAAATTATCTGTACTGAATTTATGATTTTAATAGGTAGTAAAATTCTGTTTTCCTCTTCCTAGACTCATCTCTGGAAAACACCCCGGGATGAGACTGAGAGGCCAGAGCCACAGTGGCTGTCCCTAAAAACGTTCTCCTGTCCTTGGCAGCTGTCTCCATTTCTGACCTGCACCCATCTCCAGGCTTGCTGCTTCTGCTTCACAACCGAAGAATCTGTGACGTAAAAACTTGTCTTTCCTCTTCATCCTCCCAACAGTATCAATTAGAATGATAAGAGATCACTCCCTCCCACAGCCTTGTTTCTGTGAGTATAAAGATATATATAAGCTGTGCTCTAAGAGAACCTCTCTGACTCTGAACAGACTATAAGTAGCAAAGGATGCACACATCCACCTGCTAAAAATAATTCAAGCTTCTGCAAATTGCTTAGATAGTGGAACTTATAAGCAAAGAGAAGGCAAGAATGGGAATTAAAAATTAACCTACGAATCTAGAAACTGACAGTCTGCAGAAGAGATTGGTCCCTTTGCCTCTGATTACAGAGTGTACCTGGCCCTCTCATCTGGCTGAGTGAGTGGCAGCTGCTTTGGAATCAGTTCATTGTCTCCTTGGAGTTTGGGGCTGCTACTAAATGAAGCTCAGTAGCATCCTCTACTAAGAGGCTGAAGACTGATGGAGTGGTAGAGTCTGAGACCGTGTTGACTCTGCAGCCAGAGGAAGCCTGTCTGTCTGCCTGCAGCATTACTCTTCTTCCATTAAGCAAGTGGTTCTAGCATCCAGGCTAGCCAGCTTGGCAACTTTCAGGGGCACAAGGTTAAAAATACTTTAAAACTTGAGAAAATACAGGCTCTTTCTGTTATAAAATCTCTCATTTGAAAGTAATGGTTCCTTAGATTTGTCTGGCTTGGCTCTACAAATTATATGAACTTATAATTCATCAAGAGAGTAGAAATGTCACCTGAACCTCTCTGAGGAATATGAGATCAGCACTAATACGAATCAATACAAGTTACTTTCTCGATTCATAAAGCACGTGCCAGGTTGCAACTCCCCTGGCTGAAGGCAGTCTGCCTGATATATTTATCTAGTACTTGAATCAGCGCCCAGCTTTGCAGAATGCAAGATTTCCATTTAAAAGTAGTAGTGAGTTTTGAACCCTGAGGCTTGTTCAGAGATCTCACATTGTCGCTGTGATTCATAGGTGCTTAAATATGGTTGGATGCATGCCCTAAGAAAACAGTCCTAATGGTGATGGTGAGTGAGCAGCACTATTTCCAGCTCCGGGGTCCATCACAGTCAGCAGGGTCAGTTTCCTGAAGGCTCTCATCATTCATATGCTGATGCTTCACTTGTACTAATGCCAGTGATCCTTAGACACTAGGGCTGAGTCCTGCATCTGTTGTGAGTCACCTTTATGTGCTCTGAAAATATACCCGGCAAATGTTTTTTCTTTAAAAAAAAAAATATCTGAAATATTCATCATTTGGGGGCAAAAAACCATTTGAACTGATTTAAGTTCTTCCCCCTGCTTTTTGACTAGTTCATATACCAGTGCTTCACAGAAGTTACACAGTTGGATAAATACTTTGCTAGAATCTCTAAGCAGCTTTGAAGTGCAAATGCTAATTTAAGCAAACAAAATCAAAACTATTTTATTCATATTGCAGGAAAATCTTGTGTAAGCCTAGAGTAGATAATTTACTTTACAGCCCATAATCTAAAGCAGCAATTGAAAGCATAAGTCTTTATTATTTGATTTAATAAATTTGGCAGACAAGGTCTGAATCTAAAAAGTAAACATCTTCTCTAGATTCTTTCTCTGTCTCTATACATATTCTGTTACTTAATTGTTCAATACAGCATTCATACAGTGAACTCTATCAGAGAATATCAATAAATGCATACACAATTAGTATGGGGTTTTGCTTCATTAAAAATAGTAGCACTTTACTGCAGCACAAGAAATATATCTTGCAAATGTTATAACTCCTACATATTTTGAGTTCACATATTGCACTGTTTCAAGAAGCAAAAAATACTCTTATCTAACTTCAGAAGTACAACAGAGGGACAACATAAACTTGTCCCTTTAAGGGAGAGACAACAAAAAGCCCTTTATGTATTGTCACTCGCTGGGAGTCTTGGGAGAATTAACAAAAAAGAACTGCTACTTTATTCCTTGTCTGACAAAGCAGCAGAGGAAATATTCATTTCCTTTCCCATTATTAAAGGCTACCATGTTTCTGCCTATTAAAGAAAAGCTAGCAGATGTAAATGCAAGTATAAAACCTGTCTGGTCTTCGTTAACCATGGTATAAACAGAGTTTTGGAATACAGTCAGACATCTACTTGATAAAAGGTTGTAGCAGAGAAAGGAGTTCCTGCCCTTCAGTGGGAGGTGCTGTAAGTGAACACAGGAAAGTTCTTAGCCAATTTTAGTGCTTCAACTTTCTTTCTGGACAACAGTAAAAAATATATGGGCATTTTTAAATTTTCCAGGTGATAAATGGAGCCCACTTAGATGGCTTACAATTTCAAAATGACAGTGATTCTCAGTTGAAATATCACTGCCACTGTTGATATGGAAAATTCATTTTTTTCTGCTTGTTTTATATCAGGGGATTTGGTGGTCTTGCTTCAGTTCTGCAGCAAATGATCACCCTTACATCACATTCTGTATGTGCCTAGTCTCCCTCCTTTCTTGGAGTTGGGTAAGGTGCCATATGTTCATTTCTCTGTGTCTGGCTGGGGATGATCTTATCTGTCATCTTTGATATCTGTGATGACTTATTTGCATTTCTGTCTTCTTTCAAAGAGGCATTAATTCCTAGGTACTCATCATCTTTGTTATTTGAGGTTTTCTATTTCTTTATATGTTTGCACATTCCATATTTTCTTCTGCCTCCAGCTTCTTCCATTATTAGTATTCTAGTTTCGAGTTTTCTGTCAAAAACATCTGCAGGTTACCGACAATGATTAATTATTAGAACTGTTAAATTGTACTTTGCACTATTAAATAACAGGATATGGCATCAGTGAAGCTGAATCTGAGACTGTTTCATTACTACCCCTTTCAGTATGGATGGTATTACTTCAAAATTACTCTCACCTAGGCTACTGAACTAGGAGAGTAAGACAACCAACTTTACTGTGACCTGCTCAAACTTGTGCCATGCAAACTGCAACCTAGAATATTTATCTGGCTAAACAAGTCTGACTTTGACAATCAACTGCTTAGCTGACATACTCCTTTAATGCATCTGTTCCAGCAAACTGAGAATATTAAATTATATATTTTTGCCATCTACATAAACAAGTCTATGAAAGATTTTACCTGTGCCCTTCTCTTTTGTCACCAGGATATACTCTTTTGTCTCCCCTGGAGTTGTGTCTGTAGCATATCACAAGCCTCCACAGTTAATCTGATATCACACAAGCCACAATAATGCCTACCTAAAATTTCACGAACTCTTTTGGTTGCTTTTTAAATCCACATGTAACCTGTAATTTTAAATATATTTTTCTCTAACATCTTAAAGATCAGTGCTCTGCTGTCCTTTAAAAATGAAGTCGACATAGGTTCAAGATCTTGCTCCAAAATCAGCAAGTGGAGCTGGGCTCCTCCTGTGCTAATGGCCTTAACTTTGCAAGCTCTGCTCTTCAGATGATACATTTTTGGCAATCACAGTCCACATTTTGTTCAAGTCAATCATCTGGGGTTTTGATCTACTCTTATTTATCTGCCTGCCTTTCACTTTTGTTCACTCATGGAAACAAAGGCTTTCATGGCATTTCTCTGTTGTCTGTATGTTAGGTATTGCCCTCTTTTGTGCTGCTGTTGTTAGAACTACCTGCAGGTCTTCCTGGATTTTGAGCTCTGCCACTTTTCTCCCCTCAGGGCTGTGCTGGTTCTCAGTCCCATGTGGAACATTTGGGTGTTTTCCATCCTCTGCAGTTTTCTTCCTGCAATAGACAACTTTGGTTGTCTCAGCATGTCAACAGTTTAGCCTAATTTTGGAGTACTGAAAGACTGGGAGTGAAGTTTTTGTTCAAAAATTCCATCCACAACCCAATCCAATGTAGGAAATCAAAGTAACTTCCTAAAGGCACACAGCTGAGACAGGCTGCATATTCCCTTATATTATATTCCTACTTTATATTTCTATTATATTTCTATTATATTCCCACTTTGGTTAAAAGTCATCACATTCATACATTTCAGATATACATGTAGTGCATTGCTCAAGTCTTTGTAATACAACTTTGTAGCAAACTTATTCCAAGCAGTGTGTGACATGCATGATGTGTTAAAGAGATTTTAGTTACTACAGGAAATGCGGTGATACCCCAAGAGGGTCTTTGTTCACTGACAGTGCATATTCAGATGAAAAAGCTGTGTTTAAGTATCTTCCTGTTGTCTTTTGTACTGTTGGATGTTCAGCTGTCTCAGAGCTTCCAGCTGCCCTGTTTTCCCTATCAAATACTATTCTTGTGCCTTTTGGTTGTTCCCCAGCAATATTCACTCCGGGCCCTACACATCCCAGAGTGAGCTGTGCCTGCTCCCCTTGCTTGTAGGATTCTCTTCCCATACAGCTCTCTCTGGTGCCACTCAAAGATCACATCCCAGAACTACACCACTGCAGCCGACGCTTTGTGTAAGTGGTATGACCTATATCAGTGAGGACTTCCATACCAGCACTATGCCACGTGCTGGTGTAATCACTGGGAAGAAAAAGCTGTGCCTACACTTGGACTTGTTTACCAACAGAGAGAAAACTGCACTTTACTGGCACCATTTCCAAACATGTTTTCCTGGAAATTCACAAAATTAGGCTTTTATATTAGTCCAATAAGCACCCTTACATAAGCATATCAAATAGAACTAGTCAAAGTGTGGTTTCTGCTGCTATAACAAGTTTTGTAGGTACAATCACACTGGCCAGAGTACTGGGTCAGAGTGACTTTGATCCCTGCATGTGGAGAGAACGTGTTACAGGCTACAACAGCAAAACCTGCTTCTACCAGGGTGTCCAACTTTTGTGCACAGTCGATTCTACTATTGGTAATAATTGAAACAAAATTAGGAGTGCTTTCTTAGCATGTTATACATAGTGGTATATACTAAATGTAGGGCTTTTATGGGTACAGCACGATGTCTGCTGGAGGGGGATGGAATATTGTTTGTTTCAATTATATGCCAGTAAAACTTAAAAATAGGTTGTGTCTAAACTGCCTATTTTTTATTTCTTGCCTATTAAAAGCACAGCATTGATGAGTTTAGGTTTCTGTCATTTATGGATAAACTAGATATTTACAAAAATCATAAAACCAAAAAGGGATGCATTAGAAAAGAAAGCCTCCTTTTCTTCAATTACACAAATGGTGTAAGACCCAAAGCAATTGTTAAAGGTCTTTTAAAGAAGACTAAAATATAAATATTGGAGTCAACAAATGTTTTTTTTTTAATAGTGTGAGCATGCAAGAAAATTATTATTGTATGTTTTAGCTTTTCTTACAGGTAAGAGAGAAAGGAATTAGAGTGTTTAGGAATTTTAAAGCACCTTGTTGTTATGAGGAAGAGATATTTTGTCTTTAGATTTGAGTTCTATTTTTAATGCCTTAACTGGCATTTTAATCTTCCTAGAGGGGAGACTACTCATTTGTTACTGGGCTTTTGTTTCTGACATTATTCCATAGCTTGTCTTCGTACCAGGAACCTTGGTGAACTTTACTTGATAAATAGGAAAGGATGGCAACTTCTGACCTTTCCGCTTTGGGTAGATTGCCATGTTTCAGCACTTTATTGAAGTAGAGGGAATTAGAGCAATAGGCAGTTTTCTGGATCCAAATCTGAAACTATGCGGGCAGTACTTCTGCTCTGCCCTGTGACTCTGGAAATTAATGATGGTATGGCAAGCACTCCCAGCAAGAGAAACATTCAGACTTCTTGCTGCTATGCCAATGTTGCCAGGGCTCTGAGCACATCAACTGCATTTGCAAACTCTTTTCCTACTCCTAGGGGCTTCACTGCCTGTACTCAAGGCCAGCTTGGACATGGTCCTGCTCTGTAACCTTGAATCAGGGTGCTGTGAAAACAACCTAGGTCCGAGTGAGAAGCCTTGCCTCAGTCCTCTGCTGCGTTCAAGCTCAGGCCCTTGCCCATGGTCCTTGCCTGAGCCTACTACTCTGTAGGAGGTGCCTTGCTGACAGAGCTTCCTAACTGCAGCTTGGACCTGCTCTGTACCCGTAGACTCGCCTGGCAGTCACTCAACTGTCACCAACCCTGGCTGCCATCCCTGGTCCTGCTCCTTCGCCTGGCTGGGGTTCTTGCAGGCCAACCCAGCCATTTCTGGTCCCTGACATGGCTTGCTGAAGCCGGAGCTCTTCATTAAACAGCTTTCTTCCTCAAGAGTGACCTAGGTTGAGGAGCTCTGCCAGTCCTGAGAAAGTAGAGCAAGCTGCCCTGAGAGATAGGCGCCGGAGCTTTTTATAATACTCAAGATGGACTGGGAATCTCGTTGAATTACTTGAGGAGAAATTTAGCCAGCAGCTCTGGACAGTTTAATTTCTCATTTTCAAATCATAATGCTGGAAAGAAAGCATAAAATACGAGCAAGGTTTATTTTGTTTTTAACTGCCATTTTGATTTCCCAGAAAGTGCTGCCCATCAGACCACAGGTTTTCCATCAGAAAAAAAATTGGAAATTTTAAATGTCATCACAAATTTTTGTATAATGGTTGGGTTTCATGTAAAGGCACACTTATGGCATTTAGATTACAAAATTATTTCATCTTACATCCCCAAAACAAAAAGGAGAACATTTTAAAGTGTTTCAATCCCAAGAACTCAAGCACTTTATAAACATTGCTGAATTAAATTTGTAGTTTTCCAGTAAAGTATGAACTGTTCCTTCCTTAATCCTATAAACAGAAATGAGGAAAGGTTAGGGTCATTTACTCAAAGGAATAGCTTTTTATAATTAAAGCATTTTTTTGGACTTAGTGTCATTTCATGACCATCTAACAAATCTGAAACTGTGCTCCTACTTAAATAGTGGCACATCCCATTCTCTGCTTTTGACCACACTTTTCTCATGTCTCTCCTATTTATCACTTGTTTGGCTGCCTGGTGAACTAGCTAATATTTTCAGCTGAACTAAACCAGGAATTAGCTGTCAACCAGATTATACCCCTGATGTTGCAGTGAGGCTGTGTGAAATCCCATCCTTAGCAGATATGTGTTAAATTCCCAGTGTTGCTACATGTATGACCTTTAGCAAATCCCTTATGCTTTCTCTGTTTCCAGTTGTGAAATTGAGATAATTATATTCTCCAGCCTTTTGGTATGTGAAGATTAATTTATTAATATGCATGAGATGTTCATATCGTACAGTGACGAAAGCCATGAAAGTTCCTAGATCAACTCTTTTATATGTTTGAATTTAACCACTCACAACTACAGAGCACCAGTAAGCCAGACACCTCCACAACATCCTAATGATACTAAACTGAACTTCAAAAGCAACATTAATCATCTTTAGTCCATTGTCATCTTCACGGTGACTGTGGCCTAAATTAATTCAAAACATCGTAGTGGAAATTGTGATTCCTGCAGGTTCCAAAAAGCTTTTGTTGCAAAAATGAAATTGTTGTCAATACACGATTGGCTAGGTGTAAATATTCTAAATGCACGCACATTTTGAATGTTTGAAATGTATAATCATTGGTGTGCCATCATGATTTTGGCAATGAGCCACTGGTGCTTACGGTGCTGGGATGAGCTAATCATTTCTGAGCTGGTGCTTTTCAAGTTTTGGCTGGTTTGGTAGCAACAGCAAGTTAACTACAAAATGCATTCTCATGGTCTCATCTGAAAAACTGGATGGGAAGGATGTGAATACTTAACTGCCTTAACAGGGTTGCTACCATGCAATGCTGGCCGTGACGTTGGGAAACGAGCTCTGTTGAGACTGAGGCTGCATCTGCTCTCCAGTTCTGCAAAGCAGCTCACATAGGCTCCATTACTCTTTTAAGTGACTTCAATATAAGTGATCTTAAGTGATCTTCAATATGCCTATCAAGGCCCCTCACATTCAGAGTGGCTGAGACCAAGATGTGAGCATTTCCTTTATCTGTGGCCTGAAAAATAGCATAGTCCAAAAAGAAAATAGTTAAGAAAAAGTTTTGGTGTTCACAAGGAGGAGAACAGAACTTCATTCTGTTTCTAACGGAAAGAGTCACTAATCATAGTGGCACACAATGTGGCACTGACTACTTACCAGAAAGGCAGTGGAAGGTTCTGTTGCATGGTCCGCTAACAGCTTGGGACATGGCATATAATGAAATAACTAAAAGGCCCATTAGACTATATAACAATAAGCTCCAGCTTAATGGGTACTGGTTCTACAATCATTAATACCCAGAACACAAAATCTTCCTACCTGAGTTTAAGGAATGAATTTGCTGAGTGGAACAACCTGCAAAGCTTTACAAGGAAGCGGGGGGGGGGGGTGGGGGATGGGGGGGTTGAAAGGAGACAAAGGCATCAAGGCCTTCAACCTAGGAAAAAAATAGAAGTGGCTTATTTTGTAAGGCCACTATGCTCTGATAGACATTAACTTCAGGGAGACTTAGTAAGAACACAGCTGACAATGAATTAATTTCTGAATCTAATGTTTTCCAGTCTATTAAGTAAGACATTTTTTGTAATGTGAATTGCCAAGAAGATTCTCATGCCTTTTGTGCATAGAAACTAACCTAAGCTGCAAGCTTTGATGAAAGCAAGCATCCTAGTGACAATAATGGGCATGTTATCTATTTAACTATACATTCACTAGAAGAGAAAGGGAAGTTGAAAGCATTTAGTCCACTCCCATCAGCACCAGCTGCTGCTGTTCTGTCAGCCTTCAGATCTCATGATGTTGTTTAAAGTACTACCATCCCTCCCCGCTACCAAATTAGAGGCTTTCAAACTTTATGTGCATAATTGCAGAGAGCTATGCTACACCATGTGATGGTCATAACTGCAACATTAGGCCATTTTTTGCAGAGAGCATGGTTTTACTTCACTTGTTTTTCTGAGATAGAAGTGACGACAGACAGAATAGTTCTTTTTCACTCTGTTTTAGCCTATGCTACGTTATATGTCTTTTTAAGTTGCATCTGCTGTCTTTCTACTGCGTGGATGCTAACCCTTGTACATTCTACTAGTGTATGTACCAGTGCTTATAAACCCCACTCCTGCTTTTCTTTGACTTTATATAAGTATGTTTACGTTTAAAGCTAGTTAATTGGTCTGAAATGTTATTGTAAGCACCAAGTTTATTCTTGTCTAAATCCTTCAAATCTATAAATGAAGTCTGAGTTATTTTGCTCCATGCTTTTTGTTTGTTTGTTTTTTGTTTCTATCTGCTGGGGACTATTGAAAGGTCTGAGCATTGGCTTAACTCTTTTCCCATGGGGGCCTACAGGGTTTTAAATATTACCAGTTCTGATTGTAGCCTGGCTACGTAAAGCCTTTTTTCACTTTGGAATCAATCATTTGGTGACTGGATTCAGTGACCCAGCCAATCCCTTGGACTCACACATCTTCAAGCACTAGGAAAGGCCAAACCACGTTCAGACAGGACTAATCTGAACTGCTTTCAGTTCAGAGAACAGTGATTTTAAGTGAGTCCTAGCTCTTTCTCTGGAATCTCCAAAATCTGCAGATTTCTATTCTGTTCAGTGTCTGGAAAGCCTTGTGGAAGAACTCCTGCTTGTAATGCTTTGAACAGCACAGCCTTCAGTACTGCAGGGCTCTTCTCCTACATCTCCAGCAGGGGACCTGCTTTTCCAGGGCAGCTTGGCCTACTGGCACGGATCAGCCGCTTCAAGGTCTTGCTGTTGCTTTCTTTTCTATTATCTTACCTGACTGTGAGGCTCTGGTATTTTTCTTGAGTTGTACCCTGAATGCACAGAACATTTCCCACAGGTTTATAAAACTGCCATCCTGGAAAAGTTCTTCCTGTAAAAGCTGCTCATTTCAATAAATTGCAGAGTGCAGGTACACTCTAGAAATTTGCAAAGTTGTAGGATATATTGGGACAATCCTAGGGACCAGAATTACTGTAACGGTATCAGAAGTAAACCAGCAGTTTTGACAGTGATATGGCAGGAGCATCACTGAAAATCATGACTCGAACTAAACTCACCCCCTGCCACCACCCGCAACAACTGAGTATAGATGCAGGAGCTGGCTGGTTTCCATCAATAGTGAGTAACCCATTTTTCTGTGCTGATTTGGCCTGGGCTGTTGCTGTCTTACTCTTTTTTTTTCATGCTATTGCTGGCAGAAAGGTCTTCTCTACTAACAAGTTTGTCTAGTCTTGGCATTAAGCTTAATATTGAATGACAATTTAATACTTCCTCTTCCAAGCCTTGCTGACCTTTGGTTTTGTGGCAGATAATTTCTAATGTGTATATGTGAAAATCAAATTTTAATCCCCTAGATTTTAAAGATGAGATTCGGAGGAATCATTAGTTTAGCACAAAAACGTGCAATATTTTTTTTCCACTACCAGAATCCTCTATACTGAGCTTAACTGTTACATGTGAGAAAATGGAAGTTCAGTGCACAAACAATTCCCTATTTGCAAGTTGCTGGCACACCTTCTGATGAAACTTTAAGCAGTAGTGAGGAGTGTATTCTTCCTTCAGCTTTCTCAGCAACACAGCAAAACAGAAGTCACTTGCTTTCCTTTTTGGAATGCCCATCTGTTAACTGAAAGTCTTCACTGAATAAGCTACACAAAAAAGTTTAATTAGTAGAAGAGGGTTATCCTGAACTGATCTAGGACTGAGTAAGGCATATACCAGGTTGTGTTATGCCTATCTTTTTATGACTTTAAATGTCACTTCATCATACTTCCTAAAAATTTATGAGATTCAGTTTTGCTTTTAATCAGCGCTGACTTTGAAAGCACTCCTGCTCACATATTTTCATTATTAGTTCTAATTACCATAAATTCCTGCTGTAGTAGGACGTGAAATTTTAAAATCTATGGAAATCTTTTCTTACAACTCTTCCAGCTTTCCACAAATCTTAAAATACAAACCACTCAAAGTAGAAGTGAAACTGTAGACTGCACAAATAGCTACTTTCTAAATTATTTCATAGTAAGTTAAATCCTGCTGATACAAACACTAACACTACTAAGAGGGTGGAAAGATCAAAAATAACCCTATACTAATATTAACAGTGGAGTTTCATCTAACCACAGACTTTTTTTTAAAATCTCATCCTGTCTGGGAAGCAGTAGAGAAGTTATTACGATTGTCTTAAATATTTGTTTAAATCACTTGGTTCTAGGTAGCCAAGGGGAACTTTCCTCGACTGCATGCAAGTCTTTCTCGGTAGCATGAGCTGAGGCAGGGTCCCCAGGCAGGTGACCCGGGGTGGCTCTGCTGCTCTCCCTGACCTGGCTCAGGTCAGGCGGCAACTTAACCCCCTTGTGGGACTTGAGCCTTCATCACTGATGAAAACACATGGCTCGGTGTGTTTTTTTTGCTGTTCTCAAATTTAAGTAATCTTGTAGCAGCAGTGCTCCTGGCAGTGACACTTGTAGGCTTGACAGTTGTGCTCCAGAGGTGCTCCTGTGCCTATGGTTCGGGCCTAACAGGTGCGTCCCAGCATCCCTGCCATGGCCCTTCCCTCAGGCCCTCCCCTCGCCCCCGTCCTCAGCCCTGGCGGGGTCCCGCGGGGCCGTGGCCTGCACACGCTCAGCCCGACGCCCTTTACGGGACCTCACCGTGCTTCCAGCCGCCGAGAGCCGGGGAGGAAGATGGCCGGAGATGCCACCAGGCAGGTTTCGAGGCGCTGGGAAAGGCGGCGAGCCCCCAGGGTGAGCGGGGCCGCCCCGCCGTCTCCCGCGGGGCTCCTCCGCTGGGGACCCCGCGATTTCCCCTCAGGCGGCGGTGCGGAAAGGGGGTCGAGACCGCCGCGCTCCGCCGCCGCCCGGGGACCGGCGGGCCCAACCGCCGCTCTTCTCAGCGGCGCGGGGCGAGCGGCCGGGGCCGGCAGCGGTGCCCGCCTCTGCCTCCTCCCCCTCGGTGCCCTGCCTCCTCCCTCCGCCGGGCGGCCGGCTGCGCGGGGAGGGAGGGAGAGAGAGAGAGAGAGAGGGAGCGCGGCCGAAAGGTGTTGCTGGAAGGGAAGTTTGAAGAAGGTCGTCGGGTGCCTGGGCGCTCCGGCAGCATCATGGCGGAGCAGAGCGAGTCGCCGGTCCACGTCCAGCAGCCCCAGCCGGCGCCCGCCGCCCCGGCCGTCGGCTGGCCCATCTGCAGGGATGCCTACGAGCTGCAGGAGGTTATCGGTCAGTGGAGCGGGGAGGGCGGTAGGGGGGAGGGGGTGCTGCGGGGCGGAGGCAGGGGATGCCGCCGCGGCGGCTAACCGGCCGGCTCCGGGCCTACCGGCGTTCATCCTCCGGCAGGCAGGGGCTCGCTCACTGCGGCGGATGCGCCCGGCACTGCAGTGGCGCCGCCGCCGGCTGCTGCAAACTTTATCCGCCCGGCAGCGGGCGGGCGGGCGGCGCGGCCCCGGGGGGCGGCGGCTCCTTCTAGAACCCGCCGCGCCCCGCCCGGTGCGGCCCGGCCCGGCCGAGGGTGCCGCGGTGTCGCTGCGGCCGCCGCTCCGCAGCCCTGCGGTGCATCGTCAGCCGCCGCCCCGGTGGCAGCCGCCGCCCGAGCCCTGACCGGCTGGTGTGCGCTGGGACCCCGGCGACTCTGCCGGTGCGCTCCCGGTGCTTTGTGTGTCCTGGGTCCGCCTGTGGATGCGCACATGTGCCTGCATCCGCTTAGATTACTCTGCATTTTTCCGGTGGTTTCACGGGGGAGCTAAATCTCACCCCTAGATCCGCTCCTATCGTGGTGACTTCCTTTTAAATTACTTTATGTATAACCTATATTAAAACCTTTTCCTCTTCTCCCTCGCTGTTTAATCTTGCCCCCCATCTCCTTGTGCCCCTCGGCCCAGCATCCCGTGCCCGCCGGTGGCACGTAAGGCCGGCGGGGGGATTACAGCTTCGTTTCACCCCAGGCGACCTGCTTTCGCCCCGGTTCGCCGTGTGGAGGTCAGCCCCCCTGCCGCCCCCCTCCCCACGGCGCGGTATGTCGGGGGGCTGTGTGTGGGGTGGTGCGTTTCAGCGCTGTGTTTCACGTGTCCGGCTAATGCGGATCAGATGTCTTCGGTCTCCAGCCCCTGTGCTTGGATTGGATTATTTTAAATTTCACCCTGTGAAAAGGTGACTGTTGTTAACAGTATGTGTGATGGAAAGTTTTTCGTCTCCCAGCCTAGGTGTTGCTTGTTGCTAATGAACTACATCGGGAAAACTTGCTGTTATTTGAGTGTAACGTTTTAAATCTCCAGCAAATACTGCAGATGGCAAAGGCCAGCTCCAAAATTGTGATTGCTATTCCTTGTGAATGAAAAAAATCCAGAAGTCTTGCCTGCTGATGCTGTTGGCTGTCTTCAGTGTTACACATTATTGCTAATTGCTGTCAGGCTTATGACAGCCAGAACTATGTGTTATTGATCTGGGTTGCAAAGTTGTGTCATTAAGCTTTTTATTTTCCCCAGGCAGAAGCAAAATAGTTGAGAAAAGTACTTCCTTAAAATGGGATGGCTCTGTGTTGACCCAGGTGGTGCCTTTGTGTTTCTGTTTGCACTTCCTAGGCTGTGAAAAGGAGGGATGAGGGTTCAGGTGTTTAGGTCCCTGGTGCTCAGCATCAACAAAGTGCTGCCAGTGAAGGACCCCCACATGGGCTGGGTTTACTGGCCAGAGGACTTTGTTTTACTCAATCTGGGGAATGGATCTAAATTAGCCAAGTGGAAGTGATTCTATTAGCATAAGGTATATCTTTGCTAAGGAGTAAATAGTCCTTTTAAGGTAAAAAAGGCCTCTAAGGTATTGGATTAATCCTTGTCTAGGGTGTGACATGAGTCATATGAGTTATTTAAGTAGTAGTTATTTTCTGTTGCGGTACCTGTACAATGCCTAGGTGGGAGTTTCATTTAGAAACTCCTTTCCACTTTCTGTTTTCCACTGAAAATCTTGTAACTTTTGATATGTAAAACATATTTCTAATAATTTATATATAAGCGTACATCCATTGTACAGGTAGATGTACATCGGAGTAGAAAACACCCATCTGTAGAGAAACTTACTAGTCCTATCTGTGGAGTTACCTACTAGTGCTATTGAATGTTGATATTATTTTCTAAAGTGGGCACCTAGTGAGGAAATTGAGGTCAGTTTGTATTGAATCAGATTCTTGGACACCCTGAACTTGCCTGACTTCGGCTGACCTTTCACTAAGCTTAGGTTGCTTACACGACTTTCTCTCAAACTCACTAAGATTTATTTTATACCACTTGACTTAAAAATATTGTGCTTAGTCAAATATGTCTTTTTTTCATGAACACTTTATATTTGTTTTATAGTACATATATTTTTGTTTTATATTTAACTTACAGGAGACCCACTATGAGATTAAATTTAGTTTTGATACTATTGAAAATAATAAAAAACTAAGCAAACACGTGCTACCCCACTTCCTCAACAAAAAACCTCTTATAAATTCTATATATTTGAACAAATGTCAAATCGCATAATTTTGGAGATGTTGGATGAATAGCTTTTAATGAACCTAGTAAGGGACGCTTAAAGCATCTTTTTTTATACCTGAGGGAGGGGAGAATGATACAGTCCGAACCTAGTTCAGCAGCAGTTTATATCCCTTTCCATCAGCCATGCCAGGGTTAATTGCATTGTGAATTTGAGTAATTACCATTTGCTGAAACAGAGCCCTTCACCTTTGGAAAGCACAACATACCCTATCCCTGAGGAGCTGGGTAGTGAGGGTCTTGAGGGATTGGTTCAGTTACAATAGCCCTTTGCCAGTTAAATGACAAAAACAACAACATTTTGAAGCATCTTTGTGGGCTTTGCAGGAGGAAAGGTACACGGGTAAGGTAGACCAGAATGGTGTACCTTCACTTCCCAACTGAATAGGCTTTATATTGTATTGTAACTAAAACACAGGTGCAGAATTACTTCAATGGCCTGTTTTCAGGAGCATTTAAAAGTTTTGGTGCTGATCATAAAGTGAAATTCATTGTTAGTCATGGGGCCTGTCTTCAGCCTGTGAGTTTAGCAAGTTGGAGAAGTTCTCTTTTTCTGTGTGAGAACATGAACTTTTCTTATTATTCATCTGTGTCTAGTCAAATGTTATTTTGAAAACTAAGGCCACATTATGGATTTCAAATGATACAGCTTTTTTTTTTTTTTTAATCTTCTCTGTCTGTTGCTTCCTTTATGATGGCTTCGAGATTCAAGTGCCCATTAAAGAGAAAAATGTTGTCTTTAAGGAGTGCTTCTTATGAGATGTTATTCCATGTTTACTTCATTTTTAAGGTGGCTAGCCAGTTCTTTGTAAACTCTTGGTGTGTGGTTTCATGATACACTTAATCTGCTCTAACAGGCAGCTGCTGAAAGGATCGCATTGATCTGACAGAGAACTAGTTCTTCTGCTGGGTTAGTTTTCTGTTGGATCAGGTTCCCTGTTTGACTTGCTGCATGATTGATAGATCTGATGCAAGGAAGAGGCTCTTCCTATTATTGGCTCTTTTCTGGAGCAGGAAGAAACAGTTCTGATTGCTGTCTGTGAATGTGTAGGTTAGAGAATTAAGAGGAAGTTCTTACATTAATTCAGATTGATACAGGCTGTCCATACATGTACCCATTTGGAAGTTAGAAGGGGATTTCTAACTTAGGACATCCAAAGCAACCTTCCGGTAGGTGTTAGAGATAAGGACTGTGATTGCTTTTAAGGGAAAGCCAGATTTAATTTAGTGAAGACCTGGGAGATGTCTTTCTATGATTTTAATCCATTAAATTAAAATGTGCAGTGGATTTTAATGGGTTTTTTGGTAAGCTGGGTATGACTTAGATTTAAAAAAAAAAGCTAATAAGAGCAATACTGTGAGAGATGTTCTTATTCAGTTTGGGTTTATAACCAAGTATTCTATCTAAAATAACTGCAGTATATTTCTCTGAATTTGTCGCTTATGTGAGTTTTATTTTCTCCTCAGAAGCAATAGAATCTTCACAGAACAAACATTTAGATGGTAATCGACTTAGAAATGTGAAAATTGAATAGTGTTAAAATTCTATTTTCAAATTGTAATGAGCCCTACATCTCATGGGTGAGAGAAAACAGCATTAAGTTTAGGTTGTTTTTTTGTTTGGATTTTTTGTGTGTGTTTGTTTTGTTTTGTTTTTGTTTCATTTTTAAAAAGGTTTCTTAAATTGATATAACAAGTATCTTTGCCTTGTTTTTGGAAAACTGCATTGGAGTTGATGTTCTTCTGATGCAATTTAATGTTTGTCAGCCTGCGTTGATAATTACCGAAGAAAGAGTGTTATGGAGAAGCAGTGGATTATCTAGTGATTAGGCTGGGTGCTGGCTTTCATTATAAAATTTTATTTTCATCTGTCCTGCTGCAACTGACTTGGAAAATTAATTTGGCTAGAAACCAGCCAGAATTAATTGGAAAATAAAGGGTTACTGCTACCTGATGGATTATCTATATTGGCTGCAACTCATTAAAAAGTTGCCTTAGTTGAACTGTGGCTTTCTTCTAGTTTCGCCTTTCTAACTTTGAGCTGAAGAATATCTTGTGGCTTGTTGCCTCATAAGGTGCAGTTTTGCCAAGTCAAATGTGTTGGGATTTTGAGTAGAACGAGTTATCATTCAAGACTGTGCTGCTGATTTTATAGTTCTTGTTGTGAGCAGTGTGTGAGCCACTCTCAAATTGATGGTTCTGGAGTCCTTGGTGTTTCTGTGGAATGCTATTTACTTG
>JAOQGH010000077.1:21236528-21272315 GCA_025769975.1 Gallinago jamesoni | reverse complement strand
CCTGCTTCAGCAGGGGAGTTGGACTAGATGATCTCTATGGTCCCTTCCAACTCTAAAAAAAAATTCAGTGAAAAAAAAAATAAAATTCTGAATAGAGAGGCTTACATTATTACCTGAAAATCTAACCTACATTGTGAGGATGAATGGAAAATAACGTGACAAAATTCATTTTAGCATTTCTGACAAATTCTTAAGCCAAGTTGTATCCTTCCTTACAACTTTTTCACGCCTTTTGTTGGGAAAGCACAGAGCGGATGGGGATTGGTTGGATTCATTCACATCAAGGACAGTACATCTGCATGTCTCCTTATCTCAGGATGGCCCCCGTGTACGCGTACCGTGGGAGCCGGCTCCTGCTGCAGGGTGCCAGCCGGGCGGCTGCGCGGCACAGCTGTGCTGCCCGTCAGCTGCCAGAGCAGCGGAAGCGTGGGTGAAAAAGCCTGCTGCAAGTTCTTTGGCTGCTACTTTTTCTGTTTCTTCTTCCCCGACACATTTGCAGCGTGATTGAAGTTGGATTCTTTTGTGTTTTGCAGGAAGCCAGCGCAGATCCGATTACAAAACTAATGTTAGCTGGCGAAGGGCTCGGCTGCTTCAAAGCTTTCCTTCCCCCTCTCTGTTTTGTGAACTAGTTTAACAGATAATAATACATTTTACGTATGTGCCATTGTTACCTGTGTCTCAGTTCTTTGTTTTGGTCTTCTCAAGGGTCCTTTCAGAGAACCTGGCTCCTGCCAGCATGTTCTTTTCCATAACCTAACCTAATGACAACCTAACAGAGTAGATCTTCCCTTTTTTCCTCTATGTGCTGCACTCAGTTGGATTTCTTTAGTTAGTTAATTACTTTTCATCATGCCCAAACTAAAGTATTTCTTTAAATCTCTTTTAAATCTCAGTAATGGACTGTTATGTCTAATGGCAGTCATTGTTCAATGGCACAGGTGTCTTCTAGACCATAAGTTTGGTGAATTTACAAGTTACCTTAATACACTGATACAAAAATGGGAGGCATTTTAGGCATTCATTAGGTAAGTACAGCTAAGCAAACTCCTTTCTCTCTGATTTGACACATGCTATTTCTTGGTGGCATTGAATTCCCAATTGCTGTTCTGCAACTTTTGTAAATTTGAGTTAAATTAATAGTGAAACAGAGTCTGGATTATTTTACTCATACGCATAATGCTTTGCATCGCTTTTTTTTCGTTTTAACAATTACCCAATAGAGGGTAACGTGATTAAGAGGAAAGATCATTCCAGGCATAGAACTTGGCTCTTCACTGCTAAATTCGGTTTCATACTCTTTAGTTCCTTAAGCTCTTAAAGAACTAGATTCATAATCAATAACAATTGTGCAGAAATCATAGTGGAGGGATTATAAATGGACTAGGCATATAAAGTAATGATAAGATACCTCAAGCAGCCCTGAAGGCCATGGGACTTGTGAGGAAAATCGAAGTTCTGCGAACTGAAACAGACGTACTTGATTTGTGCTTCACATTTCATGACCATCCAAATTCATATATCATAGGTTTTTAAGTAGCATATTTTATTTGGGTTCAGAACTGAATGGTTTTAGCGTGTTTACTTGTTTATTTTAGGATCAGCTGTATTTATTAAGTTGTCTCTGTGTGTGGCTTTCTCCCCTCCATACCCTTCTTTTTTAGCACATATGAGCAGGATACTTTTCTGGTGTGTGAGAAGTAAATTCTGCTAATAAGATCAATTTACTCCCAAAATTCTGTTCATCAAGCTTACCAGTTGTCACCTGACACTAAGGGGAAAGATAGGTTAGTACCATTTATAAGCCTAATACAGAATTTATAATGTAAATTATGATTTCTAATCACCTAAGTAATACAGAATTTATTATACAACATAACTTATATTTTCTAATCACCTGGACCCTCTGTAGGTCAGATCTTAATACATGTTTTGCTGTATCAATATAACAGTCACAATCAAGACTCGAAAATTATGTAAAAGCATGAGAGTTGGTCAGTCTTCGGGGGAAGTGGATGATGGTGGAGGCATCCGTGGTGACTGGGGGTGGAGCAGCTCGTGTCCAAGTTCCCTGTGACTTGTGACTACTTGATTTTATGGACAGTGCTGTGTATGCTGTTACGGTTCCCTGTTCCGTGATGCGGTCATCCCTACCACCAGCTTGGCTGGGTGCCCTGGCCTTCAAGGCCAGTAAGGAAGGGAGTAATCGGCCTGGCGCCCAGGAATCTTGCAGCCAGTGAGGGGTGGGGAGGGAAAGAAGAAATCTGCTGCATTTGCCTATTTGGTTCACGTTCACAGGGCTTTTGGGGCCTGATAATAAGGGGAAAAGGAATCATTATGTGACCTGCTCAGTCGCAGAGAATGGCTGCTTGCCTTATAAAATGGTGGTAGTTATGCTAACTACATTACCAGGGGTCGGGAGCAGGGGCCACCAGTCTTACCCTGACACCTCCACAAGGTAAATTCCAGTTCTGATGACTGCAAATTCTGAAACAGTGGTGATAGTGGATTTTTTTATATAAACATTTTTCACTTATAGAAACACTCCTTATGAAGGAGATGTGGAGCAGAACAGAAGAAATTTAATCTTAGGCAGTGTTAGTAATACAGGGTTTGCCTAGACGGTCTAATGCGAGTCGCTGTAGTTCTCTTTCAACTTCTTTATTTAGATGACTCATCTATGTTAAATGACAAGTCAGGGAGAAGTTAACACCTGCTGAAAGTGGACTGCTTTTGTTTAGGTTTTCCTTACCTGCTGTGGTGCTGACATTTCCTTGAGGTGTGTTGTTAGTGAAGGGGAAGATGCGCTCATGCCTGATCTGGCTCCCTGTGAGCTCTGTGACTAGCCTGTAAGAGGACTCAAGGCCCTGGAGTACTTAATTGATAATTTTGGTGATGACACACACAGATGGGCATTAAACTGCCTATGCCTTTCTTTCAGTGTCAAGTACCGAGGTGTTTTTGGAGCATGTGTAGCTTCCTATTCAAAGAGAGGACTTTCCCTAGGCCAGGTTACTCAAAGCGCCACCCAACCTGACCTTGAACACTTACAGGGATGGGGCATCTGTAACTTCTCTGGGCAACCTGTTCCAGAGTCGTACCACCCTCACAGTAAAAAATTTCTTCTGAATAGCTAATCTAAATCTATCCTCTTTCAGTTTAAAACAGTTCCCCTTTGTCCTATCACTAGATTCGCTGATGGGGAGAAGCATTGTGGTTACTGTCTGTTCCTGATACACTTCTAAGAGTTGATCCTCAACTTTGTTAGCACCTTATCTTACCAAAAAGATTTGAATTTCTTTGTAGGTGCCCTCTTTAAAAAAAGGGTAGGAACGTGTTTCTGTCATGTGCCTTGTGTTATTTTTGTGATAGATAGTGCTAAATGTTTTCCAGTGTTGAAGTGTGGGGCTGTCAGGCAGGTTGCTAACCGTGTCTCCTGCTGTGGTGTTGTCGCTTTGAACACTAATCATGTTACTGTGAGGGGATAAAACCATATTCTACACTATATATAGTATATTGAATTGGAAAACTGGTAAGGGAGCTGGGATACTGACTGTCTTACTACTGTAGCTTCACAGGCAAGCAAGACTGTGCAATATGTGACATGACTGCGTGGGGTAACTGAATGCGTTTCTCTGGTGGGGAGGCATGGCTTTATTTCTACCAGGCTTCAACAGGATGTGTGATCTTGATCCACCTGGAAGTTACTGTTTTTCCCATGTGCTTCACAAACATAGCAACTATATTTTTCATGGCTCTCTCATGCTGAGGTTTAATATCAGCACTTCTTGTCAGACTCTCTTGGGAGAGCTGGGAGGGGAGCAGAGGGAGCGGGCAGTCGTGAGGTGGGGGTGGGTAGTGGGCGTAGACTCTTGTTTTTCTTTCCTCCTTTTCCACACTGTGTGCTTGTTGCCAGGTTTACTTGAATACCCCAAACACAGTTAATGGTCACCCTTGGACCTTGAGTCTGATCTTGGTGTGTTGATGGCATTGTACCAAGCTGACAAGTGGGAAGCTCTTTATGGCCGTAGGCAGAAGTCTGCTTACCGAGAAAGTGTCTGAAAGCAGAAAGCCATCACTTAGGCTGATACTTCATTTCAAAGCTGAACACAGTCACTATTAAAGAAACCTGTGTCTGATCTAAATATATCTGGTTTCACTTTCTAGCCACAGATTTCTTTAATGCCTTTGTCAGTCAAAGTTCTTTTAAAATTCTTTGAACTGCGAGTGGTGGTATTAACTGATTATTCTTCAGATAAGACAGACATTTCTGAAGAGTTCCTTCAATGCAGTGTCTGGACTCATCGTTGGAGAGAAGGATGACTTTTACCTTTTCCAGATCATCATTATAAGTTATCCACTTTCTTGTGCATTATTGATTTGTCTCATTTCCTGAATAATTAATTTGTGATTGATGCTAGAAACCTCTGTATTCAAGAAGGTTGATCCTGTTATGTGTTTTTGCCAGAAGAATTTCTTTATTCTGTTACACAGATTTGACAGAGAGGAAGTTGTAACATAGTACTGCATAGAAAACCTCTAAATATTTCCTATAATTTATCTAGCTAAAACATCTGATGTAACCACGCCTTTTACTATTTTAGTGAGGGTGGAAGGAAATAAAGAGGCTAGTTCAAAAAGTCTAATCGCTTCCTTCTGCCTCTGTTTTTCTGGTATGTGGTGTTTTATTGCTGATTGGGAATCCCCCTGCCTTTTTTTTGTTTTTGGTCTTCATGGAGAACATGATGTCTGGTTAATGCTCAAGCTTGTTGTATCTTAACCTTGGTTGGCTCAACGCTTGTATATGAATTCTCTTGTAGGTAGATTTTTCTATAATGCATAATTATTTTTATATGGACATTTGGGATACTTGTTTAAGATTTCAGTGGGTTCACAGAAGTATTTGCGGACGTTTACCATCTTTGGAGAGTTTGAGTAGTATGGCATAAGCCAAACCTCATAGATTTTGTATAAGCTCCTCTCCCACAAAAAGGTGAGTACAGCAATTGAATAACCCAGTGATTCTGTAGCCACAATGGTTATGTTTTTAGAGGTCTAACTGCAGAACAAATTTATTTTGTATAGGTCCACGAAGAATTAATGACATTAATTGTTGAATGATGAAAATGCAGAAGTAGCAGTTCTATGTATACGTGTAGATTTCATAGAACACTTAGTGTATTTTAAGTGAATTGCGTGATAATCCTAATGGCTAGGATAAACAAACTGGTATCCAAATAAGGGGAGAGATTAAGAACATTAGGAACACAAGGTGGTCAGGAAATGTTAATAAATTGTATTTACATGGTTATCTTCAAGTTCTTAAGAACACAAGCATTTATGTTGTGTAAACATGGAGAGAAATCATGAGTTTATTTTCTGTGAAGTTCAGTTTCAGAAAGTTTCAGTGTTTACTATGAGCTTTTTTTTTGGTGTTTAGCTCTAAGTGAGCTTTAATAAGCTGAATTATAACTTCTTTTTAAACAATGGAAGTAACATGAAAGAAAACGAATAATACCAAAAGATCTCTTGAGTATTGTGGGGTAAAAGCTAGAAACTGAAAGAAATTTAAGGTACTTGCTTTCTGTTTCTTGACTGTAAGTATTGCTTTGCCACCAACAGAATCGATTCTTTCAAGACTGACGAGACCAGTTCTGCACAATGCTGCCACGGAATATGTTGAAGTACCAGTCAGTTCATAATGCAGTAATTCTGGGAATATGCTACACAATATTGCATGCAATATACAACATATACAACACAGCTTTCAAAGCTTGCATATAAGCACAGCTGCTTTGTATGTTACATAAAAAAAACCCACACATTTTTATGAGTGCAAACCTAAGCTAGGTTGCATTTGTGCAGGCACAATTTGCGTGCACAAGTGCATTCTGCTCTAAGCAAAAGAAGTCCTTCTGTTACACTGCATGTGAACTGCATTTAAGAATTACCTAGCTGACTCTGTTCTTCAGAACTGGACTAAGAGATTATAAAAATACTTTCGTAGCTGCTTCATCTATTTTCATAGATTTTATTCTTTTTAGTACTGGTTTCTTTTGTAGACAATTACAATTTAGTCTTGGATTTGAGGCTGACCTAAAATTTGTGTGTGCTAATCATCTACATTTAATAGGAGGTTTCTGTATGTTGGGGGAGCGGAAGAGCTGTGTAAACATGCAGATGGTATAGGTCGGTGTGTAAGAGTTTGTATAGATTCTAAGATAAGATATTTAGTGCTCTCCAATTATGTTTGCTGTCTTAACTCTTCAGATACCTAGTCAACAAGAAAACTTATAATTACAAACAGATTACATCTCCCTCTTCTGAAATTAGGTAGAAGAGCCATGGGGCTGGGGGAGGTCTCTTTGGGTAGAGTGAAGGGGCCTAGTGAATGCAGCAATCTTTGGAAGAGGTTTGTGTTGGAGTACTGTAGAGTAACAATAAGCTACTTAAAAAAAGACTTGGTAAATCATTCTAGGATAATGAGGTTACTGACTTGTTTTTGAGAAGAAGAAATATAGATATATTTTGAATAGAGTTACTGTGCAGTGATGAATGAGTGGAAAGTGTCAGACCTTTATACATAACAGGAAATAAATGAAGTGTCACGTGCATGTATGAAGAAGGATGTGTAAGTGATATGGTCCAGCCTTCCCAACTTGCTGTCTGTCATTTTGAGGCTTGGCTAATGGAGAGTAGATAAACTGAAAGCGTTTATGTCACTTGTTGACCAAACCTGTTTAAAGATCCTTCTTTTCTTTGCCAGCTGGAGATAAGTTCTGCAAGGGTTAAATTCCTGTTTGGTTTTGGGTTTTTGTTGTGTTTCTTTTTCTTTCCAAGAAGGAAAAATACCTTTATGCCAGATTTAGAAAAACTTGAAGGAGCTTAATCAGATAAGCTTAAATCCTGGATGAGTATTTGTGTTTGTGGGAGTTTCATGTGCTTTCTATGAAGCGTGTGCAAAATGGAATGCAGAATACTACTTTCAGAAGTGAAGTGTGGCCATATGTAATAGCTCTTGAGAAGGCTTCTATTGCACAAACCCAAATAGTTAAAAGCAATTCTAATGGCTGTGCTTCACTGAGGGCAGGATAGTAGGGAGTGCGTGCTTCATAGCCTGAAGGAACAGGTTGGCTGTAAAGGCACGCTCACACGAGGGAGAAGGATGGCAGCAAAAAACATGAGTACAAGATGAAACTGATTTGTAGCCTGTTGTGAAATGGGAATAGTAGGCATCTTCTTGTGGACTGAAATGGTGTTATTTCACTGCTAACTTTTAAAATTGGCAAAGAGGATGTGTCTGTAGCAGGAGAACAACTTTTCCAGTAGTGGAAAAACCCCACCGTTCTTACAAAGCTGGCTGAGTCTAACTGCTGGTAATCCTTTGTTTTGTTCTTCTTCAGGAGACAGCTGGATGTAAAGGCTTCGTGGTTTATCCAACCTGAGATTTCATTACGCTAGATCAGTTTTCTATACAGAGACTGGATGCTAAAACCAGTCCGTGCTTTAGTTGTGGTGTGGTTGTATGTTCTCTGCTGTGAGGGTTAGGTTTTGGGAGACTTGTAATGCTCAGCATACCTGAATAAGTCATACCTTCTGACAAGGAAAGCTTGACTGTAATCTATTCTGTGCAATTATTTTCTGTGACCCTAATTTGTTATGCTAAATGGTTGTCTGTGACAATTTTGTTTCCCTGTATGATAGTGCATTACTTGTGGAGTCTGTTACCTCTCGACTGAAATGCTTATCTGGGTAGTCCTGTTTGTAACTGCTACTCCTCTGGAACATTTCTACTTGTTTAGTAGATTAGAGAAGTGCATCTCTATACTGACACAAAAGGAGTTTTCTGACCGAACAGGAAAGCTGCAAATTTTCCTCATCTTTGTCCCTGGTCGTTTACCTTGTGAGCCTGAGAAGGAGAGGGGAACATCTTTTAAGCGGAAGGGGGGGTATATCTGCTAAGTGCCTGGCTGCTGCTTCAGTAATTGAAACTGCTTTTTCAAATGAGTTTTATATGTAGACCCATTGAGAATGCAGGCTGCACCGATTGCCTTCGCTATCAAAATACTATATTGTGTATAGTATTCAAAAGACAGGAGAATGAAGAAACCAAGGTAGATTGGCTTTATTCTAAACAGAAAGCTTTTTGCGTTGTCAGTGCATCATATTCTTGTGGTGAAGAATATCCCACTGCAAGTCATCTCTGTTTGAGGTGAAAACAGAGGGAAATGCACTGAAAGGCTTCTCATATAAATAAGCTCGAACTCTAGTTTATGTCCTAAAATCTGGCATCTTGTCCTCTTTCAGTAGGCAAGAGAGGAAGGGATCTTCAACTTGTGCATAAGGATGACTCGGTTAATTTTGCAATAAAGAGTTTTGAATAGTAGTTAGCAAATAGTCTTTGGTTTGGGGTCTCACAAAACTTAAGCAAGTGGGGTGGGCTCAGGGATGTGACAGGATTTATTTTTATTTATTTATTTATTTATTTATTTTGGTAACCTAATTTTTCCAAAATGTTTTGAAGTGTTACTGTCATTAACTTGAGAAAGCAGTCAGGATTTCATCTTGGCATTGGCTGCATGATTCTTCTGTGTGATTTTTCTGCTTGTCCTTTATCTAGCCTTTGTATATGAATCCGTTTTGAAAGTGAAGATCTGTTTTTTTCCTACAAGTAGATAAAACCACTTGCATAGAAGAAAAAGATACATCAAGGAAAATCTTGGTCTTTGTTCCTGTATCCCTAATAGCTAAAAATTTGGTTTCTTCCCCCTGCCTCAACCTGCAGTTGTGTATCCAAAGTTACAAGAGAATTTGTCTTAATATCTACTGAATGAGAACTTCATTAAAGCGATGTAGATGAGTCTTACTTGAGCTTAATTGTGCTGACTTGGTGATTCCTTCCTTAAGATGTCTTGTTTAATTTTTAAACTCTTTCTTAATTCTTTTATTACTTATATTACTGGAATTTTTAAAAGCTTTATTCTGTAAGCAGACTGAACAGGACATGTCAATATTTGTTTGCGACCGCATCCTGCAAAAACATGACTAGTTTGTTCTGTTGAGACTTTTTTATTTTTTTAAGATGAGCTCAGAATTTTGTAATGAAATTCATGCACTGAATTAAAAAGCTTTGTGATTTGAGTGACAATGTCATATGAACAATCAGTATGTGAAAATAGCTATGAAAATAGCAATTAAAACATAGACAATAACTTTCAGTCATGAGGTATTGTCGGTGCTGTTTTCAGATGTGCGGAGGGAAAAGCTCTCAATTGTTCTTAAGTTGCTGGTAACTGAATCCGCGTTTGTAGAGCTTGAGAACAAAAGGCTTTTTGTTCACAATTTGTATTCATCTAGGACATGCCAATTATTGAGCATAAATAGAATATGGTGTATGAGCAGGCCAATATAATGTGTTGCTCAATTCATGACTTACCAGAAATCTATAATTTGTATTAAAATAGTTAGAATTACAGGTAGAAGCAGGGGATTTCTGCATGAATGAGCAAGATGTAATTAGTTTGAGAAGCACACACTGCTGTATTTGATGTGGCAGCAAGATGTGCAACCTGGGCAAAACTCTTTCTGAATATTATTTGCAATTATATAATTAATTTAGCAAGACAGTACTGACTGGGGCAAAGCCAGTGGGTGTTTGATAAAACAAGCAACAAGACCTTTTTACTCCAGCTATTTGCAAATAAATCATACTAAAGAAAATTATTCTAATACTTTCCCCAAAATTTGTTCAATTCCACCGAGCTTTGTTGTCAGTGTAGTTTTATGACTATATGTGATTTTTTTGTGTCAAGTAACCACGACTGACTTTCTTTGGGACATTCAGCAACGTGCATCTTATTGTTGGTGTGATACTTGTGCCTCCCATGCCTTTTACAAGAATCAGCATGCTTTTTGTAGGATGTTACTTTAATCGTGATGAATGAGCAGGAACACAGGTGAAACTGTAGGTTTGGCATGTACAGTTTTACTGATACTTTTCTGTTTGTTGCACACTGAGAATAAAAACCTGGATAAAAAGGGACTGACGTTAAAGAACAGAAAGAAATAACGTTTGATCCAGTACATACTCCCTGCTCATCTGCATAATGTTTTTAATTGTGTTAACTGTGCAAGTCATGTTCTTGATTAAAACACATGTGTCCGAAAACAAAAGAGTAATGGTTTCCAAACCATATGAAATGTATTGAGGATTTTCTTCTCCATTTGAGAGGTGTGCAAACGTTCTTGCTAGTGGGAAGGTATGCATGCGGGGAAAGCACTGAAGAAGGATAAACAGCAGATTTTATGTTCTTCATCAGTGTGCGGTTCATATGTTGGTCACTGGTTTAAACTTCTATTATATTAAGACTGTGTCCTTTTTCTGCCCTTTTCTAGGTAGTGGTGCTACAGCAGTTGTCCAGGCAGCATTATGCAAACCCAGGCAAGAACGTGTAGCAATAAAGAGGATCAACTTAGAAAAATGCCAAACCAGTATGGATGAATTACTTGTAAGTAAATCAGAGTGGAACATATTACATGGAGACTATCTTCTCTTTGGATTTTGGTTTTTGCTTGGCCCAAGAGTAAGGGTAGAATTTTATGCAGGATAATAGTGAGAAAAGGATTTGAAAATAATCTGTAAAAAGTATGCCCTTTCCCTAAAAATATATTTTACTAATTTCTATTCTCTAATGTGACAAAAACGCAAATTTGAATCTTGAGATAACCAGCTGTTGTGAACTGTGGGAAGAACCTTACGCCTTGCTTTCTGGAGACTTAATTTTCAAGAGATTACTGTCTGGTTGTCTATCTTTTCTTAATAACGAGAAAAGATACATTTTCCTTTGGTTAAACACTGATTAAAAATATAAAAGTAAAATTTAGTAGGTTGTCTTAAAACATCTAAAGCACCAAACCATGGCAAAATCTACTTCTTGGATCATTTTGTAATAATAAGTTTTGAGGGGAAAAGTAGGAAGGGCTACACTGCCATCTACACAAGGAAGCTCTTGTTAAAGCTAATAACATGCATTTATCTGATAGGCCAAAAGAAGCCATTTGAGGAATGCTGTTTGTGTGGGTCACTGATCAGAAGAGGACTGGCCCTTCGTAAAAGGGACTGCAGGAGTTTTTCCTCTGCACTGATTATGGCAATCCAGACAAAGTCACAAAGACCTGTTAAAAAACAAAACCTGTTGCTTTCTAATGCTCCTACTCAGGTGCTTGTAAGACTAATGCGTATTTATATATAAACAGCATAACAAGAGTTGAAGGACACAAAACCATTCTAAAAGTGAGAACACTCTCTTCTGTTCCACAGGTTATACTACTGCCTAGAGACTGTGAGCTTTTTCTAATGCAGAAATTCCTGCCTCTGAAGGAAATGATCTCCTCAGCAGGGAATTACCAGTGCAAAAGATATCTTGAATTTGATACAGAGGGTATGGTCCATCCAGTTTCTTCAGATAAAATGGCTTGTTTACAGTGGAGGACCCAAAATGCTCTTCCCCTGGTGATTGATGGCATTCACCTTCAGTTTATGTAACATCTTTTATGGGACATTGTTGTGGTTTTTTTAAAAGAGGATTATGGTAGTGGAAGCTACCTCTGAAGTAGTAAGGCTTCTGTCAACTAAAAACTCAAAAGATAAGTTCTGAAATGTGTCTGAGATGAGATGCTATGTGTGATATGTTAAAATATACAGCCCATAAGGAACATATCTATAAAATCAGAAATACTAATAATTGTAACATAAAATGGTCAAAATTGATCTTTTTTGATTATAATTTGAACTAGTAATGGAAATTAAGAATTAAAAAGTTACAACAAATAAAAACAGAGAAAACTGCAAAAAATCTGCAAGAGATATCCAGCTCGTCTAAAGAAATGACTGTAGTTTGTTACCAGCTTGTACAAAGTTACGTTAGGAAGTGCTTGAGTATCTTTACTGCTGACACAGTCTCCACTGTCTGCCAAATAACACAAAAAACCCTTGAATTTTTGGTCCCATATTGCTTTCTTTTGGTACGAAGATAACTGTCCACCCATCTTTTTTATTTCTTAACATAAGTCAATTTCTGCTTTTCTCTGTTCAGATTTTGTGTTTTAGGAGGGGAAACTGAAAAAAAAAAAAGGCCATGTATGTTTCCTTTTATATGGGCATGCACACACATACATAATTATTTTTCTGTGAGATGTGTGCTTGCTCTGACTCAGTTCTAATAGATTTTAAAATTTTGTTTAAAAAATAGGGATCTAATTCTGGAAAAGGGCCTCATTGACCTTCAAAAGTCTTGTTACAACCGTATTAACATTTCTCTTTCAGTTGATAATACTTAGAATGCTTTTGTGTTTTGGGTTTTTTAACATAATTTTTGAGTCTGCTCAGTTTTCAATCGCTTGTTTTTCTGATCAAACAGTTTCCATTGGCACAGGGATGTTCTAAAACTCTGTCTGCCCTCTGAACAAGCTGTTTTGTAAAATCCTGCTGCTGAGTGCTTATGGATGGTGTGCAAAGGCACCCTTTGGAAATTCTCAGCTGTGTGGCCTTCAGAGAAGTGGAAAATGCAGCAAGCCTGGTGCCCACGTAAGCAGACTTTGGGCCAGTGTCAATTAAAATAGAAAGGCAGTGGGGGAGGGAGTTTAAATAATACTAAGGTTACACAAACTGCCAAACTCCTGAAATTCAATACTCTGTTTCCTGCAATGTCCTGTGTTCTCACTATTGTAAGCTAAATGTAATTTAACCTCATGAGCCCAAGAAAAAAGTTCCTGTCCTTAGGGTTGTTCTGACGTGGGTATCTTCCCCCATCCCCTTCAGTTTTTTTTTTTAAAACAAACAAAAATCTCAGCACCGCAAACCAAAGAATGTTATACAGAATGGCTTATTGGATTGAACAATTGTTTCTTTGCATTTTTGCTGCGGATAGCCCTTCGAGGCAGGAGGAGCCCCTCGCGTGTTACACCCAGCCCCTCAAACAGCCGTACCCTGGGGGAAGCACCCTCAGAGTGGTGGTACCTGCCTGGTCACTGGGGTCCGGCCCCGGCCCTGCGGGGGCTGCCGCTGAGCCCCGAAAGGAGCCATCTCACAGTTGCTTATTAACTGTGTCACCCACCTGCCCTTAGGCAGACACACATTCCTGTGTGGCTGCTCAGGGAAACTGGATCGGGAATAACCTGGCCGAAAAGAAGTTAGCTTTTAATCTGGGCATATCTCCTGATGCAGTGCACAAACGCGTGTGCTACTGCAGAGGAGGGAGAAGCAGAGGGATGAGGGACAGATTTTCAATTTTTAAGGGCTTCGGTGCTGTTAAGCTGATGACAGCAGACAAAATATTCAAAACACTTTCCAGTTAAAGATTATGAAGCTTACCACAGTCAGGTAGTTATGTTTTAGCAGTATTAATGTGTGAGTAAAATTTGATGAGCTGTATTTTTGCCCAACAGTAGCAGGCAGACTTCTTGAGCCATTGTTGTATTGCCAGCATAGGAAAACAATAAAACAATACAAGAAATGAAATAGTAATAAAGAGTGGGAGAGTTGTAGTTAAAACTTGGTATGGATAGCTGAATTAAGAACCTTAAACCTCATGTTAAAGCTGACGTGCCTGCTGTGAAAGGGAGGTGTGCCCCACATAAATTTCTTCTGTTTTCTACCTCCTGTCTTCCAAGCAGGGGACACTATTTTGCAAATTACTTGGTTATACAGACTCATTGCACGATTATCCAGGCTTTCATCCTTCTGTGGTTCAGGGCTCAGAAGTTGTCTAGGGAGGAGGGCTTTTGACCACAGGACTAGCTGAAATGTGTGTCAAACTACAGCCTGACTTAATAGACACCAACAGGTACCATGAGATTAAATCACAGTCTTTAATACGTATAATTAACTTTTTGTTGGAAAGCGGCTGTGATCTTGAGTACCTTGTAAATTACAACAGCAAAAAAACCCTCTTTCAAACACTTGCTGAATTAGAGGTTGAAAGTTGAAAATGGCATCTGTGGCAGCTTTAATCAATCTAAGTGGGACTGCCAAAGTGCCTGTCTTGCACCAGGGCTGGTGAGTCAGTGTCTAATGTGAGTCCACCTGAAAGCAGTTGCTTTTCAGGGAGAGAGGGGAGGTGGAAGAGTTTGGTTTTTAGCTGAATTGGCTCCCTGATTGGTTCTCCCTCCAGGACCATGTCCTTTAACACTAGAGATGGATCTTTGTGGCCAGAAGGGGAGAGAGAGAAATATGATTGTGGGAACTAAAGTTGGTGTGAAGCAAAACCCTCTGGTAATAAGGAGGCCTAAAGGCTCCTACTTAAAGGATTTGCAGGATAATAAGAGCTGCTGGAAAGGTGTTACAGGACAATTATGTGAAAGAGTGAATAGAGAAAGGACTCCGTTTTAAATAAGAGATACAAGGCAGTCATTCTTAATTTGTACAGCTGTGGTGTGTCATAGATAGTGTTACTTGGTAGTGCCATGTTGTGAATCTGGTGACTGTGTGCTCCTGTAGTTGATTGTTTCCTCTGACTTCTGGTCTGTAACATTGCTTTTTCCTCTTGCACTTCTGTTTAATTGCGTGGCTCTGATGTCCTTCTGTCCATCCCACAGTAGCCGGGTCAGTGGTGCTGTGTTCTTTGTCCAACAGCTTCCTTCCTTCTTTCTCAGCTGCTCCAATTCTACTCTTTTCATATATCCCTTTTGAACAGGAAAAGCAGTAGGTTTTAATCTTTCCTTGTGTTTGGTTGTCCAGCCTATACCCACACTTTCAGTGCTTGGAGACTACTCATTCTTCATTGCTCGTTCTGAATTTGGGACTTTTGGAGTAATTTCTTTGCTGCTTCCAAAAGAAAATTGATCTAGCTAGGCCTGTATCTCCTGGCCAAACCTCCCCTGTGTTCTTTGCAATAGTGTTTTGTCTTGCATGCAGATCTTTAGGTAAATTGAAATGTTTTGGTGCCTTGATGCATATCCTGTGTATACTTAAGTTCTGTTATAGTATTTCACTTTGGAAATTAAACTTTCTGTCTATACAAGCAGAACTGATAGCCGGCTGTGTTATGTTGGGCTTTGTATTTCTTACAGAAAGAAATTCAAGCAATGAGTCAATGCAATCACCCCAATGTGGTGACCTATTACACATCTTTTGTGGTGAAGGATGAACTTTGGCTGGTTATGAAGTTGTTAAGTGGGGGTAAGTTACTGCTTTCACTTGTTTAGCTGCCTAGGGAATTGTATGATTTATTTTTTTCTAATATACATTCTTTGAGTTAATTGACCTAAACCAAATAAGGAGGAGCGAGAGCCTACATAGGACGAACCTTGACCAGATATAGGTTTGTTATAGCAGGAATGTGCAAGTTTAAAGAGTTTGTATGTATATATTGATAGTACAGGCTAAGAATTCCGTGGGATAAATTGGTGATCTAGCTACTGTAGTTTTTTATTCTGAATTAATATATTAAATTTATCTATCAAGGCTGCGTAGGGAAGACTGATGAGAATTAAGTCACTTCTGTCAGTGTCGCCTTTTTTTAAGGTTCTCTAGAATCCACTGTATTTTTGTAAAAATGCATATATTTCTGATTTCATAATGAGAGATTTATTATTCCTTATTCAAGGAAGATTATTCCTAGAGCAGGCATTATACGTTACATCCTTTTTATTGCTTAAAGTAACCAAACTCTCATTACAGTTTTTATGATGATGGTTAATAATATAAAAATCTTACTTGGTTCTGGGAGAAGTGGGTGAGTTGAATGTGCTTGTGGCTTAGAAAAGCAAGGATCCGAAATAATATGTGATGGTCCTGGTTGCTACATGATATTCTTGAAGATCAGTGTTGATGGCAGGAGGCTGCTGCACCGTCATCCTAGAGGGCAAGGACAGAAAGTGCTCGTGAAGTACCACTCGCTACCTCACACTTGGCTGAATTATTCAGTGCAATCAAAAGCAAGCATAGACCCTGAGAGAAACCAGTGATTCATGGCAGGAATTTACTGTCAGCTGTTGAAAAAAGGTTGGATTGGAAGAAAATGTTGCTATTAGATCCCTTGAAATTTATAATAACCGAAGTTCAGTGTCATGCTGGATGTCACTAGGGATATCATCATCATTTGTTTGCAGAGAATATCTCCTTCCAGTCTTGCAGCTGCATGTTTACATTGTGAACACATGAACTATAAAAACTAAGCTGGATAATAAACCAAAACATTTTCTACATGTCTGTTTAAGTGTGGTTTACTCCTGAATTTTTAATAAATGGTAGATTTAGCTCAAGATCTGTTTGCAGATCTTTCCAGTGGATCACTGAGTGTTAGAGTATTCTTGACAAAAAACAGTAATTTGTTTTTTGTTTGAATGAGGTAGTGGTGTGCTTATATAGAGACCTAGTTACCTGTACTCTTCACACATACATGCAAAGATTTAAATTGCAGTAGCAGAGAAAGAATAAAGAAGTACAACTTTCTCAAGAATCTGATAGGGTAACACTGTATGTATGTTTTTTCTTCTTTTCTGGATCTGCAATATAGGTTCAATGCTTGATATAATAAAGTATATTGTCAACAGAGGAGAGCACAAAAATGGTGTCCTCGAAGAACCAATAATAGCAACAATTCTAAAAGAAGTTTTGGAAGGCTTAGACTATCTGCACAGGAATGGGCAAATTCACAGGTAGGAGCGTGTGTGCAGTGAAAAGCATTTTCAAAGTTGTGTGTAGTTCGTTGATACTGGTCAGCTGCAGTTGCTTGGCTAAGCAAATTGTATTGCCTCTTTCACATACTGTAAATGCACTTAGTAATTATCAAATGATAGCACTCAGGCAGATGCAGTAATCTTTACTGAAGTTTGTCACTAATACTTAGCACTTCTAGTCTTTATCCTGTCTGTCCCTCTTATAGTTAGGAAAGGTTTGTGCTGCACAAAGTATGCCAGAATATGGTCTGTACTCTTTTGCCTGCTGGCATTCCAAGTATCTAATCTGAACCTGATTTATGTGATATGGTCCGTGACTATGTTGCACATTAAACCTGTAATTTTGGGCACTTGGGTACAGCTGTATAAATGTGAAATGTCTTTTTTCACGGTAATCAGTAACATGTATTACAACTCTACAGACCTCATAAATTTATGAAATGCTGTGGAAATGCACCTTGGTGTAAATGCATCTATTGTTTGTTCTCTTCTTTATATTCTATCTCCATTGACTTCCTCGGTGTAAATTGTGTAGATCCTCTGGGGTGATCTACACGTATCTGCTGTAGCAATCCACAGGTTGCTCCCACTGTTTGGATGTTGGAAATGCTGTACTCCGACCTCCCTAATTAATTTTACTGAGGTGAATTTGCCTTTTAAGGAAGGTGCCTACAACAGGCACTCTTTCTCTCTGTTCAGGCATTAGCCTCTTGTAGGGGAATCTTTTAAACAAAAACCAGATTCACTGCAGACAGAACTCTGAGAATGCTGGAGGTAGTGCAGATGTAGCACAGTAATTGTTCTTTGTGTGTAGTTCTTATGTCTCATCTTATTATGAACTGCCTCTGATGTAAATCAAGAACTATTTCCTCGTTATGGAGAGAGAAAATTTAGATAAATGGCGAAATAAAGAACAATTATCTTGACTTCTGATCTGGAATGCCAAAGATCTGCCTCAAACCTTAATTCATAGTCTTCTGTTAAACTGATATTGTTGTGGAAGGAACATTCATTAACTTCTTAAGGATAAAAGGACCCTTTGAGGTTGCATTTGGGAACTCCCTTTATCTATTCTGAAAGGACCTTAAAAACGATTAAAAAAAAAAGAGATCATTTTGTTACATCTGAGATTCTTCCTTTTTTATAGCATCTAATTTGTAAACTCTGCAGTAGCAGAGAAGTCCTGTTCAACAAGATACAATGTGTGTTCCTTTTCCCATGTGTGTTGAGGGTGAAAGTTGTGTATTTCAGGAAATGCTGTATCAGATGTTGTTTGCCAGTTGGAGATGTTTACAAAATTTTTCTGGGCTTTGTTCTGTTGTTTTGATAAATTCTTGTTTATATAAGGAAACAGGTCATGTTAACTGTCAGTAGCAGTGTGTTAGTTATTTTCAGTAAATCTTGGAATGAGTGGTTTGCTCAAATTCTTAATGTTTAGGATATATTCTGTATTAAAGATTTATCCTTTGCATTGAGAATGGGGTGCATGTTTCTATCAAAGAAAACCCCAACAAACAACAACCAAAAACCAACTCAGCCGGAAAGGTTTCTTCTTAACTTTATATGTGAATAATCTGTTAAATGGATATAGCTGATACAGCATATGCTGAATTTTTGACAGATTCAGTGTCTAGTAACTTTGCATCATGGGTAACCTATAGTAAAATATGGTTGCTGTCCCTGGTCTTTAATAGCTTCATTGGGTAGAAATCTACAGTATATTTACCTTTTTTAAGATCGGTCTCTTCTCTGGTGAGATCAAAGAGGAAAACTTTTTCAACTTCTCTTTTTCGTTAGTGGTGCAATTGGATGTGAGAAACCATTAATTCTTGTTTTAAAGCTCTGAAAGCTCTCAGTTTGTGGGATTTTGGCAGTAAAACAGACTTCGAACCTAAATATTTCTGTTCTTAAAATCTATACTGAAATTGTGCTTATTTTGTGCCAAAGCTGAATTTGGGTCCTTTTATACAAGAGAGCTAGAGTTTGTGAGAATTTGAGTTCTGCACTCTGTTTTCTTGTAAATCAGTTATATTTTGTATTCTGTTCCTGTTTCTGTCTTTTAATTTTAAAATGCTATCTTGTGAAACTAATTATTATGGAATATTTATTTATTTACATAAAAGTATATATATGCACATTTTATACATAAAAGTAACCTCTATTTGTATATTCTAGAGATTTGAAGGCTGGCAACATTCTTCTGGGTGAAGATGGCTCTGTACAAATAGCAGGTAATGGCAGTGGTAGAATAATGGCTAAATAAAAGAAAAAGTTGATTGCACCTGGATTACGTTTTCTGTTGGTTTTAATTGTTCCTTTTAGAGTGCTGTAGCTGCAAATTATCCAATTTCAGGATTCTTGGTTAAAGATACATGATTTAGAAATTATTCAATATATAAGGAGACCTTTTAATGTCCTCTTAATGTTTCCTTCTATATTTGATGGAACACAAAAAAATACTGATTAAACAGCTTGTGAACAGTAGCAGCTTATATTTCCGTTAAAGTGTATGTAATGCCCTTCATGAGGACATTGGCTATAACTTAAGTAGCCAGTGATATGCATGAGATAACATCTCACTGAGAACAATTTTTGGCATTTGTACCATGTGTCTTGCAATGGTATCAGTTGGATAGAGTTTAGCATCTTAAATACTCTCTGAACATATCTATATGTTTCTTGAGCGGTAGTCTGTAACAATCAAATTATTGGTCTTTAGAAGAGCTTAAGTACTGAGCAAGACTCCATATCTCATCTCTCAAGTTAATATCAGATACGTGGAAAATAGAACAAGCAGGTGGCGATACCTGTTCTAGGCCTATCACAGTTTATAGCTTGTGACCCAGCGGTCAAAGGTTTGTTTTTAGTAGCCCTCAATAATAAAAATGGATATAGTCAAAAGTTCTTTTTTATATCAACAGTGCTTTCAAAGTACCATGTTAATGTATATTTTGAGGATTTTAATATGCCGGTGTCTGAAGTCAATGAAACTGGATGGGAAAAGATTGGCTAGCAGATGAGCTATTTGCTAATTGGAGCAGTTTTAATTCTTCTGTTTTGAGTTCAAGACTTTTAAGTGGATAGTCAATTTTACAGACTTGAATTTTAAGAAGATATTTAAATTTTACTTATTCACTTGATTATACCCTACAGTTGTCTTCACTTTTATAGTGCTTTGGGCAACTGCTGAGATTCTAGGTCTGTGTTGTTCAAGTATTTTTCAGATTTTCTCATATTGTAAAGGTGTAGATATCTAGACAACCAACTTAATTAAAAATAATAATGACTTAAAAGTTGAAAGATAAAGATCTTATGAGCCATCTGAAATAAACCTGTTGATTTTAGATTATTACTTTCCCGCATAATCAAATCTACTCTCTCAGTAATCAGATAACATTCAAACAACAGCTTCGTTTATCCCTTTCTAGTTGAATTCCAGGGCTTGGTTTCTTGACCTTTTTCTCCTTTTAGCTGTAGGCGTCTTAATGAGTAAGGCTTTAACTGTGCTGCTAGGGCATTCAGTGTATGGCGGGTCTGAGGGAGTTCAGTGGCTGGCTGGATATTTGGAATATGTCTTTCAGTGATGTATTATTTCAATACCAGGTTATTTCCAATCCTCTGAAAAGTGCAGCAGTGTCAAACTTGTTTCTTTGTTGGTGTGGGGCTGTTCTGTTTGGAACAGCTGAACATTGCACATTAACTGAAAGTCAGTTTTGAATGTCAAAGAGGCTGAATGAAGTTCATTCTTTTTACATCTTTTTGCCTTGTCAAAGGAAAAATCTCCATTGGCCTTTGGAGAATAGATAACTGATAATTTTGCTTCTTTTTATTTGCTAGAAGAACTTAAATTCTTTTGGCAGCTCATTCTTTCACATACCAGGCTTCTATAATGAAAAGAAGTATCCATAGCACACACTGCTAATATACATGAGGAGTAGTATTTGAAGGCATAGTTGTCCCTTAGCATTTCTGGGTTCTAAGGGGCTCACAAAGGTAGCTCAGCCCATTGTTTCTCTGAGAAAAGATTTTGTGTAGATACAGAAGAGCATACATTCTTTAAAGAATTGAGATAGCTCTATAGAGACTTCTGATTAGGGATGTCAGGGGTGCTGCATAGAGAATTTGCTCAGTCTTTGGTGGGAAAGAGGAAAATACACATCTTTTTGTTTTGTTTATATTGGGGAGACTTATTTTTAAAATGCAAAATTCCTCTGTACAGAGCAGGAAACTTTTGACTTATATACAATTATAATGTTAAATAGTCACTGCAGTTCTTCAGCTTCAACATTCTACTTAAAACTGTTGAGATTGTAACCTCTGGGGCTTTGGGCAAACAAGATGATTGGTCCTTCATCAGCGTTTCAGCCTTCTAAGCCTGAATTGCCTGGTGAAGTTCAAACTACCAGAGAAACCAGTAAAGGGACAGATGTGTGAGATGAGGTAAGGAGCATTTTGCAAAAAGCAATCGTACACAGAGATTTGGTGGTAGCGTAGAAGGTGTGGGCTGTATGATGTGTTTAGTCCATCCAAGAAATGACAGTTTCAAAAAATTAGTCAGAAAAACAATGCGCACATTTAGGAGTCTAAGCAGAAGATCCTGCTTTTCAGTTTTATACATAGATGGCTGTATGAGCTTCCCCATTGCACCAGTGGTTCTTTGGGTGTTTGCTCCTGTGGTAATCCATACCGGCAGAAAAGTTTGGAAAAGATCTGGTTAAAAATAGGCAGAGCCTTTGTCTCAGGTACTCAAGCCAAATGAAGCAGCAAGATTTATCAGGGGCAATTGTTTGGCAGCCCAAGCTTGGCTACCCCCATTCTCACAGGAGCTTGATGCTTTATTTCTCTCCGAATCTTAGCTGTAACCCTACATGTGGCCTTGGTTGAGCCTTAGGCTGAAGGCTACAGCCACTGTCAAGGTGAGAAAGTTAGGGGAGAAATGTTTTTGCACCCTGTACCTTCCCTTTGTAGGCTCCTTGCTGCCCAGGTCCCTTGGAGGCCACAGGCCTTGTTTCTTTCCCAACCCTGCACCTAACTCTAACTCAGTGTTGGCCTTGGTTGGGGCTTGGCCTGAAAAAAGGTGTTAGGGAATAAATGATTTGTAGGCTATGCTTATTTTTGCAGCCCTGATTCTTTAATTTTAAAATGCTTTACTAATACATTTTAAATCAGGGCTCTTCATTAAATTTGGGGGGGGTTTCTTTGATACTAGCTGTGACTTTTAGTGCTTAAAACTGTTGAATTGTTCATCTCTTTCCTTGTAATACTGTTCCCTTTCCTCTATGTAACTTGTTCTCAAGAATACTTTGTCTCCCATGTGATAGGAACCCTGTCACTGTAGGTCGTGTCGTCTTTTAAATACAGCTTTCTCAAATGCAGGTTATCTGGGATGGGGAATTAAAGTCTGGCTTTTATTGAGTAGCTATCAAAGCGTTCTTTCTCTCTGTAAACATACAACAGTGTTTCAGTAGTATTATAGTGAAACATTTGTTGAACTAAATGCTCATCACATCCTTCTCAATGAGGTGTTGCAACATTTCATTTCGAAGCCTATGCAAGAAGAGATTTTACTTAGGTTTTGGGTTGGTTGGTTTTTTTCATTGTCCTCTCTCACCCATTTATATTTCTTGTTTGTTGTCCTTTTCAAAATTAATGTTGTGTCAATAGGGAAAACAGCAGCAGGGGAGCAAAGGTTAAGCCAGGATTTTAGCTGTGTATCTCAGTTCCTGAAAGGACCTGTAAATAATTGTCCAATACAAACTATTTATCTTTGGTACTGAAAGAATATAATTTTTTTTTTCCTTAGCTGTCCTTTATTTATTTATTTATTTATTTATTTCTGCCTATTCAGCTTTTCCTTATATGTAATAGTTCCTCTTCAGAAAACTGTCACTAATACAAGCATTGATCTTTAGGGCATTAAAAACAGAAGCAGGTGTTTCTGAGGCTGTTTGTGCTTTTCAGAAATACAAACAAAGCTTGTCTATTCTATAACTTAGAGATTTGGGGGGAAAAAGTGGTTTATTTTTTTATTCATCAGGCAAGCTGCAGGGAAAGTTAAAGAATATTGCTTGAAGCTTGCTTCTTACTTGTCTACTGAATTTCTGTGTGTTTTAGTGATGTAGAAAAGGTCCAGAATTTGAGTCTGTGATGTTTAATGGCAGTTTAGTGGAAAGTAATGATAAAACTACATTTTATGTAATTACTAATTTTTTAAATTTTTTTTGCCAACCTTAAAATCCATTCAAATGGCAGTATTTTTTCCATACATTGTCTCCTTTCTTCCATTTATCCCCTACCTCTCCTGTAGCAGCTGTCACTGATGTGGTGACAGTTTAACAAAACGCTAAGGTTGTTTGCTATTTTGGAATTGGGGAAAAAACTATTCATGCCATGGTCTCCTAATAAATATATATTGTTGATCACTTCGCCGATTATCTTTGATTTGTCAAATCTCTGTAAGTATTTGTTATATGTAGTATTCCCTCTTGTTCAAGTTGCATTCAAATTTAGTAGCTATACACTGGTAGCTGCTTATCTTTGAATAATAGCAGGTGCAAACCTTTCAAACCTTGGCTCAAAGTGCACATTTGGAAGCTTTAAGTGACAGACATACTGGAGTCTTTTGTAACCACATTCAGGAAGACACGTACTAGGAGGCTAAACTTGAGGGATTCCTAGTGCAGGTCTTCCAGCTAAAACTATACCATATATTCTGTAAACATTTCAAGAACTGTGTGTCATGAAACAAAGGTAAGCTCTGCTGAACTGACTTAATTTCTGAAGTGTAAAACCTGCTTTGTTATTGGTAGTTTAACGGATTTCAACTCTTTCCCCCCCTCTCCCAGATTTTGGTGTTAGTGCATTTTTAGCAACGGGAGGTGATGTTACTCGCAACAAAGTAAGGAAAACATTTGTTGGTACTCCATGCTGGATGGCCCCTGAAGTGATGGAGCAGGTATTCCTAATGTTAAAAATAATAAAAGAATAAAAATATACTTATTTAGTCTCTAATTTCTGGAACTTGAGGTATCACCACCTTGTTTTTCCTTTCTGGTTTCTATTCCAGGTGCGAGGTTATGACTTCAAGGCTGATATGTGGAGTTTTGGGATAACAGCCATTGAGTTAGCAACAGGAGCAGCACCTTATCACAAATACCCTCCTATGAAAGTAACAATCACTTTGTATTACTTAATGCTGTTAGCTGTATTATTAATGCTGCTAGATAGTTAACACTGCTTCATTTTCAATAGCAACTCAAAATATATTAATATATGTATTCTGTGGAATATTTATTCTCTTTTAATTACTATATGTTTTGAGTTGATTTTGATTTTGCTTACAGTATCTCTTTCTTGGGTTTAATGTAGGTGTTAATGCTGACGCTTCAAAATGACCCTCCTACTTTAGAGACAGGTGTAGAAGACAAGGAGATGATGAAAAAGTATGGCAAATCCTTTAGAAAACTAATTTCATTATGCCTTCAAAAAGATCCTTCCAAAAGGTAGGTGATTATTGACATGTACAGTGGAATTATTTTTTTTAAATATGCAGACTACTTGAAGTTCCAGTGTTTAAACTGTGTATCAGTCATATTCATCTGGGGAAAATAAATGGCCTCAATTATTGTTTAAGTTTTCTTCTTCTGGGTTGTTAACCTAATTTACTTATACTTAAATATACTGTTGAATTAAAGTCTGAGGCAAGATATGAATCTGGATATTGTGTATAAGTCTAACAAGACTGTTCAGATTGATCACACAGAACTGTTGGTAACCAAACATATCAGTCTCTTGGCCTTTAAAATAATTTTAAAATAAATAAATGATTTAATGTTGTTTTTTCTCATTTTGTGCCATAAGCTTAGTATTGTCTTAACTTGGGTATTTCCAGAGAAGATTACTTATTAAGAGGTGTTTATTTTTTACTGTAAAGTTAGGGGCTCCAAGCTTGTTTAGAGTTTTTCTCGTATTTATATAGGCAATTATATTTTGTAGTATATTTGTGATTTGTTCTTTCTTGCTATGTTTTGTGACTAGGATAGCCAAGATGATGAAATTATCAAAGTTCTATTCCAAAAATATTGCTGAGGTCCCAAGTTCCCAGAATGATTAATTTATTTATCCTTTATTCATTTTTATGTAGACCCATTTTTGTAGCTTCTTTTGCTGAAGAGTTGGAGGAGGCACATTATAATTAACATTATTTCCTAAGGATATTTAATATATCACTTCTTGGAAGAGTTTAAGCTGGTATTTCTGGTAAAAAAATTGTTCTGAGAGAGCAATCCTGATTCAGTGTTGTGTAGGTCTTTTATGGTGTGTACTTGTCTTAGCTGATGTTACACTGCTTAAGTGAGGATGTTCTTATAGGGAGTGAAGTTGTAAAGGTGACAGCAGTCATACTAATTCTACTAATACTAATAATTAAGAAGAAAGTTTACATGACCACATGTTTATTCTTGAAATCCTACAAATTATTTTTTTCACTGAAGGATCATTTGTGTAATGTTTTCAGATTCCAAAGCCCCTTTCAATTGATGATTGATAGCAAGTCCTGATGCTTTAAGTTTAGCCCTGCAGCTTTGCTGCTTACAGATAAGAATGAAAATCATTCTGGCTAATCAAGCTTCTTTTAGTTTCCAGCGTCGAGCAATTTTCAGGGCAAGGTTAAATTGGTATGAAAACATGAGAAATAAAGTATTAAAATTCCTTCTCTCCTTGAATACAGAATGCTGAGTTACCTGTTCTGTAGTTATGACATCAGTGTTAAACCACTGGTGTTTAAACTAATTACAATAATTCATTACACTGATATTTGAACATGTGCAATATTTTCATACTCAGGATTGCCTTGCATTAAACAATTAGAGCAGTTCACAATTAGGTGATTAGATTTGTGTGCCAGTTAATCTAACCAAGGAGTGAATGTCCCTATATTGTGGGGTCATTGCTATTTTTTTTTTTTGTTTGTTTCTTTCAAGCTTGGATTTAATTTTGCACAGAGATACCTCCATCGTCATCGTGTCAGTTCCAGGAGAAATGCCTGCTCTTTGTGACACATTCTAGGGCTGGCATTGCACTGTTGTTGTCTTGGACCATGATGTTCTTCTTTTGGGGGTCTCTGTGTGGGTGTGTGTCTCTCCCCCGGTGCCAAGGATGCTGCTTACAGTCCTCGGACACAATTCACTGCCTTGGCCTGTGTGGAAAACAGGCTCCGAAAGCATGTCCAGATCAGTGTGTCAGAATTGTCTGGTGTAATTAGTGGTAGAGGAATGGAGAGCACTAATTTGGAACAAACAATCACTAAGAATTTAGCTTTTAACTGTGCATATCCCTGTTATGAGATGTGATGGTACTGGATCACTGATACTTATCTTAAGAGTTAATTTGAGATAGAGCTTTATAACTTTGACACAGAAATTGATTTTTTTTTTAATTTAAATTTTTAATTTTTTTTTTAACCTTCCCCTTCCTTTTTGCACATCCAGTGTTCATTGTGCTAAGCCTGGTGGTCCTAGCTGTGTGGACACTTAGCTATGTCAAAATTAGTCTCTGATAGTGGTATGGGTTAATGAAAAGGATGAAAGAAACCTGGAGGATTTTCTTTTGTCCCAAGAGATCCGTTACTTCCTCTTCAGAGTCTGCTGTAGTACCTGAGTCTGGCTTTGGCTAGATAGGCTTTTTAGATCCCTGAAGCAGGAGACAAATCCTGCTGTTGAAATCACTTTGGTAGCTGTGAGATTGTGATTATCTGTTGAAAATATTAAAAATATAAACAACGATGAAGGGAAGAAAGAAACTTCAACAGAACTGCAAGTAAAAGTGAAATGTCTACATTTTGTTGTCTACTGTACTGTTGTCTACCTTAAAACAGTTGCTTTGATTTTTATTTGTCAGGTTCATTGGAAGATGCTCCTGATTACTCTTTTTGGTTTATGCATCATGTTAATAGTGTCAGTATAGTTTCTTGTGAATACCTACAGACATCAATGAAGTAAAAGAAAGCTGGTAGCAGGTATTGATGCTACTGTTTGGAAAATGTAATTATTCTTTTATTTCTGTGGAGCAAAGTTCAGTTGCATTCTTAGAGTCACTTGGGGAAGAACATAATACCCGAGTTGTTTTTTTGTTTGAAGAGTAAAATGCATTTGTGTTGAAAGAAAAAGGGGGAAAATTGGCAACTTAAGAGACTGATTTTTTTTTTCCTCTTTTTTTGGGTATTTTTGCTGTAGGGAGACTTAATTTTTTCATGTGTGGTAAGTGAGTATGTGTGAATTAATTCAGTAGCTATTATCATTCATTCCCCATTCATACAGTACTAATTCAAAAGTATTAGAGACGTACCATTTAACTAACGTCTTGTACTGTATTCACTGAGAGGGGTCTTTGTTTTCTGTTCTAATTTATTATTGATCTTTCAGGCCCACAGCAGCAGAACTTTTAAAATGCAAATTTTTCCAGAAAGCCAAGGTAAAACGTTTAACCCTATGAGTAAATTTTGCTCTGCCTTAAAATCTACATGAAATTTCTTCTTTCTTAGTATTGGTTTTTAACTTACCATATGTTGGTTTTACAGAATAGAGAATACCTGATTGAAAAACTTCTCACTAGAACGCCTAATATAGCACAAAGAGCAAAAAAGGTGAGTGTATTCACATCTTTTTCTTGACTGGTATGTACACAAGAGAAAGCATGGACTGTTCAGTTGCCTTACATTTTAGCTGACTGACTGAGCCATTCTCTTATGCAGTCCTTCAAAGATACTGAGCATTGAGTGAATGGTTTCTGCATCCTAGCTTTCTCCAGGAGGCCCTGGTCATTTTGACTTCCTTTCTGGCCTTGCCAACATAATACATGGTATTTGTCATTGTACATGATGTGATTTTTTTTTTTTTCCCCACTCCCTTCTGGAAAGCTACAGGTGAAATGGTTGTGGAAATAAAAAGCAATCTCTGAGCATGTGGGTGCATAAACTGCAGAACTCATATCTTCATTGATCACCTAGAGAAAGAGTGAAGACACTATAAATGGTATTTAGTGAGGACTGCCTGGTTCTTTCTAATCTTTCAAATGTGATGCCCAAATGTATGCAAATTAGGTCCAAACTCTGCAAGAGTGTTGCTGAGTTATTCAGACCAGTGGAGCCTTATCTCACCAGTGATGAAGTTAAACCTACATCTATGGCATAGGCTGGTATTTCTGTGGTGCCTTTGCTGCTTCATTTGCTTGTGTAAATGAACTGACCAGGTGATGTACAGCAGAACTAAAAAAAAAAAAGTAATTCTTAACAGGCAAGTATTTTAAAACTAAAGCATGAAGTAAACTACTGTTCATAAGAGCTAATAAGCAGGAACCTATGTAGACACCTCTTGTTGTGTGTGAGAAATTATGGAACTCCCTTTCTGTGTGACTTAACTCACCATGTATCTTCAGTACGAGGAACCTGCTTGGAGATTGCTGAGCCTCTGCAGGTGACAGGGTACTGTGCTGAGTCTAACTTTCTAAAAGCTGGCTTTCTGGGAGAAGGTTGGGAGAAGGGTGCTTTGGGAAAGGAACTGTGTCAGCCTTTGTTGGCACTCCAGTTAAGCTTCAGTTACTTGCACTGGCACTTAGAAGATTTTCTGTTGTTTTTGTGGATATCTGTTTGGCGTAATTCTACAACACTGGAATGTTCATACAGGTGGTGGCTTATGCTTGGAAGAGACTGTCGGCACGATCTAAATGCTTTAAGTTCCTTCTAATCTTCTTTTAGGTGGAAGTAATTTGGGAGATCAGTGGCAGTGATGGAGCTTTGTGAGAGGTTGGAGTAGCTGGAATGAGAGGGCTTGTGGAATGGCAAGCAGCAGGAGCAGGTTAGGAGTAGTTCAGCTCTTTTGCCATGTGGTGGCAGCAATGCCCACATTAAAAATTCTCTAACCAGAGGAAAAGTCATAGTTACTTGTTTTTCATATTAAATCTTGGGCCATACCGGAGTAATTTAAACATGTTCTAGTACCGGCTAGGTTTCTGATAGAGCATGCATCTTGTGAGACTTGTCTTCCAGCTGTGTCCTTAGGTCAACTTTAGAGACTGCATGTTAACTCACAAATATATGTACCTGTGCTCAGTTTTTTAAGTAACATTGCATCTGGATTTGCAAAGTGAATGCAGTGTAGTCTCCCATACACCACTAGGAACAGTTTTCTGAATGACTTCGTGGGCAGTTCTTTCTTATTTGGAAGGGGAGTGATTCTTAAGAAATCAAAGCTGTACATTGCTAGAACAAATTAATGGATTTTTTTTTAAATTACAGTATAGATGGAAAAAATATCAAGATTTGAGCTAGTCAAAATGCTAAATTGTTTATATTTTAAAAGGAAACTATTAATATTCACATGGGATTTAAAATGTAATTCACTTGTTACAACTTTGCATGTAGCTGCTGTTTCAAGATACCATAAAATAGAAATGTATTTTAATATTAAAACTGTGTGGGTTTATTTAAAAAAACTCGTGTAAGTAGAGTTTGGTTGCTCAAACATTGATATGTAAAAAATAGAGGAGGTCCTGCTTGGAAGAAATAACCCCTGTAATGGAAAAGAGAATGTCACTAGGGCAAGAGTTGGGAAGGAGCTGGTTTCCTCACTGCTTAAATTATCTTCTGTAGCACTTGGTGTGAAATGCCTGTAACCAATGATCTGTAGCACCACTGCTAGCACAGATGTCAGATCTGCCCTGCAGTAATTCAATTTTTCTTGCATTTACCACATATATAATTACTTTGCGTTGTTGCCCAGAACTCCAGCCTTAGTTTAGTTTAAATTCTTTTCTCTTGACATAGTGTTCTCATGTTTTGCTTCTGCCTTTACAGCTTATACTTAGCAACTGTTTTGACTAAATATGAGTTCAGGTCTGTTTGTGAACTCCTGAAAGCAGGTACACACTCTCTTGTATGTGTGAGGAAAACATTCGATGCTGTAAAGATGTGTTCTATTTTAAAACCCAATTTGATGATTAAACACCACCTATGTTGTTTGTTCAAAATACTGTTTAACATCAGAGTTGTAAACTACATCTTTGTGCACGTATTCCCCCTGTCCAAATGTTTCTTTACTTGTTTTTAATTCTACTAATTTTGAAATTAGCCTTAATTACTAGGAAGAACAGCATAACACTGAAACACTTCTGGAATTGACTGGACCAGGAAGAACATGACTTGCCCTTTCCTGTGCAGAACTTTCTTAAATATATTCTGGTACTGATCCACAGAAACGAGTGTCACACCGTGCAATTTCTTCCTGGCAATTCTGGGTTTCATTAATGTGACTACTCCCTTATGAGAGCGTTGCTGGTGTCAAGACGAATTGGAAAAAAGGTGAATAGTCCCAGCTTAAGTGTGTTCTGGGTAGCAGGAACATAGTCTGAGACTGCATGTTTGTCATCTGGTAGAACTGTGGAGACCTGATTGCAGCCTCTGCCTTGTGAGGTGCTGCGATGGCAGAGTAGCCTGTCCTGTCCTGCTTGGATCAGGGCTGCCTGCACCCCTGTTATGCAACAGCTTAGCAAGAGTTTAGGTGCACTACTTATTAACACGTTGCAGTAGTTTTCATTTTGAACAGAATGCTAAGTCATTTCATTTGTGATGAGAATTGCTGTACTGGAATAGAGGAAATTGGAAACGGCTTCCAGTTCCACAGTCTTGAAATCTTGTCACGCTAAAAAATTAATTATAACTGTTAAGTACTCTGTAGGCCCAAGGGCCCTGGGTCAATTTTGTGGTTTATAATCCTGTTTCTGTAATTTTGAAATTCTTCTGCACGGCTGCCACTTTTACAAAGTGAACAGGGAAATACGTGTATCTGCATTTCGTTTTATTGCTGTCTGAAGTGCTGCTAGTAAAAAAAATAAAATCTGAGTAATAATTTGGCTTGAATTCTATTTTTGGGAATGTGGTATTGCTCTGCACTGCTAACAGAAGCTCTTTGGAGCTCAGTGTTGTAAGTTACACGGAAAAAACGGTGACAGCATAAAGAGGTGATAAGTGTGAATGATAGAAGTTTTTATTAAAACTCCAGTAGATATACCCTTACTGATAGCTGTACTGCATAGCTAGAATTCTAGCTAACTCAGTACAGCTAACTCAGGGAAACAATCGTGTTACTCTATAGAAGAAATTAAATTTCCCCTGCATTTAATGAGGAAAATGTCATTAGATCATAAATTTCTTGGACAGATCTAACAGCATGATTGCACCCCAGCGAGACATGCATATGCCACATTTCCTTCTTTCAGTAGTGGATTTAATCTGATAGTTACACCTCACCAATGATGGGTGTTAGTACAGTTGGACTCTAGACCTTTCAAAAAGCAGAGAGCAAGGTTAGTTTGAGTTCAGATTATTAACAGAAATGTATATTCATTGCTATGATTCTTTACACTTTAATAAATACTTATTTCATTAATTCTGATGTATAAAGAGAAGGGACAGGTGCTATACTGGAACACTTTTTCTGGAAAACAGCAGCTGAACTGTAAGTATGTATTTGACAAGACTTTGTGTGTGGGAGGCCCCACCATCGCAGAGGATTAATTGTTCAGTTTACGTAGAACACTGCTACAGATGACAAAAACAGTGCAACTGGTTTTATATTGTTCAATATTACTAGAAAAATTAGAGGAGAAACTGGCATTCAGACCATGTTGGTTTTTTTGTTAGTTTTCAAGAAGTTGTTAGAAGTAAAAAGTAATGAAAACACTTTTCCATAAAATGTAAATTAGACAAAGCTTATGTAATCAGCAAGTAGTGCCTGCGTTAGTGGGTAGTAGAAGTGGAAGGTGTTTTAAGGGGTAGATAAATGCAGTTGCATCAGCTTTATTACAACGTTTCAGATAAAGGAAAAAGACTGCTATCAGCATTTCTGCCAGGTATGCTTAAATGCAGTTGTGCTGTAAAATACAAGGACTTCATACAGTATGTGGGTTTGTCCATCCTTTCTTGCATACAGTGCTTTTATCATCTGTGTACAGTTTGTGAGGCAGGATTTTGTGCTTTTTCAAGTGGGGCTAATCTAAGTACAGAATAGATGAGCATTAAAATAAACTATGGAATAATTGACTCAGTTGAGTGTCTTTTGTACTTCAGATGGGCGTAAGCATCTCTGCAATAACTTGTATTGCTTGTTTTAGCATGGTTTAAACCATGAGACAACTTTTCTGATTAGACAGGTAGCTTTGAATATTTGACATTTATCTAGACTTTTGGTACTGAAGGAGGGCTTCATTACTGTGAAATGCAAAGTATAGTGTATTCTTAAATGTGCTGTTGAAGGAGTCTTGGTTAAATAGTCAAGACAAGATAAAGAAGGTTCAGGTGTACATGATGCTGGTAGTATATTCTTTGACCAGTAAGTAAGTCTTGTAACTAAGCAGAAGATAATCTCATTTTATTTTCCTGGTTTTTAATGATTTAGTTTTCTGTCTCTTGCTGAGAATGTGCAGGAAGGTCCTGGTTACACCTGTTTGCTTTCTGAGAAACGAAGCCTCAAACACTTCACTTGCATGATGTCCAAAACCAGATTGCTTCTCTTGGATTTGAAATGGTGTCCTAAGTGGAAAGTGACTCAATTGAATTAGTTGTTATTAAATCTGTTCCCAGTCTATAGGCCAAATCAGTTTTGTCAATGCAGGCAGCCACAGCTGGCTTGCTGGGGTCACCTTAGTTTCACAAGGTTTCCCACTGTGCTGTATAGAGCAAGGTGGTAGAAGAAGCCTTTCTGCCTGTCCTCGTTCATAAAAGCAACGATGAGTTCTGGGAGGATGTGGAAGTGTGTATTACTTGTGATCTTGTACATTTCTGGGAAGTTTGTCAGGAAGGTCATGCAGGGAGATGAATTACAAAGAGGATTCTATAGGTGGCTTAGAAGCAGTGTGGCCATCTGTTACCATTTCCTGAAAGACTAATGGAGTAGATCTCTGAGAATTTTTGCTTTTGTATGGAGAAGTTAAATCTTTAGCCTTCTTAGTTCTAAAAAAAAATAAATTGAAGGGTGTTAAAAAAAAGAAAAAGGACTCTAGACTCAACACTCTGAAAAATAAGTATGTTTTCCTGGTTAGACGTTGTAAAGCTTTTAGAAGTACAACACAAAAATACTGTGTGCTGTTTGTTTTGATGCTTACACCTGCACTTCTCCCCCCTTCCTCCCTGCCCAGTGCTTGATAGCGGCGATATTCTTGATATTCCTGGGGATAACTGCAAAGGAAGTACAGGTGAAGGAGAACAACCTTGAGATTGTGTTACACAGTAGTCTTACAGGGGACTTAATTTAGCTGAAAGTGTTCTTGGCTCAAGAAGTTTAAAATTATGGTTGAAGCTGAAAACTTGAAGATTTTAATCGGAACAGGTAGTTTAAGGCAGAAAGATGGATTGGAATAGTAATAGTTTGTATGCAGAATTAATTTTCTGTTTAGCACTGTAAAGATGCTCCACAAGATTATTTGAAGTGTGCATCTGCAGGTGAAGTATATGAAGTGAAAGGGGAACTAGTCAGCTGTGCTGAGTGGGAGTCACAGGCAGCAGAGGGCAGCCGCATCTCGCGCGCAGGGCGGACGGTGGGGTTCCGTCCTTCCTGGGCTGTAAAGTCATGCAGGCTGGGACAGCAGCACTCAGGAGCGGCTCTAGGTTTGTGATTTCAAATGCTATAGCCTGGTTGAGTGCATGCTGCTTCTTGATATTTAACTAAAATATAAACACTGGGGTTGTACAAAATCTGATTTTAGAAAAAAAACGGCAGATTTATGGTTGTTACTTTCATGTTTGTTTCTAACTTTTTGGAGAATTACACTTGAATTTTCATTTTGATTGTCTTAGGTCTCTTTAAAATCTGTATGGAATTCAGAATGTATATTACAGTAATTTCTCTTATGTGCATAAATAAATGGAAACCTTGTAGAAAATAGAAAAGGGGAAGAAATCGGAATTTCATCTTGAAGTGGTATTTTCAGTCCTTCAAGCTTGAAAGTAAGTGAAAATCATAGCAAATTCTTTGAATTCTACAGTAGTAGACTATTCTCCTAAGTGTTCTTTAATGTGACCATGTTGCAGACAGCAAAACCCATCTTATAGGAAGTCTTCTACAACTCAGTAATGAAAGCTCTATGTGAGGCTATATTTGTCTTCTTTCCTTTTCCTTCTGGTCATTTTAAGCAAATAAACAGCCTGGATGATAGAAAAGGATGGTGGAACTGGAAAATGCTGATTAAAAAAGGAGGATTCAGTGATTCCTCTAACAGAGGTAGCCTCTTAGTAGTGATTCACCATTGTGGTGCCTATTCATCTGAGCAGCAAGGAAAGACAATCAAAAGCTCTAAAAATCTGGATCTCCGTCTTTTTCACCTTTCAGAGTATCAAGTCACTTTGCCAATTTGCTGTATTTTTCATTAGTTTCCTTTGATTCCTACAGGTACCCTCTTGGCTGTAACACTTCAGTTTGGATAGGAGAGGGAGGAGGAGGCCAGGCATGGAAAAGAAAGAAGTTATAAAAGAGCCTCTCTCTGCGTGTATGAATTAGCCATCAGGTCATGCCTGATAACCCATTTGGGATTTCTTGGTTTTGAGGTGAAGTGTTGCTTTTGAGAAACAATGCAACTCCTCTGCATGATTAATTGAAAACATCCTCCTCAGTACAAGTACACATTCATGCCTGAAAGGACAATTGTTAAAATGTGAATTAAAGAATTACTTGCAGTTAATAACATTCAGTAATGAAATTTATGTAGTGGAACTAATAAATGGAGAAATAATGTGTGAAAAACAAAAATCATACTTAATTACTAAACTTACACATTCACCATGTTATTGGGATTTCTGCAAAACACTGCAATTTTTCAAAACAAAATCAGGTTCAGATTTTGGAGCAGAGATAATAAGCATGTTGCAGTGCTTATGTAAAACCTCATGGTTTTGGAAAGCAGAATTAGGAGTGCAGGGAGTTACCTGCACTTGTAAACAAGAAGTTTAAGTGACAAAATAGTGTCTCTAGTTTGAGCCACTACATTTTGCTATGTGAGCAATGAGAAGCTTCAGTGAGAGTGAAAGGAGGAGGGCTTTGGACAAGGAATCCCCCAGGGTGGGGGGATTGGTATGCTGAGCATCTGTACCCATTTTTCAGTATTTCCTCTAGAGATGTAGGAATGTACTCCCTTCTCCCTTCTGTTTTTAATGGCTTTGTTTTCCTTTTACTGATTGCTCCACTGTATTCCACTTCTAAACTGAGAGCATAAGTGAGGTTTCGTAGCAGTCTTCTAAAGTGATGGCCCTGCCCTCGGGTGTCACACTTAATCATCATGTGAGCATGATACTGTTTGTGTTCGGATATAAAAGTAAACCAGAACCATAAATAATTTAAGCAAATGGTCTTCTGTTTTATTTTTTTTTTAAAAAACAAGTTTCTATTCTTAGTTGATTTGTGTTATCCTTTAAAAAAGGTGCTCTTCAAGAACATGATTTATAAAAAGCTTGTTACCAAAGTAAATGAAATATTTTTGGCCATTATTCTAATGCAAATTTTAAATGGGATAACATTTTCTCTCAATATTGCCATGTTTTGCAGACACTGTTTGCATTTGACTTGGAATTGAAGAATTCCATTGAAATTGGCTTGGAACTGAAAAATTTGATGTTCCTGTGTCTTTCTAGTGAGATAACAGATATATATGCAAGAATATTCTCTGCTTTTGCTTTTACTGACTCGGGACATACCACCTGAAGTGCTAATAGCACCTCATGTCCTCCCACAGTAAGATCACCTTGGAATACTCAAATTCATACCCTTCAGACTGGGACTTTAGGTCACGGGAGATGTAGTCATCAAATAATGTGTTTGTTTCCTGGGAGCTTCCCTATGTTTTTCAGTCAAAAAGTTCTGTTTCACGTAGGAAATATACATACGAGAAATGTCTAAAGGTGTTTTTTAGGAACTGCTTTAAATCATCTATGGTTGTATGGTTGTACAATGTAGAGAAGAAATAACAGTTAATTTGATGTGGAGTATGAATGGTAACTTTTACTTTTGCAAATTTTCAGGGTGCAGGATCAGCCTTACCTGTCCTTTTCTGCATACGTGGTTTGGGGCG
>JAOQGH010000077.1:21216550-21236518 GCA_025769975.1 Gallinago jamesoni | reverse complement strand
TAAGTGGGTTGCCCCCCCCCCCCCCCCCAGGAATTTGTGTGATGGGGTTGTGCTCAGTGAAGTTGAGGGCTTGGATCTCTTAATGCCATGACAGGTGTAATGCAACAAACCTACACAGTTCTTGCAAAGGGAAGGGGCTTATATTGTCCTTAGTGATGGCTGCACATCTCAATTTTTATACTGAGATGAGAGTTTAAAATTATTTTCTGGTCCTGAAAGGCCAGTTGCAGTTATCCCAGAGTTAGTCTCTATGCCAGATTAAATTCTTGCACTCAAAGCAGTGTCTTAGGCCTTACTTCTTTTCTAAGAAGGAGAAAAACAAAAAAAGACTAAGGAGGAAGGTTTGGGTCCCCCCCCCCCATTTTATTTGCAGTATACAGAGTGGCTTAAGAGGAGGAGATCCTAACACCAAATTACTGTGATGTCTTAACATCTTTTGAGCCCTACAAAGCAGAAATGCCAGGGTGTTATTTTAGAAGGGTGGTAGTACATCCCATTAATAATTATAGCGGTGAAAAAAAATAAGGTTCCCAGTTGCATACAGCACATTCCAGTTTGCAGAATTTTTGTGGCTTGCCTCAGAGTAAAAATGAGACTTCACATTGTAATGGAGAACTTGGGGGAGTTTAAGCCAACAGTGAAGGGATTAGGATGTTTACATGACCTGTGAGACTGCGTTGGATGGGGATTCTTGAGGAAGTGCCTCAACTCTTGAATAAAGGATGATGTGTACATGTGGGCATTTGTGCTCTGTTATGGACCTCAGATTTTTTTTTTTATTATTGTATTTTTTATTTTTGCACAAATGTGATTACAGGGTAGGTGTTCTTATGCAAAAAAAAATAAAATTCTTTTCCATGAAAATATGTTGTAGCAAGTAACTTCTCCATGGCCTGCCTTTTACTTCAAGTGCTAAGCTGTGATTAAATGTATAACTGTTTTAAGCAAAATACTTGTGCCATGATTGGATAAATGTGATGATAGGTTGATTTCTTTCATTGCATTGGCATGCAAATAAATGCATAGGTTTCGGGATTGAAATTTGTTTTTGTATCTTAGGAAACATTCAGGAAAGGTTTGCAAGAGGGCAGAAGGTAAAAATTGCTCTACAGGCTTAAGATGTGTATAGAAGGAGCTGGTGTGGGTTGGGGTTTTTTGAGAGAAAAATACACAGAGCAAAATACTGTGCTAAAATCAAAACTGTGTTCAGTAGTGTCCTATTTCTCATCATTGTTCTTCCTATAAAAGAACTGCAATGGGAACTGGCATCGTAAATACTTCCCATGAAGTTGTATGAGACGAGAAGGTCTTGGGACTTCTGAAAAAAAACCCACAAACCAACCAAACAAAAACAACGGGGGGTGTGTGTGCAGGCAAAAAACCTCACCTTATGAATTACCAAGTAATACTGGCACTTCAAAGAGCAATCCAGCATATCTGTTCTATAAGAACATCTGGAATCTGTGTATCGGGGGAGTCCTGTCCGTTACCACAGTCTTAGGGAAAGGTGAAGAAAGACAGCATCAGTTGTGGTTTTTCTCTTCTCTGCCTGAAAGTCAAATCTGGGCTCTTACTAGGACACACTAGAAAAAAAAACAAAACAGACAAGGTGTTTAAATAACCACCTTGTCATTCCTGCTCTCTGGGGCATGTGGGATTGTGCATATCTTGAAGACGGTACTAGCAGATGTAGCTGAAGGGCAACAGTGGTAAAATAAAAGACAATTTTATTTCCAGAAAAAGCTAAGCTAGTTGATTCATTGCTGATTTGTTGGACTGCAGTATTTCCAGAAGGATGTGTGGTTTCTTTTCTTTTCTGTTTTTAAAGAAAAAAAGTTACAGATTGCCTTCTGTAGATATGCAAGTGCTAAAAATAAAGAACAGCACTGACTGTTCTGTAGTTAGAAATAAATAGGTAGCAGTGTCAGGGTTCCACAAAGACTTCTGCAGATGTGGTTCAAACGTGTGGGGTCTACACACATACCCCTTTCCAGGAATTGAGGAACAAATTACCTTTGGGCTTTAAGTTTTCTATATATGGAGGGCAGCGAGGCACCTTCCATGTTACTGAAATGTTTAATGTTCATTAATGCGTCATTTTTGCTTACACAAATGCATCGTATTTACTATACTTTCATGTCACCATACCCTTACGAGGAGCAGAGTTTAAAATGTTTTAAATCGATCTAAGACTCTATCCTAAATACTCAGTTGCTGGAGACTTTAATAGAAAGAGCTTAAATAATTGAGATGTGGGGGGGAAAAATCAAGATTACTAGTTCAGTCATCTTCCTGTAGAATGAGGAAAAAAGCAATAGATGCATAATGTCATTCTTGCTGAAAGAATGGACTTTTAATGTGCTCTAGCTTGTGTACTGTACCATGTATGAATTGCAGTTCTATTTTAGGTATGTGTGCATTGGTATCATGTGGTATGTTCTTTTAATGCTTTTTATTTTGTAAAATTAGCCAGTGAAATAAAATACTAAATCTGCAAGTGGGCCCAGTTTTTTGCAGTTTTGAGTAGTTGTGAATAAGGAAATAGAAAGATCTTAATATTCAGAAAATACTCATTCCCTTCCCTGTCACCCTACAAAAATAAACTTGTAAAGAGATTGCAGAAGCAAAAGAATCAGTGATGAATAATAGATTCTTCTTTCTCCAGTCTCTAACATCTACGTACAGCAAGCACATCAGTGCCTAGAAGACAATTTATGTTTTGCTTCCTTATGCTGTAGCCTGCTTTTCATCAGGCTTTGGGAAACGTGGGCAGCTTGTGCATTCTGACGCTGGAGTTCTCTCCCTGTCAGGCTGGCTTGGGCTGACCTTCAGTGGATGGGATTTACAGTTGCCCTGTTCAGCTGGTTAAGCAGACATTCTCCTGGAAAGCTGAAAATTGTTGGCTGAAAACGTTAATTTAGCTGTATCTTTTAAAAGGGTGAGGACAACTAGTTCTGTCAGTAGCTTAATTTATTCTTAAATCTTTGACTCTTGTGTATACCGGAGTAAGCTTTAACCAGCAACAACATATACAGCAATAATAATAATATGATACTTAATATTTTTGTGATAGTCATGTTGTTTTCATTCACTAAATTGCCCAGGCATTCTCTGCTGCAGCTGATGTTCATAATGTCTTTCTCCCACAGCTGTGGTAATGTTGTCAGAGACTTGTTAAGTTTTTCTTCCTACAAACTGCTTTTGGTTGTAGATTACAATGTTCTGAACTGCTTTTGTGTTGGGTGCAGTTTAAATGCCAGTCATTCAAAATAATTTTTTATTCCCTGTGTGCTCTTCTGATTTATGTGAAGTATGTTTTCTGTTATGTGCTAATTTGTCTTTGTAAGGCAGAAGGCTTTCATTGTTTTCTTTATTAGCTAGAGTTAGGATTCGGTTTAGGTCCTATTTTGGAAGGAACATTTAGGTTTTTAAAACAGTAAAACCCAAATTAGAATTGAGCATGCTTTAACTTGTTTCCCTTTCCTTCTGAAATATTTACTGAGAGAGATATAATTCTAGCATAAAGAACTATCGATGCGATGTATTTTGACTAAAGCTATTGGAGAAATTGCATTTGTATAGCTACTGCATACAATGTAAAAGAACTTCTGCCTTATTTTTGTAGAGATACAAGAAGTTTATTTCAGTTCCATGTTCTGTCTTGGATTTGCCTTGTGGCCTTGGGTGAATCGCTTCATTTGTCCACTTCTTTATTTCCTTTGGTAAAATGGGAGGCTTGTGGCACAGTATCAGGAGAAATATGTAGAGTATTTTCAACTGCTGTAATCATTGGGGTGAAATGCAAGCATCCTGCCTTTTATATCAGTTTTATAGTAGTATCTCAAATGGTAACCAGTAATGAAATTCAAAATACAACACCTGTTGTATATTCTTGCTAGGAACGGTGTCAAGACTGTTGTTCTTCTCACCTTCCATTTGCCTTTTCTTCCCATTCATCCAGCACTTCAGAAATTAATTTTTGTCCTAGCTTAGTACTGCTCAAGACAACCCTTCTTACACAGGCTTGTAAGAAAAATAATAGAAGGGCATTTATAATTTGTTTGGAACAAATCAACCTGAAACAAAGTGGATCTGAATGAGCATATAGAATTAAAACTACCTATAGAACCAATGTAATTTGAGGATGAGCATCTGTTTTCATGTTGCTGGACTTTCTTGCCAATTTCAGCACTGGCAGAAGAGAGGTCAGGAGGTTGGACTGAAGTTCACTGACAATTTTAGGCTTGCATATAAAGGTCTTCAGGGATGTCTTCCTTCCAGCAGGTTGAATCATGAATTTGCAATCAATGTGGTGTTATGAGGGAAATCATGGAGGTAGTCGCCAAATGTTTACAGTCTTAAAGAAAAGGGGGACACAGAAAGGAGACACTTTAACTATCTGTACATAAAAAACAGGAGTTCAAGATAGCATGAATCAGGAAGAATGTAGTGCATTCTTTGAAGGACAGTTCATATGAAGGAAATGCTATCCTTGACTGTAAAATAAAATCATAAGAAAAGAGAGGTTTATCTGTTCTTTCAAGAGTAAAGCATCTTAAACAGGGCACGAAGTTTCTTGTTCACTGTATGGCATTCTTTGAGGGCCATGCATTACTCATTCCTAAGTTGTGCCTTCAAGTCTTCAAGATAAGCACGGTTTGAACTTCCTTTCTTCTTTTCTTTGGGTAATTCTTTTCTCTCCCAAGGTAATACTAGAAGTTGGCTGAATGGTTTGTCTTGCATATGCTTGACATTGTTCATTCATACTAGTTTCCTTTAGCACTTTGAGGGTAGAAAACCTCTTAATGTCCATATTTGTGAAGTGTATCTTCAACATACATTTTGAAAAACACTTGTGGAGCAGAGATGCTGGGTCTTGAGTTGTCCTTGGAGGCGTTCATCATGTTGTACTGTCTCTATGAATTTGGGTAGGAGTATCTTTGCTGTTTGAAAATATCTTGACAGTGGTTTTGATGTCTGTTTGTGTGATCTCTTCAGATTTGCTGCTGTTTCTGTCAGCTCTTCTACGGGTTCCTGCAGTGACCAGAGGGGCTGAGATTATTGGCAAAGCACAGATGAATACTTTGTGCAGTGGTGAACACAGCTTTCTATAACCTTCCACCAGTAGCTATCTAGATAACAGCAGAGTGTTATGTGCCCAGGAACTGTCTTAATCATTTTTATGTGGTGATTTTTGTGTTGGCCCGTTGCAGTGTTTTTTATTAACTTCTCCAAGCTGCAGCATTTCAAAGAGTAGCTTAAGCTGCCTACCACCCAAGGAAAGAATTTGTAAGCTTTGCCATAGGGGACTATGGTTTGATGAGAGAAAATGGGATAATTGTTTTCCTCCCTCTCCCCTGATGGGCACACTATAATGTTTTTTGCTACAAAGGCCTGACACCCGAGGCATAGATTCCTGTTGCATTGAGCAATGCAGGTGCTTAAGAGGCTGCAGTTCAGTAGGTGTATGTATATAACTATTTTTCAGCAAAACAATTCTGTGCATTGCACACCTGTTCTTGTAAACTGAAAGGAAACAGAACAGTAAGGTATGCAAGAATGTCATCTAGAGAAACACTGGCTTTGTTCTCACTCTGATGAAGATGCATTTCTAACAGAACAATTTTGGCTCTGGTACCACTTGGTGATTGCATATCTTTATTCCATTTTTTTTGTCCTTTTTCTCTCTTCACAGCCCTCCTTGTGCTTGCTAGAAAAGCTTTTTACTGAGTTGAAGGTTGTTTAGGCCTGTAAGGACAAAAGGGATATAGAGCTTTATCTCACTCTGTGACAAACACTTCAAGAGTAATCCAAAAGGTCGGAAAGACTCGTTTGTGATTAAGTGAAAGTCTTCTGAAGATTTTAGTGTAGAGACTTGCCATACCTTTATAAAAATGTGTTTGCTTTTAATTCTGCGATGCTTTATGACATGGGGGAAAAATGGGTTAAAGCAGGAGATAGATTGTGTCCTAGCAAACTGGGACTTGGGGTAGCACAAAAGACAGCTGTTTGGCTTGGCCAAAGGCAAGTATTTAAGAAGAATGTGTTTCTTTAAGGGATAAAATTGCTTTAGTTTTTTCCTGTGGTTATCAAAAGGTCTTAAGACTTCTGATATTATTTACATCGTCTTTGTCTTGATAAAGCAAAGTTAGAATGAAAAGAGGATTACTAGAAACTTACTTTTTCTTTTCTAAGCAAAGATACAAGCGGTCAATGCTGGAGCCTATTGGTTGGATTGATTTTGACTGTTCTTAAACTCTTACAGATGGTCATAGTCTAATACACTTTACGAACATTGCAATGGGTACTGATCCCTACAGCTGATTCATATCCCATGTGGTGCTACTGTGGTCTCCAAACTTCGCAATTGTCATTACAATGCTTAAATGCTTATCCTAGATGCAACCCTTCTGAAAGTAGAAATAATATGTTGATATGAGAAAACACCAAATTAGTTTTTCCTCAGGTAAAATTGTCCTTTTTAGTTAAATATTTAATACCAATGATATTCACACTGTAAAATGTGTTTCTGTGCTACTGTTTCTGTTTCAGAACATAAAATAACAGCATTATGCTATTCATGCTTTTTTTTCATGAAGAAAAGAGGTATTTGTATGAGAAAGTAGCATATAAAAAAAGATACTTGAAGCAGGTAGTTTGACTTTTTTTTTCTTCTTTATCTCTAGGAAAATGTGTACTAATGTGTAATGTTGATTGCATAAATTAATTCATGATGAAAAAGTTGCAAGGATACCTAGGAAAAGGCTTCTTTTTATACTGAAAAGTCAACAACATGTTTATAATGTTTGCATGTAGAAAGGAAGGGAAGAAAAAATTCTGAGCCTAATACTAAAAGCTGAATAAAACAAGAAAGAATGCCAAAAGATTGTGTGACAGTTTCAAAGAACTTAAACTAGCGTGGCCACGAAAGGGAATGGAGAAAAATGTATGCTGTGTCTGGGTTTATTTGCTCCCTGTTTATATTTATTTCTATCACTTTTTGGGAATTTACAATGCTTTCTTACTATGGATGGTTTGGTCTGCTACTGAAAATGATGCTCCAGCTCCTCCATTTGTGCAAGCTGATGATCAGCTAAATGAAAAAGCAGGTTTGGCTGCTAGCTCACTGTGTTCCATGTCTGCACGGCTGTAGGGGCACAAATGAAAGCTTGAGGAGACTTGGTGTGGCAGATTGTGCGCTCCAGTCATGATGCTGCATTGTAGGCGTCTTGGGAGTACGTGATTTTGAGGGTCCTGAGGGATTGCTGCTGCCAGAACAAGATGATCCAACTTCCCTTTTGCTGCCCTTTTTGTTTCTGCCTCTTTGCTTACAGTCTTTGCTATTTGACCTCAAGATGGGCGGATTTAACCCACGAATCTGGCAAAAAAACTTGTTCAGAAAAGAAAAAAAAAAAAAGACTAGTTTTTCTGCCAGGCTGGTGGGTTGAACCTGCTCGCTGTACTATCAGCTAAGTCATGGTACAGCCTTGCTGAACATCTCAGGGTTGTCACTTTCTATGGTAGCAAACTAATAGATTGTATCAGTTGCCTTATTTTAGCCCTTTAAACTGGTTCTCTGACTGTTCCAAATCCAAAGCCTAAAATGCTTTAGCTGTACAATGTAGCTTTTATTCCTTTACTTCCTCGGGTGTATTTTTATTAATTTTTATTAATATGAGATTTTTATTAACGTAAGCTGAATATGGAAAAATGCTAGCCATGTTCCTGAAATACTTCGTGTGTGTTACTACCAATATGCATTTTAATGAATGTGCTCTGGAAGAGACACTAGAAAAATTTGAAGAGAAGCAACACTGTACTAGCATCAAGCCTGTTATAATTTTTTATTACAACAGAAATTTAAGCTATTATATTTCCATCCTATATGTGATGTTATACAGGTTTATGATGAATGAAAAGACGATTAATTTATTTGCAGCCATGGTGCACAGCTCTTACTCTGTCCTGCACCCAGGGTACATGCCCTCCCGATGTGACTGAGTCTTTGTGGCTTTAACCAGAACTGAGCCTGAGCAAAGCCGCTGCTAATCAAAAATTGTGCAAATTAATTTGCTATGTAATGCAAATGTTAAGCAGACCCACCAATAAAAACAAGTCCTAGGCAACAACTTCACATTTTTGAAGGCTGAATAGGCTGGGTATGTTTCTTAAATTATGATTTCTTTCCTGTGAATATGTGTGCTGGTGGTAATCAGTCTGATTGAAGCAGAGTAAAAGTGTAAACTTCTGTTTTTCTGCCTTCAGACACCTTTCAAGAAAATCGTTTAATTTAACATGGTATTTTATTTTGCAGTAATTTATTTTCTTAAGCTGGTTTTTTTTTATTGCTTATTAAAAGGCAGTCTATTTAAAAACTTGAAATGCACTCCATCTTCATCAGTAAAGCTTTCTCTCATAACTCTCTGCCAGCATCATTAAGCTCCATTAAAGTCATTCTAGTTAGAATAAGTTTTCAGAAAACTGAAAATGGATGCAGAAGAGATTTTGATTAGTGCATGATGTACTATGTGAATGTATCTGTAAACCATTCTATTCTATTCTGTTTGAAAAGCATGTTTTTGGTTGTGGTTGATGTCCTCTAATAGGTCTGTGTATAACGGTTGGGAAAATGATTATGCTGTTAAACAAAAGTCTATGTCAGGACTGTTCCTTGAAGGATAATAAATTATATCCACAAGCACCAGGCAAGTCGTATGCCAGATTACCTTGTATATATCCTAATCCCTGATGATGTAGACAGTAAGAGCCTACTGATTGTGCCTGGGCTGATTGCAGCTGAGTAAGAAATTGCTGTGCTGCTGCTTCTGTTGACTTTTGCTTGATCCTCCCTCCCAAAGACACACAAGCTTTTTGAGGCAGCTAGAGCTGCACAGTTGGTGCATTAGGAGCCTGGCATGGGAAATGGCGAAAAAAGTGCAGAATTTTTTCGTCTAATGATGGACTAGGATATTCCCGCGGTGTCCTGCATAGGTTTCCCTTCTTCTCAGTTTCAAATGAGTACAAAGTACAGAGAACCCGAGTAATGCCCTCTTACTCGGTTGTGCAGGGAAGAAACATAAAGAAGGAATATCATAAGGACTGAAAAAGGTACAGAAATATGCTTAGGTTGTGGAAACATATGCAAAAGGGAAGGGAGAGGAGCAGGTGAGTGCTGGAGAGCTTACCTGGACGAGCATTTGAAGTTGTGCAGTAGGAACTGTATCTTGGTTCAGAAACGTGAAACAATTGGAGAAACTAGTTCTAATCTAAACACTAATGGGACTGCTGCTGCTTGTGCTGTGCTTTCAGCCATCTCATGGGTCTCGTAAATGCATACCAAGGTGTGGGAATCGCTTGATGCTCTTCTGTTTTGCTCAAATAGGCTGAACATGATCTAGGGAAAACAAGGTGTTGTCAGGCTCTGAAAAAAACAAGGTGGCATCAGAAGAGTATTTGATTTTCAGATTTAGCTGCTGCATACTCCTATTGAGCCTTGTTAGATTGTTTGATCTGTAGGAGTTTTCCCAATTAGTTTGGTGTGGTGCATGTCTGCCTGCCTTCTACAACTGCTTTTTTTTGTTAGTTTTTTAATAAGGATAATTTTACTCTTAAAGTATCCTTAACACCTGTACACATTTTAAAGCTTTTTAGCAGAACAAGTAAATTTTTAAGACTTGTGTCCCAAGAACAATGTTGTGTAGTTTCTGCTTCCTCGAATATCCTCCTTTCATTTCAATGGTTAGTTCATAGTAAGCAGTTGTCATCTATTTGAGCTTGTTCCTAAGCAGTTGTAAAATATATTCAAACCTCGTTTCCCTATATGAATTTTGTATAGCTTAGCTGTTCCCATTGGCTCAATGATGACCCCTGAGGTCAGGTATTATTCCAGTATGCTAGTGATTCCTCCAGAAAACTAATGAAAGCATACAGAACAAAAATAACAGAATTGCTGATTAACCATAACACCAATGAAGGCTAAAGATATCTGTGTAATGTTGAACACAATATTTTGGTAGGTCCGACGAGTACCGGGTTCCAGTGGTCACCTGCATAAAACAGAAGATGGGGACTGGGAATGGAGTGATGATGAAATGGATGAGAAGAGCGAGGAAGGCAAAGCTGCTGTTTCTCAGGAAAAGGTAACTTGTTTGTGCCAAGACATTTACAGTCTGCAAGATACTCTGTCTTGATGTTAATTGTTAGTATTTCTAGATCTTTTATGTATAAAGCTGCATAGCTCATATCTCACTGCATTTGTTTTCCAGTCACGAAGAGTAAAACAGGAGGAGAACACAGAGGTAACAATATCTTTATCAATTTTTTTTTTCTTCCAAGTTTTCTAGTGAAGGGATTTCTTTTTCATTTCTGTTGTTAAACTCGTAAATTGAGGCGGGGGCGGTGTTCTGCAGCCTTGTCTGACAAGTACTTGTGAGGATAGAGTTGTATGCAGTTGGGCCTGTAACAGTCAATTTGAGCACACACTGGATAAAATGGATAGGAAATTTAAAGTCATGTTATGTTCGTGCCCAGGAGAATTGGTTAAAATAGGTAATTTGGCTGGTTTTAATGAATCTTCATAACTGGATCATGCTCATTGCTGTCTTTTTGTCAGTGTAATGATTGTTGTTTTGGAGTAGCCAGAAGATCTCAAAATCATTTTTCATTCTTAGGATTTGTATCACAACACGTAGCTTGTAATTAAAATGCTTCATCCCATATACAGTAAAATAGTTCAGTACTGTGGTATATCAAATTAATTCAGAGGACTGAAATACAATATTGAGTTTCATGGCCCTGTGCTGAGAGTGTGGGAAGCATCGGTGCTATAAATAATTGCTTAATAGGATTACTGGCTTACAGCCAAAGTGCTCCTTTAAAAATGTCTATTCCTCGGGTGGGTGACCCTTGCCACTTCACCTGCAATTTTAGATTCTTTGATTTTCATTGGTGTCGTAGAAATCTTTTAAAAGACTAACAGCTTCCTGTCAGGTTTCTTCCTGTTATCTCCTGTGATGACCCCAGTCTTTCTGTTGCAGAGCTAGTTTACGTAGTGCTTCAGCATCTGAGATGACTTATGTGAGTATAGGAAAAAAAAAAAAAAAGGACAGACAGTCTTTTTATGTCTTACAAATTGAGAGTTCTACAGTTTGTGAATTAGTTTGTACACGTAACTCTTTTGTTATGAGTTGTTTAGTTTATGATGAATAAAAAAGCTTCTGCTTGAAGTCTGCTGATTTTTCTTTCCTGAAATGCTCCAGAAGTTGACATGGAGCTGACTAGTGCAGCTTCTCATTGTTGGTGTGTGCCTGTTGGTCTTTTTGGCTGCACGTTCCAATATACTGAAATAACAGGTCTGTTGAAGAAAATAATAGTAGTGGTTTATATGAATGGATGGAAATTACTGAAGTAGAAAAAAAATCTAGTTCCCTTTAAGTGATTAAATAATTTTCCAAATATTCATTAACTTTTTGTTTAAAATACGCAGATAATGAAATGTAGGTCTTCTGTAACACTTTCACGTTAAAGTGACTTTAAAAAACCCACAACTGTTGGAAAAAGATCAAATTGGATTTGTGGAGCAAGTCTTTATTTTGGGCGGACTTGACTGTAACCTTTGAACAGGCTTCTGTCAGTGGTCACAGTATGCCAAATTGGGTATGAAACCAGAGTAGCATAGAGGACCCTGAGATACTCTGTATGTAGGATATACTTTTGCTTGAGAGTTGATATAAATGTTAGTTGAGGGCGGGGGAGGGTTTCATAGTGTGAGGAAGGAGAGATAGTGTGAAAGATATCCATATTCTCGATTTTTCTCTGTGAAAGACACTCTGCGAGCTGTGATGCCAGCTTTGACATGCTACTAGCTCTTTGCAGATGGGTAGATGCAAGACTTCTGTAACAATCAAAGATCTTACACAAAAATAATGTGAGTAGTAGCTTGGTATTCTCAGTGTGTGCATGTTATTTAATAGGTTATTGGAGCTTTGATGCAAGGTGGATTAAAAGCTATTACACTCAGTGCTTTATGCAGGCCTTATCATTTGTATCTCCGTAATTGAAATCTGGCAGTTTTACTGGTATCAGCTGTATTTTGGACTGTGTTACTGAAAGTGTTTAAAATGTTTTTGAGAGTTAGAGGATGTGTAAAATATTCTGTGCTAACTACAAACTGTTAGCATGGCAAGTATTTCGGGATTCTTTTTTTCCATTGGCATCCATTATAAGACTTTTTACTTTCTTCTTTAATAGTCTCAGCCTGCTGTTAGCGACGAATATAGTGAAGTTCCATGTGCTGTGAATCTTGTTTTAAGATTAAGGTAAGAGATTCTTCTATTTACTTTAGCATTCCCTTTAGTCGGCTGTATTATTCTTGATATCCTTCATTACTTCCATAATATTAACATAAAATAAGTGTTAGCCTCTTTAATCTCCCAGTATGACCAGTATGAATAGTGTTTCTGTGACTAATTGCTGTCTTTTAATTGCTTACTGAAGTAGTGTAAAATGAAAAGCAGAATATGAATTGGCTTCAGGCTAAGTGTACCCTTCATTAAGTATTTTCTTTTTTTTCCTTGCAGTGCAGGATCACAGTGAGAGATTTTTAATGAGTTTCTTTCACACTTCAACAGTCAGCCTCTGACAGAAATAAAAAATAAAACCATAGCTGTATTGCAAGTTGCCTACTCAAAACGTTTTTCACTGGCAAGTTTGATCAGCCACTGTGGAGAATCACAGAGATTTTAGAGAATGGATATAAATATGTTGTCTGACTTAAATTTATACAAAGTTAAAATGAGTCAGATTACCTTTAATTAAAATCAGTGTATAACTAAGATTTGAATTGTTTAATTGTGCTGTCTAGTTCATGGATAAAAGTATTTTTTCATAGGAAGCTTTGATAACTTTTTATATATTTACAATCATTTTCCTTAAATGGTTAAAAAACTTAGTTAAAAAACTTACTGCCACTCACTGTAAAACTTGTTTACATCCAGTTTTGACATGATATCTATGAGAGGTTGTAAACTCTTAACTTTCCCACATAGCAATAATTAAATGTTATGGGCTTTTTATGCTGACAAAAAGATAAAAGTCAAAGAGAAATACTTACAAAATTGCAACCAGTGTATTAGACACAAATAGCAGATTTATGCATAACAAGTAGCTTTAAAACAGTAATGTCAAAAACTGTTAGTAATCAGAAAAAAAAAACTACGCAGAATGAGTACCAAGTTCCAAAATCTATTATCTTCCATTTTCTTTGACTACTTTTCTAGTGACAGCTGCAAAAAATTGCATGGCTGCCAAAGGTTGTTTACTGAAGGGAGGAGTAATAAATTTTATTGTGGGGAGAGAAAAGATTAGAGATTATTTGGAATAGGTTTAGTTGTCCAATTTACATAGCTGCCCAGTTATGCTATCAATATTCTTTTTCATCTCTCTGCTGACAGACAGGTAGATGAAACCATTTTCAAAACAGACCAATTTATACTGCTTTGTGGATGTTCTAGCGAGGTGCTCTGGGTATTTTTAAATTATGATGAAACCTACAGAGTGATTAGCTTCTACCCTGTGTGTTGGCATATCCACAGGGCAAACATTTTAGTCCTGCAAGTACAGTGAAATGTCAGGGATTATGCTTTTGGTTTTCTGCAGCTCTTAAGCCAGAAGGGAAGGAAGATTGATCCTAGGAGACTTGAGTTTCCAAACTCTTATTTGCCCGATGAACCTCTGTTCTTGTTCAGAATCCTCTTAATTGATGGGTGAAAAAATTCTCTCCCTCTCACCTCACTAAAAGCAAGTCTGTAGTAACTAGATTAATGTGTTACAATTATGAAGGTTTAGATGGTTACTGGTAGAGAGGAAATAAACAATAATTTCAATTTTAGGAACCAGAAAGTTTTCCTTTAAACATAACAAAATAGTCTCTAACAGCAGATACACTCCGGGGGCTGGGAACACTGTTGGCAATGTCTTGGAAAAAAAAATAATAAAAAAAATTCAATACATAATTTCGCAGAATTAATTTTGTTAATTTAAGATAACCTACATTGGAGGGAAGAATGATCCGCGGTGCAAACCTTTGCCCCTGTGCAAGCTCTGGCTGTGCCCTGCCTCAGTGGGCTGAGTTGCCCATCTTTGCACTCTGTGTCTGGGTTTCCTTCTGAGGGCAACCTGACCGTGGGGGTAGGTAGTCACGTAATTACATACGTAATCACGTAATTATGCACGTAATCAACGTGCATGTGGAATGCAGGAGTACGGGGTATACCAGACAGCACCCTTTTCGTTTAGTTGGGACTTTGTGGAGTACCTATCTCAGAATGAGGGCTACAAGCTCCCTATACCTCTGCCCAGTGGTGTAGATACAAGAGTTAATACTTGAGCATCTCTTTATATTTGTGAGTGTAAAGGCAAGAGTTATTTGTTTATGGAACCATCACAGAAATTCAGGGCAGCTGCTGGCTGGCTGCTGTCTACATTGTGTTTAGCAAGGCATTTGAACAGTTGTGCTTCCCCTCCACTATTGACCACAGGAGGAAAACAGGTGAGGCTGCTTTGGGCATGGCAGGGCTGTGCAGTCTGCAAGATACTTGTCAAGAATTACTTTTGAGTGTCTTGTTCTTCCATAAGTTAACAGAAACCTTATTTGGCAAAAGGAGCTGATGATTATTTGTTAACTTTTAACAAAATACTTATGTTTCTTCCATTATCAGATTACCTGTGAGGAGCTTTGTCAATTCATTTTCCAGTCAGTGTCAAGTATCTGTCAGTATATTCTGTTAAAAGCATTTCATCGTTGACCTGAGTGTAGGCACATTAATACTGGCCCTGGTTTAGCAGAGAGTGGCTGTACCTGAGAGTAGAGGGCTCCTGTGTTCTGCACCTTTTGGGTCTAGGTCTAGCTGCAGCACGCAAATTCAAAAACACAACGCTGGGGAAATAGTGACTATGGTGTAACAGTACAGTGCTGCTTTATGGGCACTGGATTAGGAGTCTCCTTCCCCAGCCCCAGGGAGTCCTGGTGCTTGGACCTTACCACTCTGCTAAACAAAGGCCAGAGTAGGTTCGAACTGGCTTTCCAATGACGTATTGACAAGCTTGTACCACACCAGGAGATGCAAGTGACAAATTACAGAGATGCTGTTTTGGGAAGACAGTAGTGTTCAGAATATTAAAGTGTTAGTGCTTTAACTTGTTGCTGTAAGCTGTTTTGCACTGATTCAGCTGTTTTTCCTGTTTTGTTAGAAGAAGAGCAGTTATATGGGTGTTTCTTCATAAAAGTCTGAAAAATAAATTACATCCCGTATCATAGAATGTAAACCTGGAGGCTCTCAGATATTCACAGCCAGTCCTGGGCAGAGGAAGCCACCTTCTGCATTCCAGCTATATCCAACTGTCCTTAACACTGGGAGCTTTGCAGGGTGAATGAGCTTATGTTTAGGGCAGCTGTATATGGAGAAAGAAAGAGCCCCCAGAGTTCTGTTGTGTTGTAATTAATTTACTGAGCAAACATTTATTGAGCATCTAAAAGTAAAAATACTGCTAGTTTTGCCATTTATAGTGAATAAAAGTGGTGCAGATTTCTTGCTTTCTGTCGTGTAGCGTTCCCTTGGGATTGTAAGGTAGTAAACAGCTAATATCCTCAAAGGGGTTTCTGCATTTATCCACCTCCACTGCAGATTTTAAACTATTCCATTGATGTCTTCTGATGAATTGATCATTGAGTCATACAGCTGATGGAGACTTGAGGACATCAGAGGATTTTTATGGGATTTGTTAAAATGAATTGTAAGTTGTCAACCATATTATTATGGAGCAAGTTAGCTACAGTATGAAGATAGAAACAATTTCCTCTGATGCTTCATCTACTACTATTATATAGCTTTTAAAGTATGGCTTGATATTCAGATAAACATTGCGAACATTAGATGCCAGAAATGAAGCCTCAAAGCTCAGTATACTATCTGAAATGTTGAAAGCTTTTTCTTTTAAAATAATTCACTTGAGGCAATCAAATTATATAAACTGCAGTAGTTTGAGTTCAGAACACGCTGGGTTTAGATGCTGAGAATTACTGTTTAAAAAAAAGATTCAGTACTGATGTGGGTAAAAATGTAAAAACTGGCAAAATACAAAAGAAATCGACTCATGGGGAGGATGAGAGGGGAAGGCTCAGGAAGGTCTCATCTCTTCATTGCTTTCCTTTTACTTCCCCAGAGAGGGGCCATAGGGTAAGGTGATAGCAAAAGGTGAGCATCTCAGAAGGGAATAAGCCCTGTAATGTGTGATGGAGGCTGGCTGGGCTACCACCTGAGGGGAGAAGGCATTTCCCCAGACTCAGGCAAGAGGGATGGTGGAGAGAAAACTCTGATGGCACTTGTGATACTGCTGGGTCATTGGCTGGGGAACTACTTTGATTGCAGAGACTTTGTCATGAAAGTTGCTGCAAATATTTAGAATAATAGAATAGTTTGGGTTCAATGGAACCTTTAAAGGTCACCTAGTCCAACCTCCTCTGCAGTGAGCAGGGACATCTTTAACTAGATCCGGCTGCTCAGCCCCCCATCCAACATGACCCAATGTTTCCAGGAATGGATCTACCACCTCTCTGGGCAACCTGTTCCAGTGTTTCACCACCCTCACTGTAAAAAATGTGTTCCTTATATCTAGTCTAAATATACCCTCTTAGTTTAAAACCATTACCCCTTGTCCTGTCACAACAGGGCCTGCTAAAAAATTTGTCCCCGTCTTTCTTCTAAGCCCCCTTTAAGTACTGGAAGACCGTTATAAGGTCTCCCAGGAACCTTCTCTTCTCCAAGCTGAACAGCCCCAACTCTCTTAGCCTGTCTTCATAGGAGAGGTGATCATTTTTGTGGCCCTCCTCTGGACCTGCTCTTACAGGTCTATGCCTTTCATGTGCTGTGGGCTCCAGAGCTGGGTGCAGTACTCCAGGTGGGGTCTCAGGAGAATGGAGTAGAGGGGCAGAATCACCTCCCCTGACCTGCTGGCCACACTGCTTTTGATGCAGTTTAGGATATATTTGGCATTTAGAACCTGATGGGTAGAAATAATATGAGGCTTGGGAGTGTGGGACAAAAGGTTTAAGAGTAGTAGTGTCTGGAGATTTGGGACAGGGAACAGCCTAGGAACCTTTAACAAGAGCAAGGGCTGGGAGTAGGAGGAAGTATGTGCTCCTGTGGCTCAGGTTTTTTCCTCTTTTATAATGAGGCTATGCTACACTAAAAACCATCAAATTTTAGATGATAGTTTGCATTTTTTTCCTAGTATTGTGTTCCGAAAAAGGCTCACAGTACCCATAAAAATTAAAAATTGCCTTCCCAAAGGAGGAATTCTGGCAGAAGAATCAATGTGTTTCAGTAGTTCTTTCACTGGACAGTCAGGTTCTGTTATTTTTCCCAAGCAGAGCAGGGTTGAACTCATTCAGTAATTGAGTAGGGAATTTGAAATTGAAGTAGGAAATTAACATCAGACTCTGTTTAGTGCAAATTCCTTGTTGTGGATGAGAAGCACAACTCACATTCTGAAATAATCTTTAAAGAATCCCATGGCACTCTTTATGCAAGTGCTGGTATTTAACTTGGTTAGTCTGGACTGTTTCCAACTTGAATATCTGATTTTTCTGTCCTTAACTTGTATTTAATGTATTTTTGTTTTAGTAATTTTCTCTGTGAGTCTAATTTGTAAAAATATTGCCTGCTGTCAGAGTTGCTTCTTCAGTTGGAGATGGCAATTTCCAATTTATTTTCTATCTTTTCAACTGTTTTGTATTGGAGTATGTTGCCCCAGAAGTGAAATTAGCAGCAGTGTGTTTTAGGTAAATCCATGCAAGGCTTTTGAAAAGCTTTAATATTAAATACTTAGTACAGACCATTAGTATTTTAAAGCTCAAGTTTAATTAAGAGTCTGTGCTTGAATTTTGCAATGAATTGAAAATGCTGGTTCTCTGTTGCCATGGCGTGTAGCTGTTACTCAGTCTGACTGAGCCATCGTGTTGAAATATACTGATGCTTCTGTGTCCTCAGTCTCACAGTGGAAGAGGAATTTGAGAGTGGGGAGGAATGAAATCTATATTCCAAATTTTCTCCTGTGAGGCAGTGCACACCATCCGTCTTGGCAGAGGACCCTCGCAGGAAATCTGCAAACAGAAGTTTAAGGCACTTGTCTGTGATGGAGTCCTCCGACAGGACTGTTCATACCACCAGGGAAAGGAGGTGGGGAGGAATTGCCACCCTTGATTTGAAATTTTCAGTCTAGCCACCAAGTTGTTACAGTTACAGATTTGAGAAGGTCACTGTCAGAGGGTTTGACTATTTAGATTAATAACAGAGACATTTCATGTTAAATTAGGAGACTTGTTAATGGTTAATAGTTAAGAATTGCAAATTATCTGAAGCAATCTAAGATGGTTAAATTAGCTCCTATGACAGGAAGATAATTTAATGACAGTAATTTGGAATGTCCCAGGACCTAATTTAATAAAGTTCCTGCGCACTAGATGAATTAAGGCTGTGGAAGAACAAAAGGGGCAATGGAAAATTTTTACTTGATGCACTGGCAAATGGGATGCTTCTGCTACATTACTGCATATCTTATTGAAAATAACACGTAGAGAAAATGCTATGGCAGAATTGTATGTAATGGCACTCCGTGTTATTTACAGCTAAAAGTTTCTGCGTGTCTGTATTTCTTACAAAAACATTTCTTCAGCTAATACCGCTGGACACTGTGTTGTTTGATCCTTTCTGAGGAATCTGTCTTCTAGGGCTGGACAGACAGATACAATTCAGAATGACAAGTCCAAGCAGTAGCTGGCAGCAGCAGGTAGTTGTCTATGCCATGCTACAGCAGGAGAGTTGTTAGAACTTAAGCAAAATGTGATTTCCTCTGTGTGCCACGACACAGACAGTGAGGTGTCACCCACTAGTCTGAGCTGAAGCTCAAGGGCTAACTTTCCTGCTTTCACGTAGGACTGTTTTTTTGACTTCTTTCTTACAAAATTCATTACATGTAAAGTTACAGAAAAAATGTACTTGACTGAGGTACCCAGTAGAACTACTCTAGTGTTATTAATATTTAAGTTTCAGGCTTAATTTTTTAGGAGAAACAAACCCCTTAAACAGGCAAACCCCAAAAATCAGAACCGGCTAGAGTCAGAATGAGCTTGATAATTGGCTCAGTATCATAACCCAGAGCTCATGACTTTTTTTTTTTCCTTTTTCCTTTTTTTCTTTTCTACAAACTTCCAGCCGAGTGGTAGATTTACAGCTGGAAGGTAACAGGACTTCTTTATAAGATGGGAATCGATCCAGTAACGAACATCATAAACAAAATAATTTGTAGAATTCTTGAAATAAATGTACCTGTGATTATAGTATTGAGCACTGTGCTATATTTTGTTTTACCATCACTTCTAAGGATTTGCCCTGGGAATTGAGGAGGTGTGGGGACATGGTTACTGAACTGAATTTTATTTTCACAGCATGGAGACTTGATTTAAATAACCTGTTTAATCATGATTAAATCATGACTGAAATCAGTAAGGAGGAACCCTTGATTAAGCTATTGATTCTAATCCTGTTTTCCTTTTGTACCTCTATTATTTCCTTCAAAGCTTGCTCTTTTAAAATGGTAAATTATGCATTTCTTACTCACTACTTAAGGATGTTTTTATGCCTTGCTGTATTTTTATTGAAAATAAATTGAACATTTAAAAATTTATTTTAATTATTACCTAAATAATCTTGGATGCAGTTGCCACACCATTGCTTATTTAATAGAGAACTGGTGTATTTGTTTATCAAAACAACTTTTGTATCTAATGTTGATAATTATCGAACCAAGGAATCATTATATTGTTTCTGCTCATTAACCCACCCCTGCGCCTCAGGACTTCAACAACAAAGAAAAAAAGAAGGGTAACTGTAATTGGCGACTCCCTTTTGC
>JAOQGH010000077.1:21178307-21216450 GCA_025769975.1 Gallinago jamesoni | reverse complement strand
TTTGTGGTTGGACTCGATGATCTCTGAGGTCCCTTCCAACCACCACAATTCTGTGATTCTGTGATTCTGTAATATTTGAATGTCTAAATATTTAGATGGCAAGGAATTAGGCATTTAACCTGCATAGCTGTGGCTGTAAATTGAGCAGGTAATTGCATTTGGAGATGTTGCTGATACTGAAATTTTAAAATCACTAGAGTAGTTTTATTCCATTATGACTATTTATTGTATCATTTACAAAAGAGAAAAAAAGAGGGGGGACAAAAAAAAATGACAAAGAAACCCAAGCACCTACCCCCAACCTCCTGTATGTTAAAGGAAATAGTTTAAAGCTTGAGTTGACCTCAGTGTTAAAAGTAATTTTATTTGTATTATTAATGGCATGTATGTTAATGGTCATCTGAAATATGGTTCACATTTGATGATACAAAATTTAGTTCCAATTAGGTATTTTTCCAGTGGTTTTAAAGTAATAGCATTTACCTTGAGAGGCTACACTGTTTCATCCGTTTGATGTGGTGGCATAATACATTTGGTGGGGGTGAAACCGTTTTAAAGAATTTTGTCTGTTCTGGTGGTTACCAGTTGGTGTTGTGGTGCTCTATTTTTCTACTTTGCACTGGTATTGATGTTTCTGGGACTGTGTTGGATCACTATAAAGCAGTCAGGTGCTGTTTGGTTGGTTTGTGACTTCTGATATTTTTGAGGGGAAGGCAAAATTTTAACTGAACTCACTTCATTGATCCTGTTTTGCTCCACAAGGCAAATGTTGCTGCTGCTGGAGTGGGGCCAGTACATGGCCACAGAGCTGGCACTGGAACACAGGTGGGACAAGAACTTAATATACATGCAGGCTTTGATGGTGAAGCCTATTTATTGTAAAGCTACTTTTGAGAAACTTTGGCCTATGGCAGGAAAACTAAATTAAACCTTTGAAGATGTTTTTAAAGCAAAGCTTAGACTTTTTGCCATGCTTCTCACTCTTCTTAATAAGCCAGGATCTATGAGTTTTAGAGGGATGATATGCAGACTGTCATGACTTTCTGGTAAATAAGATGTCTTTCTGGTTTACCTGCAAGTCTCCTTTGGTTGTGATGGTTATCTACTGATAGATCGTCGGGAGTGAAAACTCAGAGCCAGTGGTATAGAAATGATGCGCACATCCAGAGAGTTTTTAATTTAGATTATTGAAAATATTCTTTGCTTTGGATAAAGCAAAAAAACTCTCCGAGCCTGTTTTGTGCACTTACACATATCTATTAAAAAATGTGTATTTCTGTAAACTTGTTGCAAGTCTTTTGTCTTGATTTTATAATATCACTTTTCTAGAGCTCTATTCTGAAGTACACAGAGCCTCCTGGCAGCAATCTGCCTTCCACAAGTTCTGATTTTAAGAACTGAAATTTTTCTTCAAGCATTCTCCATGTAGTTGGAGAATTTGTCACTGGACTAACAGGTCATAATCTCTCTTTTTGTGCACCAGGCATGCAGAAGCATTCGAAGCAAGCCTTTGTGTGTCTAATTGCTTAGTTGCTCTGGTATCTCAGCTGAGCGAGGCACATGGTGCAGCTCATGCAGCTATTACAGATTTGACTTCCTTAAACTGTGCGCTGGTCAGTAATTTTTGGTATCAATAAATACAGAGATCTTTCAGAGGTATGCTTGGAGAAGGTCATTTGAGTTACTGGCAAATCCAAGAAAGGCAGCTGTAACCACAGTGTGCTGTAATGTTTAACAGAGTGATCAGACTATGTGCATGGCAGTAGTCCTCTCTGTTATTGAAATGCTCGCACTAATTACTTCAGTGTGATTGTTCTTTAATGTTATTGATGTCATCTCTCCTTATCTCCAGTTCTTTCCAGGAACAAGTCAGTTTTAGATCACTTCTTGTTTTGGCCAAGTATTGAGATTTTACCACATTAATAAATTCTCAGTTTAGCTGCATACTACCCTTAATTGTATTTCAAGTACTTGTTAAAAATACTGTTTCAAGTTAAATCTTTACCACTGCTTTTTAAAAACTTTTGTGCTCATTTGGTAATAATTTTAGGGAAAACTGATGATTAATATGGCCTTCTCTGCAGCAACGAAACTGATAGTTTTTTGTCTAAGTTATTTTTCACCTGCTAATATATGAGAGCAGGTAGGAAGTGTGACTCTCAAAAAGATAATGCAAGTGAATACTGCTTTTCACTGCCTATACAGAGAAATAGGTCACTGAGAATTGAGGTTAAAAAAAATATTGTTTGTTCCAGAGTTTCCTGTTTGAACTAGCTAGGAATAAATGTAACAAGGAAAAAAATTGAAGCCCTGGTAACAGTCTTTTGATTTGGCTTCTGGCATCACTAAGTGGTGAAAGAGAGAAGATCCTGCTTAAAAGCATCTTTAGCTATAGATATATCTAAAATATCTCTAGTTCTAACACCTTTATGTCAAAGAAAGATGACTTGGGGCTGTAAGCTGTCCTCTCCATCCACTAGTGTAATGTTCATATGTCGCTTCTGAAATGCTAAACACAGTTTTGCAGACTTGCCTGGTGGAACTTCCATTATCAGCTAGTTTTCTTGTGTTTCTTCTATCACACAACTTGTGCATTTTTAGTTTTACTGTTATATTCTTTCCATTTTTATTAGATTGGAAGCATTTTTTTTTCTGTTAAGTCTTAAGCAACTTGGGTCTGGTCAGCTATGGGTAGAACTGTTGTAAAGTCCCTTATCGCTGGAGGAGCTGCGGGCTTCCCGGGAGCTATAGACAACTGATCTAATTGTGGCTGTAACAATTCACTTGGCTGCTTTTTGTAAGGTGCACTTGCCTTTTTTGTATGGTAGGTGGCATGCAGATTGTAGATCTTTAACAGGTATCTGCTGTCTCATTCCAACAGCTTAAAAGCCAAATGACAGTGTTTCATTGTGACTTCAGCCTTGAAAGCATCATTTGGCTGTGTTTTGCCATTAGTATTACCGCTACCTCTTGAAGTACAGTGATCATTTCAGGGATCTGCTTTTTACCTAAGAATGTGTAAAAATTAAGTGGTAGTGACAGTGTTTTGTATATTTAACTTTTGAGTCTTATAACTTGATCTTGATCCATCTTATGTTAAACACATTTCCTTCTTCCAGTAGATGTATATGGAGGCCAATAAGTTGTAAACCCATAGAGTTTTTTCAGAACCACTGAAGTAAATGGTAAGGTTTTAAGACTTCAAAGAACTGTATGTTTTAGGGCTACATGGTACTAATACAGGGGGTTTTTAGTCCCATTCTACTTGGTGGCAATCTGGGAGCAGGGCAGATTTCAAACATATGTTTTGCTGCTACCAAAAGTTAACCAAAATGCCCTTCCTTTTAATTTAGAATTGACCTGAAGTTAAAAATAAGTTGAGAAGAACCATCTCTCTCCACAATGCTGAGCAGACATGATCTGCTCTTGATAGTATGAAAATATGTAATGGAGAAGCTGGATATTGATTAGTAAATAACAATGGAGGATGGAAGTGTTAGAGGGAAAAGGATTTACATAAATGTGGTGAATCCTCAGGAGGCTAATGATTCTTTACAGTAATTGCACTCTTCTGTTCTGTTTAAGTGATCCAACGGGAGCTTTAAAGTTCTGATTCACAAAGTTACTTTAATAAACAGGCATCTTCTTATTACTGCTTGGGTTCTACTGCGTGCAAGGTCCCATGACTTCAGAAGGGGAAAAAAAAGGGGGAGGCAGTATTCAGTAAATCATTGCAGTGGGCAACAACCGTGAGTTTACTTTCTCAGTGGACAATAATTTACTGCTTATTGCCAACTGAGAAAGTAAACTCACAGTTGTTTTCATGGAGTGGCGCTGTCTCCATCTCTTTCAGTGCTATTGTGACTAGTTTTTTCTATGTGTAATACAGAGCATTGACCGAAAAATATGACACTTGTGGAGTAAACTAATGCTATGAAAGCCAGATTACAAAAGAAAACCATGTTTGACTTGTGCATTAAGCCTTAAGCACGTGAAAGTGAGAAATGGGTGACAAGTTATTGTGAGAAAGAAAATGACCTTTTGAATTTGAATAACGTTTGGTAGGGCCAAATAACATTTGTCCTTCTAGTGTTTGAATAGCAAGGAAAAAAAAGGCAAGCAAAACTTCTTGGAAAAAAACCCAACCCAACAACCCTAGTGTTCTGTGGTTTTCCCTTAATTATATTTCTTGCAGTGTGCACACAAAGATCTTGCCCCAGAGATGTAGAATGAAAGTTAGATGACTACAGCTCTGGGATGTAGAACCTACCTATCACTCTGATTATTCCACTCCATTTTGATGTGAACCTCTGCTTTCTCTGCAGTCTAAATGAGCAAGTCATTTAAATGCTTCTGTGGTTTTAATTACACCAGCAACTGCAGTGATGCAGTGCAGACACCATACTGCTCGCCCTCGTTTCTTAAGCTATGCTGTCTTGTTTTTTCCATTCTAACTTAGTTTTTTTTTCTGTGGTAGTTTCAATGCAGTTCAGATTTTGGAGGGGAGGAGCATCTGCAAGACCTAAAATTTGCACAAGTGTGATTAAGTGTGATGTTTATTTCCAGTGTGTCTTTTTTTGTTAAAGCACGCTGACTTTTAGACTTGTCCAGTGTCACTAGTCCCTGATGGTGGGGGAAATTCTGTTCTGGTGGGAAGGGGGCTTGTAGGAGTATGGGGAGAGGAAAGGCTGGTTGGTGAAGGGTGCTGTGTGGCACCATGTATCATGGTGGCATTCATAATAAAGTTTTAAAGTTTTAGTTGAAAACTAATTTATTTGTGGTTCCAGAGAATAATACATATTCCGCTGTAGTCTCTTCTGCTAGCCAGACTTCTAAGGATTTGACAAAACTAGTCATTGACAAACTTTTCCATTTTAGGGAGCACACACTTTTGATTTTGGGTTTGGTTGTTTTTTTTTTGGTTTGGTTTTTTTGAAATGTTTTCACTTCTTGAGTGGCAACGTCCTCCATGTTCAACTGGAGCTCAGTAAAAAGAGAACGAAAGAAGGAAGATATATATATAAATATATACACATACATCTTCCTTCTATCTATATAGATAAAAGATACATAGATCTATTGCTATCTGTCTGTATCTTCTTTCATATATATGTATAAATATATATATTTAATTTATTTTAATCATGCAGAAATACGGAAAAATAGGTGAAGAGAAAGTAGAATGTGCCCTAGACCAGAACTGCAGTATCTGTATGTTGGAGTCTGTTAAAATACATTTAGTAGTGAGAAAATGGGCTAGTAAGAGTGAACTCATTGCTCCAGGAAAGCTCTGTCTTTTGTTACTTCCATTCATCAGTCCATAGAAATAAGAGGGAATATTCCTATGCCTTGTTAGGACTGGATAACCATAATAAACAGAAATCTCACACTAATGAAAAAAATTGTTAGCATCCAAGATGGATAATGTTAGTGTTTCAGGTAGGTTAAGATCACGTATGCAAGTGGACAAGAATGGGGATGATGAGAACTAAGATTCTGGATAGCTTTTCCATTGCAGGGATGGGAAAGGATGATTAAACAGTTGCATTAAAAAACATCATTTGATTAAGAAAATAAAATTTCATGGAAAGGAATGTATTTGTGAAATGCCAATGGAAGTGAGCAATGATTGAAAGCATGGATATCTATAGAGTCTGTAGTATAGTCTAGCCAGTGCTTGCTGTCTACATGACACAGTGATGGGACAGGTGATGATGGGGGATTGCTTGTAATTTATGGTTTCTGACTTCATCTGAAATAAGAGAATGAAAAATATTTGGGAATCTTGCTTCTGCTGTAACTAATGAAAAACCATAAGTGATGAAGTTTCCATGCGGTGAACGTATTCTCTTTACTGTTTCACAAGTCAATTTTGTTGATTACCATTCTGTTATCACCTGCATTCTTGGACACTTAGCTCTGTGTATCAGTCTTTATAAACCACATGTGATGATTGAGTAGCTAAAGTCTGAAAATTCAGCAAGTGATGCAGAGATAACCTGTGTGTTATCTCTGAACCTGTGTGTTCTTACACACATGCACACACCCTTCTGGCTTGCCTTATTTGAGATTTTTTTCTTTTCTTCTTATTTTGGGAAGGAAGAATACACTATTATTTGGGTATGGTAAGATGCATCTCATTCGGGAATACAGACTCTCCCTGAGGGCTATATGGAAGATGCAGAAGCTTGGGGTAATATAGAAGCTGATGTTTCAGATAACTCTGCATAAGAAGTGGTGGATAAATTTGGGGGAAAAAAGAAAAGTAGTAGTAAACCAGAATGAAAATCTGCTGTTTGATATATAGTCAAACTCTATCCTAGCCTGATTTAGACCCTAAGTTTCATTCCAAGACATCTAATTGTCTTGAATCTCACTTACATGATAGACATTCTGCATTTAAGAACAAAAGAAATAATGACATTTAATGTCTCCAATTTGCAGTTGCATCATTGCACAAACATGATTTCCTATTTTAAAAATGTAGATCTTTTATCAGGAGTATGGAACATAGTTAATTGACTATAGCAGGAATTACACTATCGTTAGGTAATTATTTGACAGGCTTTTTCTTTAAATGTGAATGCCTGAAATCTCTTTTAATGATTTAGGATTTTTTCAGTAGAACCATGTCAATCTGAACAGCTGCATATTTTTTTTTATTCTCTAATCCTTAGTTTTATAAATACCATTACTGTTTTGCAAATGATTTCCTTCAAAAGATAGCATCTTTGTTTCATATCCTAATGACATGAGGGTCTAAGTTATAGGCAGGGGTCTCAGCGAGGAAGTTGGCCCTTTGTGCTTTTTCTGGTTCTTGGAGGAAGCATTGCTCCCTAGAAAATCAGATCTAGTAATCTCAGTGTGCACGTCCAGTGGTCCTGATAAAGCCAAAATAATGGGATTTGCAAAATATGTTTTCAGGTGTAAAGCTTTAAATCCTAAAATTACTTTGCAAGAAAGATGGCTGCCAGAAATCTTAGCATGGCATCCTTTGGTGTCACTCACAGTCACACACAGCAGTTCTGTGGAATTCCTCCTGTTAGAGGTGACAGCATAATGAGAAGCAACCTGCAGGAAATGAATAAACTTCAGTGTGCTAAAATGCACAAAAGTATTTAAAATTTACTACTTTTTAGAAGAGATGAGCTGTTTTTATCCATGATAATCAAGGTCTATTAGTCTGTAATGGCACTGAGCAAGAAGGAAATAAGAGGTATTATAAGAGATGGCAAAAAGGTCTGAGCTTGCATTTTAAAATAGAAATAACTTTTTCACAAATGCATTAGAGAAACTAGGGACCATTAAGAAATGATGAAGAAGATAAAATTATTAATCACAGAGATACTAAGTGCCTCTCTTCAAATCCTATTTCTATTTAGCAGAAATAAAGTCTGTGTGTGGTACTGCGTGATAGGAATGTAATGGATGTAAGAAAAAAGAACTCCAATGGAACAAATGAAATGCTGCTTGGAAACTCTGTCTACAAATAAATCAACAAGTCCAAACAGTTGTCGCCAAAGTGTATCAAGGGAACTAGCAAACTAATGTGCAGTAACAGTGACACTAACTAGAACCAGGGAAGTGTCTGAAGACTGGGAAAGAGCAAGAGCCGCTCTTAGGGAGAACTCTAGTGCACCTTCTATTTGGTGGAATATATAATGGAATAAATAATTTATGGAAATCAATAAATGTCTGGAAGGTAATGGAACCATAAGCAAAAGCACTTACAGGCTTCTAGCAAATTAATCTTGCCTTTGTGTTGCTTCTCTGAATAGTAGTGTACCATTAAAAAGAAAGCAACAGCATCCTAAGTACACAATAGTTGAGAGTGTAACAATTCCAGATAGCAGAGTTGGATGGTGAAATACATATCAGCCTTCCTTGGATTTTCACCTTCACTTAAATAAACAGATTTGACTCATTAGCTTTCTATTTGGGACGTTCTGCAATTTGGAGACAAAGTAAAACACACCCCATTTGCGTCCTGCTCAAGGAAAGAGTCTGTACCAGGAGCAGTTGGTCTTTCACATAGCTCTTTCAGTCTGTTAGGAAGCTGGTCAGTTTTTACAGGAGTTCATAATTACTTAGTGCTTTTTATATGGTGGATGTTCTACTTACGGAAGGTCTGTGGAAAGATAGAATCTGACAGCCTAATGTAGTAGTTTCTAGATAGATAACTCTTAAGAGTGCAAAATTTACATAATGACTTCTCAGCTGGTTTTAACGTTGGGGTGTATGTGGAAAAGATATGCAGGCTGGGGAAATCAGCACAGCTGCTATTAAGAAGCAAAACTTTCTGTTTTACCTCTGCAAAGGTGTGAGATAAAGTTTTCATTCCCTTGATTTGCTTCTTCAAGAATATGTGCAGGAAATGAGTATCTAAGTCCAAGCTGCATTCCACACTCAGTCAACATATCTTGCTTAAGAAGAATGCTAAATATCTTCACAGCTTCCCTTTTTGGAAAATGGCACTTTTAACAAGCTTATTAGATGTCATAAATTTCAGCAAAGGGAAGTGGATTGTCAAAAGGGAACTCAAAGATGGGTCATATGTTTATTTTTCTTTAAATTTTTTTTTTGAGGGGGCAGCCAAAAAAAATATATCCAGGCTTTTCTAAGGGAGGGTGGAAGGCAGAACTAATTCATACTAATTCTCTGTTGAATAAAAATAGACAGTACAATATTCCATGTAGTGGCAGCAGATTTCTACAACAGAAGGAAATGAGCATCATAAAGCTGTACCTGGCTAGCCGCATTGTCTGCAGCTTTGTATTAGTGATCTGAAACTCCTATTGTTTTTTTATTTAGAGTAGAATTTCAGGAACATGAAACTTCTTCAGCTTTGAAGCATTCAGTGTATTCAGTAAATGAGTACTTTTCATTTTAAGCACTGCATGCAGCATGCTTATTTTTTAGGATTTGCTATTTTGCTTTTGTCTGTGTTGCCAATCATTTGGGGTTTTTTGTGCTCCAGTATGTGGCTGGTTTTTGATTTTGTGATATTTTATAAGTACTTAGCAAATGGTAATAGCTGTAAGTCACAGCTGAGTATGCCTGCCTATTGGATTTAGTTTTCCCACCGCAAGACTTCATGGCCTAGTACACTGAAATACGAGCTTGCATACAGTTTCCTTGCTGAGGAGAAGAATAATGGACTGCAAAAGACATTCTGTTGCTATTGGCTTTTCAAGTGGATTGAGCTATTCATTGGAAAAAGAGTGTGCTACAGCAATTAAGTTCATCCCTGTGCTCAGTCGGCTTGCAATTTCCGAAAATGAGATGGACATCTATTTTGTTTTACTGATGGTAGAAATTATTAACTAAAACTGAAGCTGGAAACATGCAAGGAAGGGAGGCTTGGAGCACAGTATGCGACTATAATGGAGTTCTTTAACATAGGCGTTAGGTTCCTTATGACTGTGTCATACACTGAACTGGTTAAAGCACTTTGTGGCAAACAGGAAGGCAGAAAGCCTTTGGCTTTCATGCTCTGCTGCTTGTTTTATGCGTAGATAGAACCTTACTGTGGAGACAATGGTGGTCAGGGAAAGGAGTTGCTCATTTCAAAACAGATTTATAAACACTGTACATCAAACACTGCTCTTCAGCATTTAACGTTTACTAGATGGCTTGTCTCTTCAGTGGTCATCTCTGTATACATGTTGTCTGTTAGGGAGCTTTAAGTGCATATTTCGTTACCCTTGGAGGAGAATCTCAGAATTTGTTACCCATGAGAGAATCTCAGAATCTCCAACCATGAATATTCTGAGAAGGGGTAATATGTACCATTCAGACTATGTTGAACAAGTAGAGTCAGTATGGCAGAATATCTTTTGAGCGTGCAAAGGAAAATATTTATCAGAGGACTTTATTTATTCTTTAGGTTACCCAAGGCACTTTTCAGCTTAAGCATATCTTTCTGTTAGTTTACCCCAAAATACTGGCATGAAAATGCAGTGGAGCCTCCAGTCTGGGCTCTTTGGGAGAGCAATGTTTTTCAAGTTGAGGAAATTCACCCTAAAAAAATGGAGTTATCAATGCCATAGGTATTCTTTGGGTATAGGAACTAAATAGTTGTTCTGTTCTGTTCTTCATTACATTTTAATGTATATACTGAATGTTTTTCAGGAACTCCAGGAAAGAGCTTAATGACATACGGTTTGAGTTTACTCCAGGTAGAGGTAAGGCTCCTTCAATTGGATTATGCTTTTATTGCTCAAAAAGGTATTTCGGAAATTGATTACTGCTCATAGTTAATGCAAACTACCTCTCTGGAATGTTTCCTACTGTCTAGAGCTTTATATTGAACTTCACTTGCACAAGAATGGCAGATGTATGTAAACTCTAGTGGCAAGTTTGCATAACATATAGTATGTATATAGTAGAAGACTTGATCCACAGTATACTTTATCAATTTCATGTCTTGTTGAAATGATATATGTGGCATATAAGATGTTGCATAGCAATATTTGCAGATTTGGAATTTCCATTTTCACATTTGGAAAACATCATAGAAAACAGAATACAGTAGCCATAAAGGTGTGTGTGGTGATGGTGGTAATATTTGAGTTACTTTCCCGTTTGTAATAAAAGAAGATTGTTAACAGGCATGAAGTGAACACTGTTTTTCAAATGCTGACTTCAACTGAAAGTTGAGTTGCATCTCTAGATTTAATATCATCACCAGAAATAAATTCTGGCATGGAAACTTGAAGGTCTACTGCATGCTTGCAGGACTGTATTGGCTTTCCAGTGTGAGGAGTTGTAATAATTTGTAAAATTTACTTTTTTTTTTTTTAATAAAACCAAGTATTAATGGGACAAAAAGCACAGGAGGCTGATACTTTGAGTAAGAAGGTATCATCTTTGTTACATAGCAACCCTTTGAACTATGAACACATTTCATACTTCTCAGAAGTCAGTATTCACTATATTTAGAATCGCCTTCAAAGAGCTTCCACCTAAAAGTGAATCCAGATCGGAAACGGTGGCTTTTTTCCCTCTAAATCATATCTTTCCTGTGCAGTAGTTCCATGCATGGATATACTCTCTGGTTTGGCAATGGATAATAACGAAAGAGATCTCTTACTTAATTGGGCACATAGCACCCTGGTTTATTCAGTCATCAAAAGAATTACTTAAATACTCTCTAAGTGGTTACATAACCCATTCAAGAATTCAGAAATATAGGGCAAAACATAACACAGTAGACCAGGACTGTTCCTAGTAGTCAGTCACTGAGGCAGACAGAAGGTGGCTATGATTTTCATCTTCAGAGCTGTCCAGAAATTGCAGCTAGCTGAGCTATATTAGTTTTTCACCTGTGTGTTTTTTTTCTTGAGGAAATGATGCAGATGTGTAACTGACTCGAAAGCATGTGCTCCATGCAGGTATTTGGTGCAGGTATTACCGTTGAAACTTAGCTGGAATTTAGGCTTGTTCCTGCTCTTTCCTCCTAGTTACCTCTAAGCTTTCTAAAGTCTTTATCCAGGAGCAAGTTCTAGTCACAGGAACTTAGGAATTAACCCACTCAGGTACAGCAATTGATACAAAGTTGATCCAAAGCTCTGAATTTCATGGGTCACAATACTTAAAAGCTATTTTAAGCCTAAAGCTCAAAATAATGACTGTTGTAAGTCCTTTGCCCTCCAGTAACAAACAAGAAAGCCTATATAACACATCTCTATCTAGATATGCAGAACAATGGAGAGGATAAAGAAAACAGTGAAAACCACAGCAAATCACAGTTTTCTTGTTTGTGAAGATACCGAATTTGGAAACTGTGTAGGAGTACATAGTTTAGGAGATAGAGGAGAAATGTTAGTGGCCAGTAAAGGTCTGTACAGGGTTTGCAATGAATGAAATGCTCACCTCATGTGATTTACTGTATAGAGGCTGATGATTATCTTTTTTCCTCCTAATTAAAGATAATTTTGAACTTAAGCCTGCCTCCATGGGTGTTTTGGAACTAAAATATGTTTTTGTTAAATTGCATTGGATGACTGATAGTTTTTGTTGTTTTTGTGGGCTCTCATACTTGTTCATTTCACCTTTTGGACAGACACAGCAGATGGCGTTTCTCAGGAGCTGTTCTCTGCAGGCCTGGTTGATGGCCATGATGTAGTTATAGGTAAATTACATTTTTGTTTGCAATTATGCTCTTGTGACAAGTTTGTGTTAAATGGATGTGAAAAATGCTTTCTCTAATGCTGGTTTTCACAAAATCCTTTTCGTCCTAATTTTGCTTTCATGTATGCATAGTTCAATCAACAAGCCAATTTTGATACCAGTCCAAGGATTGTTTTTAGAAGTCAGAACTCTTTAGTGGTTTGAGGAGGAGATGATGATATGTAGAACTTCTAAAGGATTATTTACAATTCAAGGATTGATAATTTTTATGCTAACTAAATTTTTTTGTTTAATGATAAGATAATTTTTCAGTAGGATTTTGCAAAGTGTGCTTTGGCAGCTCTGAAGTTAATAATATTCTGCTTGGGTTCATGGAAGTAGAAGCAAGTCAGAGTTTGGGATCTGTAGAAATTCCACCTAGAGATATTTTTTTCTATGGTTAAAAAAAAGATAATCAGAAATGTCTCCTAGCTGCTGATACTTCTCTCTTTTTTTATTCTGTGCTTCAGTAACTTTTTTTTTTTTTTTAATGGACTTCAGTTCCTGGCAAAGATGATTAATTTGGAAGTGCGTATTTCCCTGCAGTTCTTTCTCTTCTTCTGGTGGCTTAAGACCAGGAGATACACAGTTACCAAAATCACAGGGAAACTAGTAGATGATAACTGTGTGAGAAGTGAATTGATGAATACTAGCAAATCAGTCTTTGTGATGCAGTCAAAGAAGTTCTTATTGATTGGTTCAGATACCATTACCAAACTCCTCAATGATATGGAGAGCGTTTTACAAATCCGTAAATTTATATGACTTGCCTGGAGGATTATCTAAATAGTTCTCAGCGCCTTTCTTTGGTAGCTAAAGTATTTCAGAGAGAAGCCAATACCTTTTGCTTTTGTATGTTGAGAATACAGGTTGATTGTAGCTGATAGAAGAAACAAAAGCCCTACCTATGCTTTTATTTTAATTTCTAAAGAAAGTATTGAGGGAAGGTTCACTTCTGCTTTTGTAAAGTAGTCACTTCTACTACGCTACTACTGTAAGGGTTCAGGGGAGAGGGGAAGCTTGACCTTAGGTTGTTGCCTTTTAAACACCCAGTATGAAAAATGTCATTGCTATACTGTTGATGATGTTTTTGTTGGAATTTTAATTGCCAAAAGATACTTTTCTTCATTTAGAAATAATAAATAAATAATGGGGGGCTAGGAAAAGAATTGTTGTCTGTTGGCTACCCCACCTGCCTGGGCAGTCAGCTGGCACTCTGTGTTGCACAGAAGTCAGAATCAAAACTGGCATTGCTGCAGTGCAAGTCCTGCTTGGTACCCAGTAAAACCCCTTTTACCTTCTTCACTCTTCCCTTTTGCTGCAAAGTTCTCTTCCAGTGTAAAGCACCAGTTTATTTCCTTGCTTAGTTCCTGTTTTTAATTGCACCAGACTTTGATTTTTAGCTCTGTGATGGTGGTCTTTTCTGTTCTTTCCTGTTTATCTTTTTATTGTGGTATTAAAAAAAATAAGGAAACAAAATTTCTTGTATATAATTTAAAGCATTCAACTTAAATTTCATTTTGTTAATTATAAATTATAAATATAATTAATAATTTATAATAAATTATAAATATATTAATATTGTATACATTCAATTTTCTGTGATGTTGTAACTTACCTCACATTCCACAGGCACAGATTCTGGCATGATTTCGTACTATAACTTTCACTTTTTGTCTGCTTCACCTGTGATGTTGTTCAGGTTTTCAAATACTTTTGGACATTGTTATCTTTGTAAAAAATGACTTCAGATTTCCTGTTTTACCAAAAGACAAGTTCTGGTATATGCTATTTCACTTTTAATTAAAAAAAAAAAAAGAAAGTTGCACTTAGGTTAGAAAATGTTTGTGACTTGCTTTTAGAAACTGGTTAAATATTGTACGGGCTTGGAATGAAACAACTTGCATGCAAGCAGATTGTCGCAGATTTCAGAATTTCACTATAGCAGTGCAGTCCTAAGAAATATTTCAGTCCCTTAGTTTAAAGCAATAGGTCATATAAGAGAGCAGATGGTGCTGAAAATCTAAATCTGCTTACAAAACTAATTTTCTGTGTAAAATGATTTTGCTACCTTGTTCGCTCAAAATTATAAAAGGTTTAAAATCTTCGTATATAGGAAGAGGGGAATAGTATAGAAGAGCTTGCTTCACCTTCTGACCATAAGAACTGGTTCCATTAGCTTCCAGATCGAAAGCAGCTGATAAATTACCTTTCACTGTTCAGCTGAAGCATGCAGAAATTCAGCTTGTATAACATGAATGAAGACGAAGTTCTGAGTCTCATAAAAGTTGTTCCTGTAGTTTATTTTAATGGATGTTGGAACGTGTAGATGCTGGGGGGGGGAAAAGAAAGGTGAAAATACCTGTGCTTATGTTGAACTCAACAATTTGTTGGTGTAACAGTGTCTGAAAGGACAGCTTGAATAGGAGTCAGCAAAAGCTGTTGTGAAAATATCTGGGCAGAAGCTGTTAGTGGGGACCAGCTGATGTGTAAGTTTCATAGAACTTGCTGCTAAGCATCAGCACACTTCACGTTTTAAATCTTGCCGGATTTGCTTCACTTAACACAGGCTTCCCAGGAAGATTTCCATTCTGATAAGCAATAAGTTCACCTACCTGTTCTGCAGAGAAGCAAAAATCCCATCTTGCATGTTCAGTTCTGGCTACGATTGACTGGTTTCTGTTCTTATTGACAGTAGTATTGTTTCACAGGAGGTCCCTAGATTAAGGGAATCAGTGCAGAGAATTTAGTTTAAAAGCAGACTAGAGTTTGCATTTGCAGGCGTGAATGAGTCTTGGTGGATGGGGTATTTTTCTGCAGGACCACAACAGCTATGTTAAATCATATGAAAGATCTGGAATATTTTCAAAATACATTTTGAGATGAAATCTGTCTCTGTGTATATGCAATATACATATATTAGCTAGTAAACATTCATCTAGTTATCCTTTATTATATTTTTGATACCATAAAGGAAAGTCAAATCCTATCAACACTCAGTTCTGTGGAAGATCAAATAGTTGCAATCCTTCTTCACTGGTGTATACAACGGGCATATAATATCAGTGAAGCCTTAGGCTGTAGTTAATCTTCTAGGGGCCTTGCTTAAATTTCAGAAACTACAGGTGTATTTACAGTTACTAAGTTGGAGTATGTTAAAAAACAAACCCTCCCTTCCCAAATAGTGCTTAAAAAAAAAAAAAAAGCCTTGATATCCATGCCATCAAGAAAAGGATCTGAGGGTCCTGGTGGATAGTAAACTATCCGTGAGCCAGCAATGTGCTCTTGTTGCCAAGAGGGCAAATGGAATCCTGGGCTGCGTAGGGAAGAGTGCGACCAGTAGGTCGAGGGAGGTCATTCTTCCCCTCTACTCTGCACTGGTGAGGCCACAATTGGAATACTGTGTCCAGTTCTGGGCTCCCTGCTTCAAGGAGCTACTGCAGAGAGTCCAACATAGGGCAACAAAGATGATTAAGGGATTGGAGATCCTCCTGATGAGGAAAAGCTGAGAGAGCTGGGACTCTTTAACCTGGAGAAGAGAAGGCTGAGGGGGGACCTTATTAATGCTTATAAGTATCTAAAGGGAGGTTTGAGGGAGGACGGAGCTGGACTCTTTTCAGTGGTTCCCAGTGAACAACTGCCCCAGGACGAGGGGCAACAGGCACAAGTTGGAACATAAGAGGTTCCACTCAAATGTGAGGAGGAACTTTCCAGTGAGGGTGACAGAGCCCTGGAACAGGCTTCCCAGGAAGGACGTGGAGTCCCCTTCTCTGGAGATTTTCAAGACCCACCTGGATGCAGTCCTGAGTGATGTGCTCTAGGCAATCCTGCTTTGGCAGGGGAGTTGTACTAGAAGATCTCTAGAAGGTCCCTTCCAACTCCAACAATTCTGTGATTCTGTGAAATCTGCAGTCACCCTTCACTCAATGTATCTTTATTTTGTGTATTCTTGTCAAAAAGTATTTGTGAATACTTTGAGCATCATGAAAGAGGTATCTTCACTTATAAATACATTAGACATTAACTACTGGTTAATGGGTGACTCTCTGGTGCTGGAGCCAGACCCAAGTATCCACTTAGTAACCAGGGAAGCACTTTTAGTCAGTCAAAGCAAAAGCTTCCTGCTGAAAGGCCTCATGTCTTTAGAAGAACCAACTGAAAAAGCAATAGATAATATTTTGAAATGAGATCATATTTTGAAAGTATCAAGCTTTTTCATCAACATCTTGAATATTTTCTTAGAAGCATGAATACAGTAGAAGCTGTAATAGTTGACTAAGGGATTTGGGGTTGTGGGATTGGATTTCTAAAGTTTTTTTTGGAGGGGGGAAATAGCCTTTTTATTTGGTGCAGTTACTGTGGTAAGTAGACAAGACATATATTGGCATCTAGAATAATAAAAAATGTCATGACTGTGGATGGGTTCTTTGGACATGTGTGCAGAGAACATATATTGGACCAAATCCAGAATTATGTTATTTCAGGGGATGTTAAACAATAAGGAATATGTATGGTTCCCAGTTAATCACAATATTAAAGCATTTGAAATTGAAACAGCTGATTGTCTTACAGTATCGTGTCTGCTGATGCTGAAGGTGCTTTCATACTAAAACGGAAAGATGAAAAAGCAGAATCCCAGTTTGTTAATATACAGCCTGTAACAGCATCTTAAGTCATAGTAGCACTGATAATCCATTTCATTAAAAAGCCATAGACATTGAATATCCTTCTGCTTTCCTTGGTTTGCTGTGCATTTGCTTATACTGAGTTTACTTTGCTCTTTTGTTAATCATCTTTGAAACTGAATCAAGTGATGCCTTTTGTTCACTAATTCCAGCTTATCATCTTAATGTAATCGGAAAATCAGATAGTGCTGCAAGATTAGAAAAGATACTGCATTAATTTATGTTGTCAAAGAGCAGTAACATTGCTATGGGTAGGTGTCTTGGATAGCACTACCATTGGAGGGAGCATGTTTGTCATTTAATGTTCATAATGTTTTGAGATGCACTGATTTTTGTAAGCTTTGAGGGAATTTGGTAGAAGTTCTGTTTTTTCTTGTGTCTGTTTATTCTTGTGGTTCAAACTGAGTGAAACAACTTAATGTTTAGTTCAGTGTGTGTCCTGGTGATAAGGCCTTGTTTATAATTGATACCTAGTAATTGTATGCAGAGAGGCTCCTGCTTATATTTATTGCTGTAACAGCCCAGGTCACTCACTTTGTTGTGTGCCATGGTGAAAGGTTGGAAGCGGAAAAGCATAGAGGGGGTCGCACCTGTGGGGAGGAGTGAACAGGACAGGTGACCCAAAACTCACCCACAGGGTATTCCATCCCATCTGCCCCATGCTCAGTATAAAAGCTGAGGGATCAAAGGGGTCAGCCTCTTTCTTCAATGGCCGGTGTCCGAGGTTGACTCTGGCTGTTTGTCTGCCGTTGATCCCAATCTGTGCGTTCTGGAATTCAGTTCTCATCCATTGCTGAGTCCAGTCTGGGACTTTCCCAGTGCCTGCTGGTGATGTGATCGTCATACTGGGAGCTTGATATGATTTTTTAATATATTGTATATATTTCATTATTTTCTTTTTATTATTTTATTAATATTTTCATTAAAGTAATTTAGTTTAAAAGAAAACTCATAAGTCCCTCTGTCTCTCTCTTCTTTGGGAGAGCATCTTTGGGAGAGTTCATTTCAGTGGCCAGTGTGGCCCAAACCTCAACAGTGTCTCATGTTTTCATATGCTCCAAAGCTCAACATACCCATAAACTTTCTAATGAGAAAATGTCTTTAGAGACCACAACAACTAATTTCAAATGATAGATTAAATATTTTGTATTCAGTTTTTAATGTATTATCCAGAAAGGAAACGTACAGATTTAATTAAAACCTGACTGTATTTTAAAGTGTTTTGTAGAAACTCTTGTGCTTTCAATATGTGCTCATAACTCCGTATCTCTTTAGCAAGATATGCTCATGTATTACAGATAGGAGACTACATCTCTAAAATCCCCAGGGTTTAACTCGGGACTTAAATATTTCAACACATCTGGCTCATTTAGAGGTAATGCATTGAAAGGTGACTCATAATGACTAGACTGCTGGGAGTTCTGGAAGCTTGAGGTGCACCCGCAGGTAATCAGCTTTGCATCTAATTGTGCCTTCAAAGTTATTTTAGCTATATGTGTTGTACGTGAAAGGTGCACTTGAGAAAGTATATTGTGTGAAAGTGGCTGGTTTCTTGCAAGTTCTCACCTTGCTGAATTTTCAGTGTGGTAGAACCTTAAAAGTTCAAGGTTAAAGAAAATAATACTGTGTTAGCTGAATATTTACTGCTGCTGTAATGGTTGTTGTGGTAGAACTATAAATATGTGATGTTAGAAATTCTCCAAGTGTGTGAATTATTCTCTACACATACATTTGTGTTTATATATCTTAGTAAATGTGCTTACCCTATAGCCATGATCAAGTAAATAATAATTTTTATTTACTTTAAGGAAAAAAAAAAAGGTGGGATTGGCAGTTGCCTGCAAAGACACGTTTTTCAGGTTTTGTTTGGTTGGTTTTTTTTCAGATTGCAGTCTATCAGTTCCTACTTAACTGTGTAAATGAGGAATAAATCCATCTGTTTATTAATGGAATTAGCTTGGTTTTAGCCTGATACATTTGGTGATAAACTCTTAGGTCTGAAGTATGTTCCCTGCCCTCATAAGTCTGAGTTGTAGTTTCAAGTTCTTTTTAGTTTAAAAACAACAACAAAAAAACAACTGAATTTGAATCAGAAATTGCAAAGACAGCAATATAAGTAATGTTCCTCTTTTCAATAGTAATTTAGTTGCTGTTATTTGTTTCCTTGGCATTCACTACTCTGCAAGTGGTTACCGTGTCAAAATAAGGATTTATTGAGGCTCTTCAAACTAGAGGTAGTCCATTTCAGAGCCTAACTCCTGCACACCAGGGAGTCTTCTAAATATATTTTTCCTTGTTTCAAGTTTCCTTGTTTCAAGTTTCAGATATAGCCTGCTTGCTATTTCATCATCTTAATAGTTTTGTCAGAACAATATCTATAATTCATAGCAGAACTCAGGACAGGAGGAGTTGTGAAGATCTGATGGGGAGAGGAGATTACCAAGTAATAATATGCATAGCAGAATGTGACCTGCCTTATTTCTGCATAGACCTACATTTCAACTGTAATGCAGCATGATGAAGGTATTTGTTAGAGCTGTCTTCAATATCTTGATGACTATCAAACTGTTGTCAAAACCTTTGTCTGAAAGCTAGTGCTTGCTTTCCACATTCAGTCACTGGCAAACAATTTTGTCAACCTTGTACTCCGACTCATTCTTCTGTATGGAGAATTTATGAGCACAGTTTACTGTAATATCTAAGGCTTGTTAAATATCCCTTCTAGCAATTGTTGTACAGGAGGTCCAAATTTTTATTTTAAATGTTCATTTGAGACTAGGTTGAGGTTTAGAATGCTCAGGATCATCAAACTGCTTTTCTCAAAACGAAGGGAAAATTGTGAAACCTGTACATACTCCTCCCTCATCTTCCTGGATAATCTACCCCAGTAGACACATGCAGAATCAAGGTCTGAAATAGATAAGCATTTAAATATCCGAATATATCCTACTTATCTTTCTATAACACTTTTTTTTAAATGTGCAGTGGTTTGCCTAAGTGTTCTTCACCCACTTTGGGGGTGGAAAAATCAATCTGAAGTATCAACCTTCTATTTTTTTCATAAGTTTCTGGGAAAAGGTACAGTTTTCCAGTTACATTAATATTTTAATTTAATCAATAAAAGCAGGTATCACATTATCAGTCATTTTTTTCTTTTGTTTTTGGTTGGGTTTTTTTTTGCTCCTAGATTGTAGAATGCAAACATCACCTTGTGATCGGATACTTGTACTAAATAATTGAGAATTTGGGAGTTCAGTAATGTGTTATAGAAACTGAAATAGGTAGATTTCTAGCACTAACTTATTTCAAGATTCCATTTTGTTACAGCGCTCCTGTTTCATAAAATATACTGCTTCTGTTGGGTGGGAATTTTTCCATCAACTACCTAAAGAAAAATGAAATCTTGTGTATTACTTTCAGTCCTTCGTTTTACAGTTGTTGTCTGTGACCCCTGGGTATTAATACCCCATGTTGATGGATCCTAATGTGAAGACTTTTGAGGTCTAATATTCTATACGCTTTCATTTTTTCAGTTCGAGCAAAGATAAATGCTTACGGTCTTTATTTTTCTGTAGAAGTCAATCAGGAATATGTCTCTTGATGTCTCTTCCATGCCTTTGCCTGTTCTACTCTTGAATAGCAGAATAACTGGTTGGTTGTTAAAGCTTTGGTACCACTCCCCCCATCCTCCCCCATTTTGGAACAAGATACCCTGATGCCAAACTACTAGTTAATCTACTTAAAAATATGTAAAATGATGTGTGCTAGCCTAAACCTTGGTTGTCTGCATAGAATAAATGAAGTAAAACCCAAGTTTGTCATTTGACAAGTACAAAAAGTACAAGAGAGGGCAGCACACTCTGCAGCTATGAGTATTCTGTGCATAATTTAAGTATTGCTTGCCTCTTTTCTGTTGCTGTATGTTGGGCTGTTCTTCAGGATGTGAGGATGGTTTTACTTGGTACGGTTCTTCCTTGTGCCTGGTACTTTATATACACATGAAACAGCACGCAGTCCTGGGTTTACAGTATTGGGGCTCAGAATCCATATGAATCACAGGGCTCAAGTGGTTTTGATAACCACTTTAAGCAGTGGGAATTGCACTGTGAAATTGTAGTCTTGTTTGTAAGGATGCTGTAGGGGGCCTTTTACAGTTTCCCAGTGTTTGTTTCAAGTGAGATCTGCTCTGGCCTTTCGTTGTCCAGCAGCTGTCCTCTTTAAGCTGTGTTTTCTGATTGCAAGACTGAAAATCAAGCTGTTGGATATTGAAGTATCCGATGTTGAAATGGAGATAGTTTCCACTGTTTTTATCTATATCTACTGATTTGGCAACGTACTTTGAGAATTCAGACAGATTTGTGAGCCTTAATCTCTCTTTGATAAATTCCTAATGACAGCCTCTTCATAAATAATACATTTCTAAATGTTTTTAATGTTTCTCCCTTATCAGTGTCCAATAGCTTCTTCAGAACAGAAGCCAGGCTTGTTGATCTTTCTATTCTCTTTTATTTCTTTCTTATAAGAATCATGTCTAGCTCCTTGCAGTCCTCTAGCAATAAACACTTGTTAGTTAGCTGTTACAGATCTCAAAATGCTTTAATATTTCCCTTGCTGCTGTTCTCAAGCAACATAAACAAAAAAAGGGATTTTATGACTAGCATCCTGAATGGGTGAACTAATGGAATCATGCTGCACTTAAAAGAGAGGTCAAAAAGGTCTTTAAAAAGCCTTTTAATCTTTCATGCAGACAGTTCATGAGCTCTAAGATAATATTAGTTAATAATAAAAAAGTCAGAGATCCAGAGGAATTGTTACCAAAAGTTCTCAAGGTTGATTGCTTTGACAGTTTGCATAATATGCTGTAATCCAGTACTAGCTAGGGTTTCAAACTTAGTTTTGATTTTATTATGAAGTTACAAATGCATGGAAACCACTGTAGTATGAAATATAAATGAATGTATATATATTGCAGTCAACCTCTTGCAATATGTGAAACAGCCTCAAGACCGTACATAATAAATTCAGCCCTTTAGAGAAAAGCCCTACCAGCAGCTGAATTTTCAGGAGTGATAATTCCATTGAAAAGTATTCCCTGTCATTCAGGCATCCTTCTTCCTAAGACCCATCCAGGAGAATACAGGATTAATCCTCAAATCAGCAGACTCCCAAGGCAGTTAATTATGTAGAACTCTATGTATCAGATGAAAATGGCAAAATAACTGCCTACAGTTGGGGATGAGGTAATATTTGAAACAATCAGGAGAAAAGCCAATAAATCTTTGAAGGTTTGTGTTTGGCCTCTAACAGCAATACTCTTGATGAAGTAAGGAGTGGTTGAAGGTGGCTATTTCTTATCGACTCAGTTGTGGACTACATAAAAATTATATCACTTTTCAATTATTAAAAATATTTTTTCATTTTCTCAGAGCTTACAATTTTTCAGGGCTTTTGGACAGTAATTTGGTGCCTGAATAATATTTTCCCTTTCCTCACATCTAAATTTCAGGATTGGAATATGCAATAGCTTTGCAAATTGCTGAACCTAAGCATACTGTTTGAGGTTCCCCATCCACTCTTTTCAAAATTGAAAAGCAGATGAATCATTATTCTTTTGAGAGCATCCCAGAAATATCATCTCAAGCTTTAGATTCTGCTTGTGTCTGTGTTTATGCCAGATGGCTCCGGCTCAGTTAGCTGGGTCCACATTGTACTGGAAATAGTTCGACTGTACTTCATATAGCTTTATTTACTGTCTCATTAATTTCAACTTTTCCAGAAGTTTTCCCTGTTCAGAAACCATTAGGGTTAGGTTCCATGCTGTGTTAAGAATTTTAAATAACCAGGCAGAGTCCTGTCTCATTATAGGAGCAAACCAGCTATTTAGGACTGCCCAAAATACGGTTATTCTCTTATATTTTTTTGTGATCTTGAAGATGGCCTTTTTTGTTCTGTTACCTCAGCTTATAGTGATCATTTATTTGAAAACTATGATTGATGGGCTTGGCCAAAATTGTCATATAGCAGAATGATTTGTAGTATAGTCTACATAAATATGCGTACTAGAGGACTGTAGTTATGTGGGGGGTTTGTTTGTTCGTTTATTACATGTGCAATTAGCAGCCTGTGTTGTGTATATTTATGTGCTGGGTTTGGTATTTTATCCTATTGCATGTTCCACAAGTGCTGACACTTACTTTGACAGAGTGGCACAGCCATTTGTCACTGAGCAAAACTTGCAAAAGAACCTGGAATGATTTGTGGTACATGAGTTGATTATATGTCCTTCAGAAGCCTTCTGAAGAAAGCAGAACGGCACCTCAATTATTGTTGTAAACAACAAAAAGCCTATTGTGCTAACTGCTGCTAACATTTGAAGAGGGCTTTTCTTCCAAGGCATGATTTGAAGTATATTCTATTTACTTGAAGTTACTGCTGGCAAAGGTTTTTCCATCACCACTTAATTTTTTTCTTGCAGTTATCTTGTTCATGTTTCTTCTGACTTTTATAGGAGCATGGCCATAAGATCTTGAGATAACGCTCTGCAAAATAAAGTTTAGTCTAGTATATCCAGGCCATGTAGAAACGGTGAATTCCCAACAGAATTTGAAATTGCCAATTAGGGCTGCTTGCGGGCAAACTAATCTACTATGAATTTCAGGAGTACAACATCCAAGGCATGACTTCAGAGCGCTTCAAACAAAAATGGATTTGTCAATAGGAATTGTAGTATACTTAGCTTAGAGATAAGGTGCAAAATAGAATCCAGAGACATATATTTTACAACACTCTCACTTTTCCAAATAGTTTAAGTATCAGTGGAGAGAGAAATTCCTACCTCTCTAGAAGCTCCTAATGTGAAACTCCTTTTCACTTGAGGGAGAGCATTACTGTATTAAATTGATGTTGTTCACTGAGTTGCAATGGAAGAATTGTTGGGAGCATGGGGAAGGGAGAGGTGGTGAGACTGGATGGTTATTTTCCTCCTTAGTGTTTGCAGATGTGGTTCGGTTCATTTGCATTTAGGAACTTTATGCTCATCTTTTGTATTTTAGCCAAATTAAAACTTTATATGTCAACTGTACTAGGAGGTTAGTGAGTCTCAACCTAGTATATAATTTTCCTTGATGAAAAGAGCCTACATTCAGTAGCTGGGGAAGATGTTTCTCAGTAAAGCCTAATAGCAGTTCCACTTAATTGTTTTTCTTGCTTGCCTGATGTGATCAATAATTCTGAATAGGGCTGAACAGTACCAGCAACTGCTTGTATGTGAGAACATTGTTTGCTCTACTGAACATACATCTGGCATGTATTCTCTGTGTCTTTCAAGGAGACTTTGCATACTTAGTGCTCAACACTGGGTAGATTTAGTAATAGTCCTACATTTTTACAAGTATATTTGTAAGAGTGGTAAGTCAGGTATATTGAATGCAACTGATAGCTTAAATTAATTGCATTTAAAGTAGGATGAGTATTCTACTCTAGAGTAGGTTGTTCTGCTTGTAATTTTGAGTATCTCTTAGCTGTAGTTAAGATGGGATCCCCAAACTCTCTGGAGAAATAATTGGAAGGCACTGCAGGCTGGTTTTCAGGTAGGACTTTCAACTGCTTGGATGGCTTCTGCCTGTGCTGCAGGCTCTATTTCTAAAGGAAGTTAACTAGAGATGCCATGGACACCTGCAGGTCATGGTTTATGGCTGTTTTTCCTAGCTGACAGACCCCAGAAGATTCTCATTACCAGCTGAGCCCAGATCTTCAAGATGTGTAAGTGGAAGGAGACATATCCAGTGCTATGTACTTGTTGAGGTCCTAGAACCTTTGGCTTGCACTAAGGTGAAAATGATAATGATTGTCTCATACCTAAAAATAAAACAAACAAACCAAACCAATCAAACAAACAAACAAAAAAACCCAACACCAAAAATCCCCCAAAAACAACCAACCAAAAATCCAACCAAACAAACCATGTTTTAGTGGTTCCCTGAAACTCGGACTTAGGTATTCAAATTCAGACTTCTAGTTGTTGGCCTTGCAGCCTAATTAAGGACAAGACCTAGCCAAAAAAAAAGCAAGGAGTAAGAAAAAGGAAAAACATACCAACAGGACTGTATGGTTTTGCTAGGTAATTATGCACACATATTTGATTCGTAGTTGATGTTAATTACTTTTGCTTTCAGATACTGCAGAAAGAGCAGGCCTTTGGGGGGAATTTGCATTCACGGTGGCTTGATTGAATAGGATTAATGACATTATTTTGGCAAAATAATTTTTATTGCTATTCTGTAAAGACCAGAAAAATGTAAAAGAGAGCGCCAAAAGTCGCAGGTGAAATGCTAGTTTTGCTTGAAAAATGCTAAATGTGAGTAATTAAATTGAAAATTCGGTAGAAATTGCAGGTGTGACTATTTTTTATGTAAACTTTTATTCTTCTGTTATGGACTCTTTGCAGGTCTGCTTTCTCATTTTCATGCATAGCCTGAAAACATCTGGCATTACTCCCTTAAATCCTCCTAATCTTCTGTTTGATTAAACATGTCCCACTCTAGTTATGACCTGTCAGAGAAGCAAAAATAAAGCATATTTCATATGCTTGCTTCAGATGCTTCTCTAGCATTTTATATGTAAAAGTTTTTGGCTTGTGTTTGTATTAAAAGATAAGACAAGTGAACAAATAGAACTGTGTCCCTGTAGCCTTTTAATGAGAACTGTTATTTGAAAAGCAGTTCTTAAAGAATTATATGCATCTGAAATATTGTTCCTTTCTGTTAATGTTATTTAATCAACCAAAACAACAAAAAAAAGTCATTAGAATTAACTACTTACATATAGTGCTGGTTTATCTTTTCTATTGTTGCTTTGAAAATTCAAATTTCTTCCCTGGTAAAGAATCAGCAGGTAGATTAGTGGGGTTTTTTTAAGATTTTGATACTACTTGTGAAGTCCTCCTTGCTCCTTTCCACTGTATGATAGTTCATTAAAACGTTTACTGATAATGGGCTGCTGTTTGCAAGTGCAGGAATAGTAACTTTGCCTAAGGACAGCTGGAAGTTTTTGCATTCAGGTGAAATAGCCAAGCAGTTATGCTGACTTGCCTTAGTTCTGTTGCTGCACAGCATTAAATGAAAGGCAGCCCCTCTTGAAGATGTATGATTTGAAGTTCATCTTTTTGTAACATATTATAATAGGTGAGCTTCAAATCTTTGGATTTAGGACCCAACTTCTATCTGGTTTTGTAGCACTGTGTCTCCATTTCAGTGAAGCCAGCTACTAACACTGGCTGGAGAACTTGTTTTACGGGGATTTGGGTAACCCAGAGCTGCTCTTGAGTGCCTGATCCTATTTTATAGATTTTTAAGTCATAAAAAATTGAAGCTATTCTATCCTGGCTGTAGGAGCTATGAGGTTAAACACTCCTTTTTTGTCTATGAATGAGGTTCTAAGTATTAATTGTAATGAAAAGCATTATCTGTATTTGCATGTAATTTATCAGGTATTAGGTATTGCAGTACAATTGACATATTGATTGTGGCAGTGAATCGTGTGATTAAAATAAAAGTTTGTAATGAGTAGAATAAAGAAGATTATGAATAATGAAGCTTTAAAAACAGAAAGACTTCCTACTTAAGTGTTTATAGTTGAGTTTATTTAACTGTGAAGGTTAAATTGTTTTTCTTTCTAAAAATTGAACTCTACAAAATGTAGCTTGTTCTTGCTTTTTAAGGCTTGTTTTTAGTTTCAAACACCCTTTCATCCACGGTCAAACTTGTTACAGGTATATAAACAACAATCCTTGGTGCCATTTCAGTGCTATAAAGAAAATGGGACCCCAAAAAATTTAATTTGCATTTAACAGTGATAGATTGGCCTAATTGTTTACTTCTCTAAATTCCTTTGCCAAATACTGTACTTCCTCCTCTGAGGCCACTTTCTGTTACTACACAGGGAATCATATATGATCAGAAATGGTAGGAGTGCAAATCTCATCATCACGATGTTAGAAAATGGAGGAAGTAGGAACCTGAGTTTGTAGCAGTAGGACATTCAACATGCAACTGCTTGCTCTGTATCTTCCACCTTATGAAGTCTGTAGAAAGTATTATTTATGGAGAATATCTGGTTTCTTTTTTCTCTGCTTTATGGTACTTAGTGAATTAAGACATTTTTGCTACTTAATACTTATTTCCTTTCAAAATTCTTTGTCAGCTCTGCCAAGTGCAAACTCTTCTATCTCATGCTGATGTCCTGTTGATGACATCTTGTGCTCATAAGTCAGTCTTGAACAAAGGCTCTTAATGGTTTGGTCACAGTTAGCTATGCAAAGCTGGGGAGCAAGTTTAATAAACATACAAAGCTGAAAGCAGCCAATTGTTTGGTCAAGATTAATGGTAGCAATATTATTAAAAGTATACAATTTAAAAGTGTGACCTTTTGTATCACTCTCTTAGTTTTGCTCATTTTAGTTTTGGTAGTGAGCTATAAGAGATCGCTGAGAGTCTTGTGTGGTACTAATGCCAGGCCAAAAAAGGGAAAGAAGCACATACATAAAGCCTAGCAGAAGCCTACTCTAACAGAAGTTAGTGTGAGCTCAGCTTTCTCCTAGAAACACATGACAGTGGCCCTAGCTATTGTAGAGTCATGTCAGCCGTCAGCTTGTCCTTGGCTATGTGAGTCTCCCATTTCTTGCACTTGCATTTGTCTGATTGTTAATTGTTTATGGAATAGACTAAGCTGAAAATTACTAGTTTGGTTTTTTTTAGTGATTTGTTGTTTGGGCAGATTTTCCTCCTGAATCAGTTCACGTAGGCACAGAGTATCAGCGACTGCAAAAGCAAGGAGGCAGGATTTATGACGGCCCAGCCACCCTGTGACTTTCAAATGATAGCTAGAGAGTGCTTAAATGATTCACGCAGTGATTTACATCTGTGTGTAGAATTAAGTAGAAGATTCAACATGAGGCTTGATGTCATACCGAGTGTGATTTCTGTAAATCATATTTTTTTCATATTTTATTTTACAGTTGCTGCTAACTTACAGAAGATAGTAGATGATCCAAAGGCCTTGAAAACATTGACTTTTAAGTTGGTAAGTAAAAGCCTGAAGGAAAGAAACAAACTAATTATCACAGTGTGCACACTGAGACTGGATTTTATCTCATTTACAGCTACTTTGCTGAATAAATGTGTTGAGAGATAAGATGATTGAAACTGCCACGTGTGAGAGAAGAAACCTAACGCCTGTTTTGACAGGACACGAAGGGTGTTTGCAGTCACACTGCTCCATAACTGTGCAGGGGGAAGGAGGTTAAAACAAGTAAAGCAGAGAAAACTAGTTGATAGGTTAACTCTCCCCACTCCCTCAGATCTGTCCTGGCTGCTAATGGACCACTCATGTCCACTGCTAATGGACATCTCATTCCAATCCCCATAAGTTATTTCCAACGCTTGCCACCATTTTTCTTGCATTCAGGTCTCCCTCTCACCTGCTTCCTTCTCCTCAGTTCTTTCTTTTAACCTTCTTTCAATTGACCATCTGCACCTGCAAGTTGATCTTGCTCCCACGGTATTACTGTTTCTCCCTCCCCACCTCTTTCTGTCTTCTGTAGATACAACGTAAGACAATGGTTTTGGGCCTGGGACTGTTTTCTGTGCAGCATTTTGTGTCCTGGACTACGGGTCCTGCTTTTGGTCATTTATGATGCTATCATGATAGATCTAATTTAATATTAATAACTTTACCCAGCAAAAACTTAATTCAGAGCGCTGTATTTGTTTTTATTTCTTGCTAAAATGAAATTGAAAAATGTACATACCTAAGGCTATTGAATGATTAGTTATGTAAATGCCAAACTCTCGCCAATTAGCTTTCAGCATCCCTTGCAGAGAGAGTGACTCAGCCACATGTGAAAGACTAGATTGAATGTTTGTTAGATAAGTAGGGCTCCAGAATCATAGCTTTGTTTATAAAAGCAGCTGCTTCTTATGGGCTGTATAGAACCATTTTTAGAGAGTACGTGACCTAGTTGATGATAATGTATGAATTCAGGATTGTTCTTCCCATGTCATTTTTTTAAATACAGATTTGAGTAGTTTAAACCGACCAAATAATTTGGACTAATTTTGCCCCTAGAGTCTTACACATTTCTTTTGGGGGGGGGGGTTGGGGGTGGGGTGTGGAGGAATAAGGACATGTAACTCAAATTGTTTTGTTTCTGTGGCTCTTACTATCTAAATTTAGCTTAAAGGCTGATGCTTCTCTCTTTGCAGCTGATCTGTGTTCTTTCTGTCTAAATATCTGACTTAGTTTTATTATATAGTCAATGGCATCTCACCAAGAGCATTCACATACATACTCCAGAAGCTCTGTGGAAGTCTGGTTTTCTAGTTCACACACTTAAAATAGAAGTTGAAATTCCAGAATGTAATATCCCATAGCATCCAGTTAATGTTTATATATATTGAAAACAAATCCACTTGAAAATTTAGGTTGGGGTATTTCTGTGTTTCAGTTTGATTTACGCCTGGTGTGCAGTCAATGTCACATGGTATTTCTGATTCCAGCAAGTGAATGCTGTTATAATCCTACTCCTTACCATAATCAGAATTAATAGACAATCCCAAATCAATGTCTTTGTGGCTTCTCAAGGTAAATTACATCGGCTAGGTAACAATTCCTGAGGTTAATTTTTAACATAAGTTTATTTCTAATATTTTTAACGTCGTTTTCCTGCATTAGTTCCTTACTTCCAGGCAAAAGAATGTAATAACGAGAAGTATCCTCATTTATTGTTATCCTTGGATTAATTCAATATATGTCCTGTTTCTGCCTGTTTCTGTATTGTGTAGTGGAGTTCCTAAATGAATTGTTGCCTAGGAGAACTCTGTCATTTGTTTGTATGCTCTACTGAGTCTTTTTTACCTCGTAGCAAGGTCTCACTGAATTTGAGAGCAGTTGTATACAACTTGATTAAAACATGTTTTGTTGGTAAATATTTCATGGGGATTCAAAGTCTAAATGTAGCTAATCCTCTATCCAGTCAGAGAATTCAATTGAAAAGTGCTTTTAGTCTAGGATTAGTTACTACTATTTGTGGACAGGAAATCTGGTTAGTATCCCACTGCTTGCAGATTGTTTTTGGTAGTATATAGTATTTCCATTCAAACAGCAAGCATTTTCATCTTTGGGGAGAAAAGAACAGAAACTTATGTCTTCACAATTTTTGTCTTTAATTATTCCCAAAATGGTAAAGTTATTGAAGTGACGCGTCTGGATGAATCTGTCTTTAAGGTTTGATCTCCCTCTTGCATTTTTTTTAACAGTGTGTCCTGGTTTGAGGACAGTATCTTTGATCTTACAATGATGTCATTCTACAGAACATATATAGTATTAAACCTCCCTTAGTTGTCTTGGCTAACACAGAGTAATGACTTCTCTGCAGGATCCAGCTGTCCACACTTAGGGAAAGAAGCTGCTTTAATACACAAGTAATCTTGGCAACACTCAAGGAAACACAAAACTGTTGTGCAGCATAATTTGCATTTTATGTAAGGCATTTTTCATATAAAAAAAAAAGCAGGAAAAAAACTTTAATGAAAGAATGCATTCAGTCACTAAACAGTGAATTGTAAATACTAAGAGCTTTACTTATACATTGCAGTTTGTGTATAAGTAGTTGTACTTATGCTAAGCACAAAATATAAACTAATAAGTTCCAGGTGCATTAAATGAGACAATATTTATTGATAGAGAAAGCATTTAAAAATCTATATGAATCTAGATCTGTTACTTAGCATGGCTTTGAAGAGATTGACAGCTAGCTAGAGTGTAGAAAGTGTTAATAATATTAGCTCTTTTTATCATGGTATTTCAAGTGCAAAATTCAACCTCCATTTATTTAGTAAATTGCCAATCCAAAACCCTTTGAGATAACTTAATAGTAGCCGATGGTGATGATCTCAGGCCTTTAACTTGCTGCTTCAGTGGGATAAGACCTGTGAGATACTCTCTGAAGACAGAACTTCTGTTCACTGTGTCTGATCAAAGTAAATTTGAAGGAGCAGCCTGATGTAATGGTTCCACAAGTATCAAGTGAGTTTATTTTTTGTAACTTCAAATTCAATAGCCATTGAATATGGCTCCATTGAAAACTTAGTGGATAATGTCACTTGGTGCACCTTTTGTGCACAATCTGAGAGTTCCTTCCCTTGTAGTGCATATACACAAACCAGTTCTACTAAAGGGTTCAACTGCTCCTAATGCATAAAAGGATCAAGAGCATTTTTATAGGGTGAGCCAGTTGTTCTGATGCTTTTTGTGGGGATATGCCAAAGAGTCTGAAGGCATCTGTCATAAGTAATTTACCATTACACACCATTCATCCAATTGTATTATTATTTTGATTTAAAGGTGAAGGTGAAATATGCATGGTGAAGAATGCATAAAAAGTTTAATAAAAATGTAGTCAGTTCTGTCCAGAAGCTAATTTTGTATTTAAAAACCAAAATATAAAAATATGTTGCCTACAGCATGTATAATTTTTTGAAGCAGACCTAAAGTAACAGTTCAGTCCTGAGCCAAGGTGGTTTTATATTTTTACTGTTATTTGTGTAAAAGGAACTGATCACTTTTGCCAGTTTTTACTGGCATAGACTTTGCTGGAGAATCTCAACTATACAATTTTAAGTACTAGATTGTACAGTCAGAATGGAGCTGTCCTTTTGCAAATATTATGACTCTTCATAGACTGCTTCAATCTTTTGTTTAAAAATTCAGTCAGTTGGTATTCCAAACGGGCTTGATAGCTGGACTCATGAGACCTTTGATGTTTACAGGACAATGTTAAAAGGTGGATTTTATACATGTAGGTTATTATTCACAAGTGAAATGCTTGCAAACTTGGCTCCAGTCCGGAAAGTTTTGGTTAAAGAATTTGAGTCTTCAAGTGTTAATTTCCCAGTATTTTTTTCATAGTTTTTAATATTGATTGAAAGGGTTTGCTAAAATTAAGGATGCTGTTGGCTGACTGTGGCAGAGGATACACCAAGCAGTCTGAAAGCTTTTCTTCAAGTAAGCTGTTTGCTAACTAGGTGTTAACAGGCAAAATTTATAACCTGACTGTCAAACCCTGCTTTGTAGCTTGATATACTAAACATTTCTGTTTGTACTTGCAGGCCTCTGGCTGTGATGGCACTGAGATTCCTGATGAAGTGAAACTGATTGGGTTTGCTCAGTTAAGTGTCAGCTGATGTCTGTCCCTTGACCCCAAGCTGAATTGTGAGATTGCGAAGAGTCGGCTTAGATGCAATGGAAAATTAATGCACCACACACTGAGTTCTGCTTCATTCTCTAGCAATTCACAAAGTCAGAACAAGCAAAGCCCACAGCTACACCGCTGCTGCTAACATTCAAAATGCTACTAAATGTCTCTTAGCAGTTGATTTGGATTCCCCCTAAGTGAAAAGCCTGTGGAAATGCACTCAGGTGGCTGTATTTATTGGTTACAAAAGGAATTTTCTATCAAGCTTACTACTTTCATAAACTTTGAGTGATACTATTTTACCTGTACTTGTCGTTGATAATACTGCCTCTGTTCTGTTATATTTAGAAATTAACATAAGTATAAAAGTTAAGAATTATTAGCCAAACTTGAATTCTAGTTTTAAAACTGTGAATTTTATTTTTCATATATTTATGCATTACACATCCTAGTAATAAGAAAATGATTTGACTTGATTATGTGCTATTTGCAGTTAATCTCCCATTATTTAAAAAAAAAATCAGATATATCTTTGAAGTATTTGGTAACTTCTAGGGTTTTGGTTTTTTTAAAAAATTACTTAGGCGTTAGCAAGCTTTTGTTGGTTGTATGTCTAAAAACCAGTCCACAAACTGATTGTCAAGGGAGTGGGAGGTGCCTTGCAGACATTAATGTTTTAAGAATGTGCCTGAGGCTGCTTAAATAAATAATCTCCATTTTCTAGAAGTACCATACACATGGTACAATATCTATAAATATATATAGTTATGTGAGCAAGGAGGGGATCTACAGTAGCAAAGGTGTTAGAGTATTTTGACTGTGCTTTATTGGGGAGTCTATGAGCTAGAACTACTTTGAACTGTTGTTGTTAAGGTAGACTGCTTACTGTGTCCATCTCCGACCCAACTTATCCTTAGTGATAGAAACCGGTTTCATACAGGTGATAAAAACTTGAAGAACGGAACTGAAGCCTTACTTGAAGTTCTGCAAAATACGAAGGTGGAATTAAAATAATAGGGCTTTGTGCAATGATCAAGTAAAACTGTTACAAAGAAAACACTTCTGACCCAAGTAGTCTTATGCTTAACCTGTGACATAGATGTTATGGAGCTAGCAAATCTTAGAAAGACTTTCAAATCTGGAGACATGTTTCTCAGAGGTTACAACTTAAACTACTTCCTAGCTAATCCTAGATAAACGGCAGCTCTTTAATGTACTGAAAACAGCAAATATATATTATTAAGAGAAGTTATTTATAATGCCTTGTCATAATCGTTGAGGTGTTCTAGAGCCATTTGCGTACGACTCGATGTAATCCCATCCCATCCTACTGTTTACATGATGATTACTCCAAGATGACTGCAAAGGTTAAAAAAATAAAATAAAAATAAAAGTGTATTGCACAAATAGGTTTGTATTTTGAATTTGCGTGCTCTGTGTGTGTTTTGATGGCTGTGTGAGAGGGTGACGTTATAAATGTCTGCTGCCCTTACTTAGTTTATGAGTGACACCGGCACAAAGGACCTGGTTCCTCATGTTGGGGAGGAGAAAGGGAGAAAACACCACTTGCTCGCTCATGGGAGGGGGCTGCTCTTGACTGCTTGCATTCTGGTACTTTGCATACACCATTTTCAAGACTCCTGAGGTGTTTGTACTTCAAGAAATCATTTTGGTTATTTGGGACAGGACACATGAGCCTTGGGATGCTGGTTTGTGTGGAGAGGAGTGTGAGAGGGGCCTGGGGCAGCAGGTGCCGGCCATGGCCCTGCCCGGGGCCCAGGTGTGGGGCTGGTGGCCACAGCTGAGGCTCGTTGGGGCAGTTCAGGCCCTCCTTGGGGGACTGGTGGCCTCAAGCCCACTAGTGTGGGGAGCCCCAGCCCTGGGGAGAGTTTCGGCAGTCTGGTGGGGCCTGGAAGGGCCCTGCGTGCTGGTGGGGCCAGACCTGCAGCCGGCTGAGAGCGGCGAACAGAAATGGTAAGTGTGCCTTTCCTCAGCGACAAAAATGGTGTCTTTCATTAGCCTTGTGGGGTCTTTGCAGGTGTGGGTGTGGGATTATTGATACCACATACTCCGTTTCCCTTCCACATGGAGGGTATCTCACCTCAAGCAGCTGATGACAGGGCACTATCTCCTGGGGTAAACGCTTTGCCTTGGTCGGCTTGTGTGTCCTCTGCCCTGGGCTCCCCAGGGCCAGCCGGAGGAGGAGGCTGGCAGGGGACCTGGGGCAGCCACCAGTGGTGACCCAGCGAAGGCTGTGCCTCTGGGCACCCAGCCATCTGTGCCCAGGAAGCCTCTGCCTGGGCTGCGTCAGGGGAGGACAGAGGGCACAGCATCGTGTCTGATCTGGGGGGCAGGCTGCAATTTGGCAGCTAATTATTCATTGGCAACCTTTGTGTTGGAGTAAGAATAACTTTAAAAGGTACCTTAAATGTACATTTATTGGCGAAACAGTTGATAACCTGTAATGCTGTGATGAGCTGGCTACTGAGCAGGACGCAAAGGAGTTAAGCATTGCTATTAGATTATTTTTGTTATGTACATTAATGTATGCTTCTCAGAATGTTGCAGCAGTATTGACTAATCCACCTGCAAAGTAGTTAGCTGGTTAGCTTGCCTTTTCAGGCACAGAAATGAATGTTCAGGGAAGCTTGTTGTTTTCACAGATCTATAAAAGAAGTGGGAATATATAATTGGATGAAATTCGTGTTCCACATGCTACACGCCTCCCCAGAGACTGGGGAAAAGGTGTTGGGGTACGAGTAGCAACTGTCAAAAGTGCTCATCTGCAGTACTGGTTGGGGCTGCAGGAGGTACCTAAATAAAGATTGTAATACTTTAATTAAAGCAATCACCAGTATTGTACCAAGATAAAGCTGTAACAGTTGTTGCTCACTTGCAGTTGGATATAGAAACACGCCAATGCTTCACTGAGCTTCCTTGGTTCAGTGAGAGCAAATTCATGCGGCAGCATTATTTATCACAGCTGTGCTGGGTTTTTTTTAATTTTTTTTTGCTGCTGCTAAGGTATTGTGAATAAATACAGTGTAAGCAAAATGAGTTCAGAAGGACAGTGAACTGAAAGAAAATGTAGGTAAAGCTTTAGTGTCCGTTAAAATGAAGTAGTTTATTCTTGTAGATATATGCAGGAGAAAAAAAGGTAAAAATATACAATAGATTGCAGTAGAAAGGAGTGTGCAAGTGTTTAGATAAAGTAGAAATATAGACACCAAATGTAATAGGAATTTGCTTCCTGAGTACTGTATTCACATCTTCTGTTGAATAACAAGGGAAAAGAGAAAACCAGCAGCCATTCATTTATTCATGTTTATATGAAAAGCATTTAGGAGATGGGTATGGTTCTCATATGAATGACACGACTTGCCCCAAAGCAGTCGTGTTGCTCCTGTTAGAAAGGTGTTGCTGGACAATACCTTGGGCCTGTTGCTGGCTGGCACACCTGGTTGTGTTTGAAGGAAGAGGTCTGTAATTAATGAGGTGAAGCTAGAACAGGTGAGCTACTATATAGCTGTATCCGAAGCCAGGCAAATAGGGCTTAATTAGATGTTTCTAAAAATATAATCGTCTGTAGCAATGATTATATGATAGTGCTTGCAGATGGGTACTTGAGGCTCCGCAGGCTGATGAATGTCAGTGTCCATGGAACCAGCCCTGCCAGCACGCTCTGCTTTGGCCTGCTGAAAGTAGCTCTGTGCTGTGGACTGAGATGGAAGACAGATGATGAAACAGTTCTGTCAGTTCTTATTTTCAGAGTGTTAAAAGGGATGACTGTAAGCATAGAATTTAGCTCAGCACAAAACCAGGTCTGGAGAATAACTGGTATGTTTGTGTGGGAGAGGAGGACATTTCCAGCCTTTTATCTCCTGGGACTCCAGCGTGGGCTTTGGGCCAGCAAAGCTGTCTCCTGCTCTGGCAATGTATGCTTTTCAAGTCAAGAGAACAGGAGCACATGTCTCTTTCCTGACAAGTGCTGACCTCAGATACTCCCACCAATGCTGCAGTGCAGCTAGCAAGTTGGGATAAATATTTTTGCTTTCTAGAAATACTACCCTATGTGCTACCACAATTTCCTATCTAGACCTCCCTGCACCAGAGTACACTGCTCTGCATGGAGGTGGAAGGGGGAACAGGGAAATAAGCCAGGAAACATTGAATTTGCACTCCCCCACATGTCTCCTGAGATAAAGATGAACGTGTGCCTTTTCAGCAAGCTTGGTCTAATTTAAGATCTCCAATTTGGGGGCTTCCAGAGCAGTTTTATAAAATCTGATTGTGGGGCACCCCTTCAGAATGTTTTTAAACACCATTATTTCCCTGAGAGGGAATGCTCTGTGCAGCTTGTAAATGGTGTGCTGCCCCCTCATGCTTTTCTTGATCAGAGATTTGTTTTCCTTTTTACCACCTACCTCTGCATAATGATGTTGGATGGTGAGATTGGCCTGTGTCTGAAATCAGTTAGCTCTGAATGATGAATCTGACACAGACCTAAAACACTGCTAATTGAGTGCATTGAAAATGCTGATTTTTGTTTAGCAGGGAGCAGAAGATGCCCCCCCACCCCCTAAGTGTTTTTTTCAGTGCAGCAAAAAAATGAGACCTTGATGATAACAAACAGCAGTTGGTGTATTTTTCTTTCCCCTGGATCAATTGCGATATAGCTTCTATTCAGTGAATTAGGTGGGTTTTCCCACTGCATCAAGTGGGCAGCTTTTTCACCCTCTTGCAATGTACTCATGCATGTGCATGCACTAAGAATACTAATTACTTTAAAATGAGAAGTTGGAAAAGCAGCAGGAGCCTACATCTTTGAGTTCCCTGTGCATGTGCTCTGCTAATAAGCTGGTGGAGCGGCTGGATTTACTCAAACCATGAAAACTCAACAAAGTCTGTTTTGCTTGTGTTTTATTACATAGTGGTTCAACTGATGAAATATCCAGGCATATTAGTTGAGCATTGTGACATTTAGGTATTCATTTTCCCCTCAATGACTAAGAGTAACATTACAGTGAACATAAAAATGTGGTTTTATAGCTGCTTCATGACTTTTAGATTGATGCTCATCGAACTGCTTGCACAGTCATTGTAATTTGAGATGTTGAACCAAACTCAGTAGTTGGGAAGTTGTCTGCTTCTAAACATGTTCAGAATACAGGCAATGGTGGATCAATGAGCAATTACAGGGACTTGGAAGGGGAAATATTTATTTTTCACTGCATAAACAAATAGGGAGGCAATCTTGTCCTCCTCAGGCCATCTAATTTTCAAATGTTAAATTGAAAGGCTATGCTTGTTCATTGTCTCAGTAGGGTGTAGAAAATCATTTATACAAGTGGATGCATTTATGTAAAGGAACAGCTATGAGAGAGAGAATTGGAGTAGATGGAAAATATATGCCTCTCCTTTTTTACTTTTTCTGCATAGGTACAAATTTTAAGAACCAATGAAAAACAGCTATCTTTCAAATTATGGCACTTTTTTTTTCTTCTGGCAAGAAACTAAACAGTTATTTGATGCTTTTTTATCCATGTAATAACTCAGACTCATTAAGAGAAAGTGCTTCTCACACATAGGAGTGCTGGGATTCTTTAGATTTACTTTGAGCAAAAGGCTTTTCTAGTTTTGTCATGTTTCCTCTCAACTATAGGTTCTCTAAATCTTGCTTTATTTTCTTTGAGGACAATTAAGGTACAATATCTCAAAATGTAAAGGAATTTAAGGTTTTTTTGGTAACACAACTGTCTCTTCACATAAAGGTAGTGTGTCTGACTGTCATCAACAGGCAATTATAAATGAACCAGAAGAACCAGAGTGTGTCTAGTGGATTTGAGGAGGTGAACTCTGTGCTACTCATGTCATATAAAAACACATAAATAGGCAAAAAGAGAGAAGGCTCTGGGGAGACCTCATGGCAGCCTATCAATATCTGAAGGGAGCCTACAGACGAGCTGGAGAGGGACTGTTTATGAGGAAGTGTAGCAACAGGACAAGGGGCAATGGTTTTAAATTGGAAGAGGGGAGA